>CADEHL010000031.1:2181585-2503237 GCA_902827135.1 Harpagifer antarcticus
TGTTTATCCATGTATTTTTCTTTTAATGTTTATCCATTATTTCTTCTTTTAATGTTTATTTTATTAGCTTTTCTTTTTAATGACTGATTTTAAATGCCATTTTCTTAATGTCTTTCATTTTTTGTAAAGCACTTTGAATTGCCTTGTGTTGAAAAGTGCTATATAAATAAACTTGCCTTGCCTTGCCTTGCCTTTGCTCTCTAGCAGGAACTAAAAAAGGGGTGAAAGGGTTCGCAAAAAAAAGTTCTAGTTCCAGATCTTTTTGGTGTGAACGCAAAATCCCAGGAACTATCGGAACTATTCCTGGGAAAAGTACTCCGGTGTGAAAGCGCCTATTGCGTGTTCTTTCATGCTCTCACAAAGAACAAAAAATGTTTATTAAATTCAACACTTTTATATTTTGTAGGGTTGTGAGGAAAATTGCATCTCCAGACGCTGCTGACCATGCTACGGATGTTAGTGCAAAATCTACCACAACCATCAGCAACAAGTGGACATGGAGAACTACATGAACTACATGTTGCTAAATCCACTGCGGAGAATAAACTGAAGGGCAACCAGGCAGTGGCGACTGGTCATTAGGGCAGGTTCCTGCCCCTCCCTCTCTCTGTCTAAGTGAACGGTGACTGTAAAGACTACTCTGCGCATGCTCAGAATATTTTCCTATTTAATGTGTGTGGCAAAAAAATAATGACCATAGGGGCATAGTGCTGCCATCCCCACCATACGTCATCTCACATAATTCAGAGCTGATTGGCTGTAAGTACGTGTGCCGCGAAAACTGGGGTGAGTGAAGAGGAGACGAGAGAGCTGCAGTGAGGCGTCCTAAAACCCGGAAGTAAGCTGCGCATGGCTTCCCTCGACAAAAAAGCAATGAGATTTCTCCATAGGATTTTAGAAAATAGCTCCAAATAAGATCTGTGGGAAACGTAGCTGTTAGATAAATGCACGTTTTGTTCAGCCGGATAATATCCACATGTCTACCCTACTTTTATAATTTTCTAATCATAAATCTATTGATTAGATTAGATTTATGATAGACTTTTGAAACTACAAGAACATAAGGAGGACTTTTACAAAAAAGTAATAGAGATTTTTGTCCAGAAGGATAGGCAAATGGACTTCATCTTCAAGTCAAGGTAAGACTGCAATTTTATAAAAAATGGGATCTTACTAAGAGAGAACAATTCAATATTTAAATGATAAAATTACATTTTTTGGGTATCCTTTTGTTGAACTGTTTAAAATTAATTGAAGCATCAGACAAAAAAAGCTTTGGAAAATAATATTATATTTTGATTTAGGTCAAAATATAATATTTGTAAACCTGAAGAGTCAGTGCCAGTGCCTCACCAGCCATGAACCTCACTGCAGAAGCTATAGACATCTAAGTTTTTTGTGCCCCACCACTTTTGTACATATAAAAACGCCACTGCAACCATGCAACCATGCTCGGGGGGTCTTCTTCACTGCTTTTGGTGTATTTTGTGGCGGAAGTACAGCGCCACTTACAGGCCCGGCATATGTACTTCAGCGTCTCCAGCGCGTTGAGCGGTCTCTTGTGGACGGACGCGTTTCTTTAGCTGATTCCGTGTGGACGGAATACTTTTTTGATATCAACTATGGTTAGTTTTCGTCTCCGTGTAAACGTGGCCTAAGAATCTTCACCCACCCCGAGTCTCTGCAGCACACTTGTGTCTTTAATTGAAATGCTCACTAACAACCCTCTCAGGGATCCCGTCCTGTTTTCACAGCTTGTTCTCCCCCAGGCCTCCTGCAGCCACGAAGGAATATCACACAAAACCAAAATCCATCTTGTATGGTTTGAACATAACATGGATTGACTGTCACACACACACACACACACAGACTTTCCCTGTCAGAGTGTTGAGGAGGTCAAGGAGAAACGAGGGAGTCGGTGTCCAATCGACTGTTGAGAATGAAACCATCCTGCCCTGACTGCTGAACGGCGACACTCAAAGTCAAGACACTGTGTCTGAGCTCAGTGTGACTGTCAAGGAGCTGGGACAACTGCAGAGTGCAAAATATCTCTCTATCGTGCAGTGAAGCCTCAAACTAAATCTACACCTGACGTGAGAACCACTCATCCCATGTAGACCTGAAAAGTAGCTGTGAAAAGTAGCTGTGAAAAGTTTGTGTTAGCACTTTCACACTTGGTTTCGTGCCAGTTTTGAAGAATTTGTGGTGAAAAAACATGCAAGGTGAACACCTCAAGCATAATTCAAAAAAGGTTAATACACAATTTCTGTCTTAACTAATGAACTCAGCCATTGGCCTTAGCTTCTTATCTCACTTATTGTATATTGTTGTAATATTCTGAATAAATAACATTGATGTAATTGTCATACAGCCTTTATTTGAGAAGTTTCAATGGACGTTTTCTATACTTATTTATTGTTTTAAAACGTATTTTATCCATTATTACTTTTTTTCTTTTATCAGTGACAAGAGTAAATGAAACATATACAAACTTTAAACCCACTGTCGTGCTTTTCAGGTCATCGGGAAATATAACCATGTTTAATTTAAGGGAAAGTTATTTGAACATACACTTTTATTTAGATGTGTAGTCTCTATTAAACATACATTTCTTAAAACAAGCCAGAACAAATCTGATAATGTAGGTTCAAACTAAATTCAAATAATTTCTAGAACGTTTTTGAAATAATGGAAACTGCGGGAAGTGTTTGACCTCTCGACTAAATGGTCTTCTTTTTGGATGGATGTTTGTTGACAGAATTTCAGAAACACTGACTGCTGCTGTCTGAAGCATTGCTTATTTGCACATTTACAAATCAGCTATGATACCACTTTATGGAGGCAAATGGAACAGGGCTGACTCGTTTAATTACAGTGTCACTGTGTTAACTTTAGAATTATGTATCTCCTTTCTTATATATATATATATCTGTTAGCCTACTGCCCTTTATCCTCATTGAAACACATTCAATCGTTAAAGATGGCATGTAGATGTCTTCAAAGCAGATACTAATATTCATTTGATACTAACCAGAGGCCTACATTATATGTACATTGCTAAAGTAACTTCTAACATAATGGAATCAGATATAATTGGCTAATAAAGATAACACATTTGTTCCAAACACAATCAAATGAAGATATCAATATTATTGATTGTTGCTCCCTGATTACAGCAGCATTGCTATGGTTGTTACCCACACCAAATATCTAGTCTGTGGCATAAAGAAATACTTATTTTGTATCATTAGAAGAAGGATTTTTTCCCCATTAAATACATAAAACTGATACATTTTCTTTTGAGCATATTAAAAAAGCTAACAAGACAGGTTTGTGTCTGGTGTTAACGTTTATAGTTTGTTAGCTAGACAGACCTTTAAGTACTATGCCTGTCTTAATATGCTTATTTAGTTTACTGAAATGTACCTAATGAATTTAGTCTCTTAAGTGTCCTTCATTCACAGTGTGCCCATGACGCTCGGGTTAACAGAGACCTCCACCTGTTTAAGGAAACAATTGATTTGTGTAGTGCAGCCCCACTGAAGCCCACAGGTAAGGGATATTCAACACCGAAGAGGACACTGACTCTCACCTGTGTGGCACCCTCCTCTCTCACTGTAACAATTCAATTACTGCGTTGCATTCAATACAGCAAGTTATTTAAAAATTAAATATATAAAAATATTATTTCTGATTATTTTTACACTTTTTCTGGTTCCAACTGTAAATGATGCACCTTTTTCTATTCTGGGGACATAAGGAGCACCTTATGAGTGTCCTGGCTAAAAGGGAAATAACCTTAGAACTAATTATCCAGTGCAGTGTGTGTGTGTGTGTGTGTGTGTGTGTGTGTGTGTGTGTGTGTGTGTGTGTGTGTGTTTGGTAAGGGATATCCAACACCTAAGAGGACAGACTCACCTGAGGCCGGTGCCAGTTTTCACTTCCTGTACTTATCGACACCTGCTTCCTGTTGCAGGAGGAAGTGGCCACGCAGCACGCATCCCGAGTGAAACTGGAGAGAGTGTTTGCACTGCTACGCTGGGATTGTGTCGGCAAAAAATCAGCCTCCGGATAAATTATGAATGAGAGTGATGGAGGTGATAAGAGAAGGAGAGAGGTAGAGACGGAAGGAGGGGGGTATGACGTTATATTGTTATCTTCTGTTTTACTGAAAAAGCTAGAGAGCTGAGAGCGAGATAAGTGACACACACACACACACACACACACCCCTTTCTTGACGCAAATCAAGCATTTATTTTACCAGATTATTTGGTGACAAGTTAATTTCTGTCTTCAAAATTAGTTAAATTGAGTAGAAGTGTAGTTTAATCAAGTTCAATTGTTCACGATATCAATGTTAAAAGTCAACAAGAGTAACAAAAACGAAAAGAAAGAAAGAACGATGGAAAAAGACATAAAGGAATTTTTATTACTTTATGTCCGAGGGCAGAAGGAAAACATAAAGATTATAATATAATGATAATAGGACAAAATAAGATAACAAATATTAAAATAATTATTAAAGAAAGTAACAAATAAAAGTAGTAAATGATAATTAAATGATTAATTACAAATATGTAATTTAATACAAATGAAACAAAGCAAAATACAAAAAGCAAGGGAAGAAATGGACAAATGAAAGAAATGATATGGGGCGGGAGGGAACATAGACAGAAGTAAACAGGGACATTAATAATGGTAATGAAAGACGATGCAATTGAGGAAATAATAACATTGAAAATACATTTAATAAAGATGGATAATAGAAAGACGGAAAGAACTTATAGGAAAAAAAGAAAGGAGGAAGAGAAGAAGGAAAGCAAAAAGAAAACATGAAGAAAAAGTAAATGAATAAAGGAGCAGAAGTGTGTTGAATGATAGATGTAAACACAAAATAAAATTGATATCAATAGAATTAAAGGAAGATAGGAAAGGAGAAGACCAAAAAGGGTGTTAGAAAGAAAAAAGGTGGAGAAGATAGACGGGATACAAATATTTAGTCATAATGCAAAACCAGTAGAAAGAGTCACAGAAAGGGAACACTC
Organism: Harpagifer antarcticus; assembly: GCA_902827135.1. Taxonomy (NCBI): domain Eukaryota; kingdom Metazoa; phylum Chordata; class Actinopteri; order Perciformes; family Harpagiferidae; genus Harpagifer; species Harpagifer antarcticus. The sequence goes on from CADEHL010000031.1 coordinate 2,186,631, forward strand.
AAGTTAATAAGTGGTACTTTAAAGCAGCATTACAGCGCAGCGCCTCAATACATGTTGCTGTGGTGCGTCACTGACCCTGAACACTTCCTGTGACCCGGTGCCTGCCCTGCCTGTGCTGATCCACACCGCAGGAGGGGAGGACAGACTGAATGAATTCAAAAGAAGCACCTCATTTGATCCATAATTGATCGTCTTTATATGAGATGGCTGGTGAGCGAAAACAGAGGGAGTCTGATGTAGATAACAAGCGTTGTGACGGCTGTACGTGACCGCAGGTTGGAGAGAGTGCCTCGCTTTCCATCTCTTGATGTTTTCCCCCTCTTTTCTCTTTTAATGAGTGTCAGAATGCAGGTTTCTTTTTTTAAAGGGTGGGGGAGTGGGGGGTGGGAGGGAGAGAAACAAAACAACAAGAAAGCAGAAAAAGACCAAAAGAACAAGCATTTCTGATAAAGTGCTTACAGAGCATTTATAGCAAGTTGTGCAGACATGCGGTTGAGCGCTGATGTAGGGCACAAGCCCACAAATCGTGGGGTGGGGGGGGGGGTGTTATCTCATTGATTAGAGGCACAGCGGGAACAGAGAGAGGGAAACACAGGTGAGCCTGGGCATAATACACTAACACCCTGATGTACATATCATTATAATTAGTCTCTTCTTCTGCTTGCTCTGAAAGTGATGGCTATTTCTTCAAAAATAAGTGTTTTCCAATTTGTCTTTTTCCATGTGTGTGGGTTTGTTCCGCCAAGCCAGACTTGTTTTTTCACAATACACTTTAAATGGTGGACTGTCGAGGATTGTTGGATAAGGTGATATTTAAATGTTTTATTACCGTGAACAAATTCCATGAAAAGACAACAATCATTGACACATGTCCACAAAGATGTATTGTCTTGTATCAACGCCTGATAAACTCCCCTGTGCCAGAGTATACAAACCTGAATGAATCATGCTGTGACACTCAATGTCCATGGGAACTGTAGTTTATATTAAGTCCACCCAAGTCTCTTACAAAAGTATGTTACTTCACACCTTAACTGATAAAACAACATGGTTAGACCTGATGTTTAGTATCTGTATTGGTCTCTCTGTTGAATTTTGGTCTCACATGGGATAAAAATGGTATGCGCCTGAGTGAGAGTACTGTCTGTTTGACCAGGAGGAAATTCATTCCCCTCAAATTGGAAATGACAATTGCAGATTCATTGGTACGGTGGCCGACAGGTGCAACGCGTTACAACGGCCCGAAACGAGGGGTTACGTATGGTAACCCTTGTTATATAAGCACAGATGGAGCCCTTTACTGGACTTTACTATGATCATATCATGCAAGCATTCATCCACTGAGACTTCTATAAACGTAGCCGGCCCCGGGGCGGGCCTACCTGAATGCGCGCACATCTCACCGTATAAAAAGAGGCCTCGCCTCCTGACTGTCATCCTACACCTCTCTTCAGCGAGCGGCATAGGACAGACAGTGCCCCGAGTAGAGGGCTCCGCCTGACACTATGGGTAGACAGAGAGAGTCCCCAGCCCTGTATGGGCTCACTGTGCACCACCTCTCCCGAGTCCCTAAGGAGCACGGAGGAGAGCGCAAGTACCCCATGTCCCCCACACTCAGACACTTACCCCGTGCAGAATGTGTGTGGACTATAGTGTGGAGGGTTCTCCCCTCCTGCCCCTAGGCAGGCGAGGAGAGCCCTCCAGCCCCGTATGGGCCCCGTGCGCACTACGCCCCCCTGGGACCCTCCAGTGGGCCTGGAAAAAACGTAGGCGCAATACGCCTGGGCGTGCATATGTCCTCTACACTCACGCCGTTGAATAAGGCTGACACAGTGTAGAGTGTGCGCGGACCCCCGCGGGGCACGCTCTCCCCGCTTGTCCGTAAGCATGTGCAATGCACTCGCAAAGCCATCCTGCCAAGCACTTCTTGAACAGAGCTTTCCCGGTCACCCCGCCCCCAAAGCACACAAACAGCTGTTCAGTGCGTCTAAGGGCAGCCGTGCGCTCCACATACCATGCTAGCGCACGCACCGGGCAGAGGAGGTGCAGTTTAGCTTCCCTGGCCCCACCATGGGGGGGAAGACTAAATCCCCCTAACTGAATTACCCTCGACCTGAACGCACTCCTTAGGATCTTGGGCAAAAAGGAGGGGTTCAGTCCGAGTGTCGTGCCGCTCCGGTCACCCCGAATCAGTTCGGCTGCACCGACAAAGCGGTTAACTCGGACACTCTTTTGGCTGACGTTAAGGCAAGAAGCAAAGCTGTCTTCCACGACAGTGCTTTCAGGGAGGAGAGCTCCAGAGGCTCAAATGGTTCTGTGACCAAAGCCCCGAGCACCAACGGCAGGTCCCACTGCTGGGGGGAGGTGTGCACTACAGGGCGTAGCCTCCTGACCTCCTGTAAAAACGGTGACATCAGTGGCTGACTAAAGGCTGACCTGCCGTCAAATCCCTCATGGCAGGACGAGATGGCTGCTGCATACACTTTCACTGTGGAATGAGCAAGCCCTCTGACCACCAGTAACTGTAAGTAGGACAAAATAGAGCCCAACTCATAAGATAGGGGCTCTATTCTCCGCTCCTCACACCATCGCTGGAATCCCAGCCACTTTGGCCTGTAACAGGCTGTGGTGGATCCCGCTCTAGCTGCCTGGATAGACTGAATAACTCACACACAATCCACCCTGTCTCAGCCTGTCCCTCTCAGGAGCCAAGCCTGTGGCTCGCCGGATGCAACGGGCCGTAAAACCCCTGCCGAAGGCGGCTTACTGGCCTCGGTGGCAGCGGTAGGCCCACACGCTCCCCCGCCAGGGTCATCACCGCCGGAAAGTTCAGACGCGCAGACCTGTGTGCTGGACCCTCCTGGCCGCCGTACCCGAAAGGACCAGACAACGAGGCGTCCTCATTGTCTTCCTCCTCCGTGCACCTGGCCACCCGGCCCCTCGGGAGGGTGAACACAAATGGCACCTGCATCCTGTTCACCCATCTCCACCACCTCGAGGTCCTGATCCTCCGCTTCCTCCTGCGGGCCGAACTTCATCCAGAAATGATTGCCACGATGTCGGCGGCTTAGCCGAGGGATCATCCGGCAAGCGTTGCAGGCCGGCGACTGGCTTAGGCCGTCTTCGGCGTGGTCCGGCCCCAGGCACTGGTAACACAGGCGGTGCAGATCAGCCCTCGCGATTAGGCCAGGGCATGTCGGACAAGTCCGGTGTTCGAGGAGTGGTTCCATGCTCTTTCTCTTTCTTTCTCTTTTTCTCGTCTATGCTCAGGTTGTTCACTCCTGCTCGCTGAAGAGAAAAGGATGACAGTCAGGAGGCGAGGCCTCCTTTTATACAGTGAGATGCACGCGCATTCAGGTAGGCCCGCCCCGGGGCCGGCAACGTTTATAGAAGTCTCAGTGGATGAATGCTTGCATGATATGATCAAGGGGTAGTACCCAGAGTCCAGTAGAGGGCGGAGCCTGTGAGAGATATAACACTTCCATTTGGAGAAATGTGCGGAAACAATGCAAATATAAAAACACAAATGTCCCAAAACACATGCAAATGAAGAAACATCTTCACCAACTTGACGACACATGCTCTGCAATTAGAAAACATTCACCAACTTGACGAAACATGTGCATCGTTTACTCAAAGACAAACGCTTCAAACACAAAACTGCAAATAAAAAAACCCTGCAAGAAGCTCAAACACAACCGAAACTGGTTGTTACGCTAAAACGTGACACACAGCTGCGACCCGAGCGCTAGTTGATGTTCAGGGATTATACATTTGGCCACCTTACGAGGGAACATTGTGATGCAATTACAGTGCAGTGCAACACTTGGTATTACAGGCAGTGGCGTTTTTATATGTACACAAGTGGTGGGGCACAAAAAACTTAGATGTCTATAAGCTTCTGCAGTGAGGTTCATGGCTGGTGAGGCACTGGCACTGACTCTTCAGGTTTACAAATATTATATTTTGACCTAAATCAAAATATAATATTATTTTCAAAAGCTTTTTTTGTTTGATGCTTCAATTAATTTTAAACAGACAGTTCAACAAAAGGATACCCAAACATTTTTATTTTATCATTTAAATATTGAATTGTTCTCTCTTAGTAAGCTCCCATTTTCAATAAAATTGCAGTCTTACCTTGACTCGAAGATTAAGTCCATTTGCCTATCCCTCTGGACAAAAATCTCTATTACTTTTTTGTAAAAGTCCTCCTTATGTTCTTGTAGTTTCAAAAGTCTATCATAAATCTAATCTAATCAATAGATTTATGATTCAAAAATTATAAAAGTAGGGTAGACATGTGGATATTATCCGGCTGAACAAAACGTGCATTTATCTAACAGCTACGTTTCGCACAGATCTTATTTGGAGCTATTTTCTAAAATCCTATGGAGAAATCTCATTGCTTTTTTGTCGAGGGAAGCCATGCGCAGCTTACTTCCGGGTTTTAGCACGCGTCACTGCAGCTCTCTCGTCTCCTCTTCACACACCACACTTTTCGCGGCACACGTACTTACAGCCAATCAGCTCTGAATTATGTGAGATGACGTATGGTGGGGATGGCAGCTCTATGCCCCTATGGTCAATATTTTTTTGCCACACACATTAAATAGGAAAATATTCTGAGCATGCGCAGTGTAGTTTTTACAGTCACCATTGACTTAGACAGTGAGAGGGAGGGGTATGATCGGGTTTTGTCCCACATGGCTCTAACCAGCTCAATAGGCACTAGGGCTGTGCATCTTCACTGGTCTCACGATTCGATTCGATTACGATTATCCTGTCAACGATTCGATTCGATATCCCGATGCATCCCGATGCATCACGATTCATACCAATGCGTTGCATCCTCAATTTTCTATATTACTGCACATGGCTTATTTTTCATCAATGCATATATTCAGTAAATACATATGAACTATCTTTTTATTATTTAGAAAGTGCTTCAGAAATCAATAACATAAATGTCTTGACATTAATTTATAAACCAAAATAAATGAATTGTATAGGTCTAGCCTGTGTGTGAAGTTCTTCCATCCTCACAAACAAAAAAATAATGCTTCTGCAGTCTAGCTGCAGCTTCTAGCTACGGTCTTCTGTTAAAAAAAGGACACTGAATGTCCTGAATGTGGCATCACATACAGGACTTAAGTCTGAACACATGCAGACAACAGGGGTATTTACAACAGCATATAACAACTAAAATACTGCATGTGGGTGCACACTTACATTCTCTGTCTTACTGTTACATAAATCCCATGAATGTATGAGATTAAGTTAGCTTCATTATATCTCAGTGATTAAGTGAATAATAAAGTTTCTATCGGGTCACTATCAGCCTGTCACTCATTATTTTCAGGGAGGGGGCGGGGTTTGGAGGAACGGAGAGGAGACGGTGATCGCGGAAGCTTTTTTCCTCCTGCCTTCACAAACTTTACACACGTATATATTGTCTGAAAATTGCTAGAGGACATTCATACTTTGCAATCCAAGACTTAATTAAATCCACCAAAAACCTGACATGATTGTAACGCGATTATTTTTGAAAAACATAAATCCCTGTGCCGCAGCGACACGGAGTGATTCAGAGCGGGTCCTTCTGCTGTTGGTTCTGGACTGGTGGTGTTGTGTTGGTGGATAAAGCAGACTGCTCCGTGTTTGGTGTTGCTGTGCCGCTGTCACGTCTGTTCCCTGATCTCTGCGTCACCGACCGATTTGATATTAAAGTGAAAGAAAATAAAAACGTTATAGTAAAGCCGCGGCCGGAAAATCAGGAAGCAACGTTACTACGCTATAACCGATTATCTTCCGTCACTGCATCGATACCGAATCGTCCACGTCCGCATCGCAATGCATCGTAGAAACGATTATTTTCAACACCCCTAATAGGCACACACTGTAGATACTAATTAGAAGAACACAGACTAAAACAGCAATGTACAGACGAATCAGATGATTAAACATGATCTTAAAATATATTTTATAATTTATTTTTTGCATTTTTTTGTAATCATTATTTGTAATACTTTCTGTTGCACCTGCCCCTAATGACCAGTCGCCACTGATTACAGGATAAGATGACATCCGCATGGCTCAATTGCATGTTTTTCCAATTTATGATTATGACAAAAGCTGTAAAACGGTGAATAAATTGTACAGTCCAAACAGTCATATATATTTTCAGAATTGTGTACAGTTACCATCTTCTTCTTCGAGTCCGTAGCAATCTCAGATGTCGTTCTGCCAGTATCGGGCACAGGCCACAGCTGATGGGGTAGGTTCTGCCAGGTCTTCTGGACTGCACCGGGGGGCATCGGCACACTCCAGTAGGTGGGACATTGTCTGCACTGATCCACAGCTGCAAGTGTCTTCTGTGGTGTAGTTCCACACTTTCATCAGTGCTTTGCACCTCCCCTGTTCCACACACAGTCTATTAAGTGACTTCCAGGTTGTCCAGCCAAGGTCGTGGCCACTAGCGAGGCATTCCGTTGGTGTGATTCCTCTGTCCAGCCATTCAAGAGTTTGTGTGTCATTTATTTGCCATTCATCTTCCCAGATGTTTGTCCTTGCTGCTTGTTTGGTTGTCTGGAGGGGCAGGACTGTCTGCACAAAACTGGCTCTGGATCGGAGCCTGCGTGGGGGTGCTACGTGGCCGTGCAACGGGTGTCTGATGTCTGTCTCCTGTGTTCTCCGTTCATCTTGAGCGATACCTAGTCGTCTGATGTGCGGGGAGAGATGCCGGCTAGCGCATAGAGGCACGGGACAGGTGTTGTCTTAACGCATCCCATGATGATGCGGCAGGTGTCATTCAAGGCTGTGTCGACCAGTGTGGTGTGATGTGATCGACTCCAGCTTGAGCAGTGTAGTGGAAATGTCCATTATATCCTTATATGCTTAAACCAAATGCTTCTCAAATCATTGTAAAACACCCATATCATTTCCTGAGATGTGCTGTTTTCTTCTCATACTCTAATGTGGGTTTTATTCCCAAGCGCTTCAAGGCCACAGAGCTGATTTGGCAGACTATGTTGAAACTACTCCTTTTTACACAAAGTTTGCTACGGCTCAAGGACACGGGTATCTCACACAAAGTTGTAACTCCCATAACAATATGAGACGTGTGAAAGCAGATGTCCGAGCAAACCTTTTCTGCCCGCCTTTTCTTGTATATAAGCTTTTCTATTTTATGACTACTGCGCACACTCCTGCAGACTATCCTATACTCTGTGAGACCTGTGACTTTGTATTGCGTTTTTGTATTTGAAGCTTCAAATAAATAACCAGAAAGACAACTCTGTCTGTTTCACCATTTATTTGTTTTATCACTCTGACTTGTACTCTCCACAGTATTGAGTCTCGGATTTCCATAACAGCAGGCATACTCTGCTGTAGAGAAACACAGGGCCATGGCAGTTGCACGGATTGTTGGTGGATCTGCGCCCCACTTGGAGTTCACTAGTTTGCGCAGGATGTTGTTGCGGGTGTTCAATCAATCAATCAATGTTTATTTATATAGCCCAATATCACAAATGTTACATTTGTCTCAGTGGACTTCACAGTTTGTACATAATATCAGTATGACAATACGACACCCTCTGTCCTTAGACCCTCACATCGTATAAGGAAAAACTTCCGGAGAAAACCCACAGTTTAAAGGGACAAATGGGAGAAACTTCAGGGAGAGCAACAGAGGAGGGATCCCTCTCCCAGGACGGACAGACGTGCAATACATGCCGTGTGTAAATTGAAAAGATACATTTGCAACATAGGTAGTCCAAATGTTTGGAAATGCATGTGTGTATAATAGGAAGATGAATCCACGAGGATATCTCTGTTGCTCTCCCTGAGGTTTCTCCCATTTTTCCCTTTAAACTGTGGGTTTTCTTCGGAAGTTTTTCCTTGTACGATGTGAGGGTCTAAGGACAGAGGGTGTCGTATTGTCATACTGATATTTTGTACAAACTGTGAAGTCCACTGAGACAAATGTAACATTTGTGATATTGGGCTATATAAATAAACATTGATTGATTGATTGATTGATATCCATCCAGGACTTATGATCCAGGACCACAGCCACGACTCAAGATCCAGGGCTCGCGATCCAGGACACAGGACCGCAGCAACAGGATCATCCATGAATCCGGATCCCGGCGTATATATACACCAAAAAGAAAGAAATGTTGGGAAGCTGGGTTAATCGGAACATGAGAGTACACAGGTATAGACAGAGAAAAGGAAGAAGTAAGATGTCCCCCGACTAAGCCTATATCAGCAAAACTAGGGGCTGAATCTAATCAGCCCTAACTACAAGCTTTATCAAAAAGGAAGGTCTTAAGCGCACTCTTAAAAATGGATAGGGTGTCTGCCGCCCGAACACAAATTGGAAGGTGATTCCACAAATGTGGAGCTTGATAAGAAAAGGCTCTGGCTCCCATTGTACTTTTATGGCGCATTTCCACTGCAGCGGGTATCTCGCTTTAAGCGCGCCGAGCCGTGCGGGGCCCGTTTTTGGTTGCGTTTCCACTTGGCCTAGTTTTGGCCCGAGGCTACTTTTTCACCCTTTTTCTGGCCCGACTAAATCGTGGTTCTATCGAGGCCAACAACCGGGCGGAATATGCTAAACTAGTGACGACTGCTGATTGGTCAGAGAGAATCGTCACAATTCTCGCGCGACTTAATCCCTAGTGTCGCATATATTAAGGGACGCTTGCAGCATTTTTGTAAACCTAAGAAAAATGGCAAAGAAAAGCATACCGTGGTCGATTGACGAAGTTGCGACATTCCTTCAGCTGATTGCAGATGAGAAAATCCAGCGGGAGCTCGACGGCACAACTCGCAACCTAAACGTTTTTCAGGAGGTCTCTGCACTGTTGTCCGAGCGTGGATTCTCAAGGACTTTCCAGCAGTGTAGGGAAAAACTGAAAAAGCTCAAGAGTGAGTATAGAGCCGTGAAGGACCACAACGGCCGGAGTGGTTCAGATAGGAAAAGCTGGAAGTGGTTTGACCTGTTGGACGCTATTTATGGCCATAGACCGGCCAACGTTGGGAGGGAGGGAGGCCTGGACTCTGCGACCGCGCTACTGGAGTCCCTGCATGGTAAGTCTTTGCTAACGCTCTGTTATTTGCTTGAAAGCGTTGTGTCCCTATCTATTCTAAAGCTCACTTCTAACAAACAAGTATTTTATCCTTACATTTATGTTCGACAACCCATGCTTTTATGGAGTCCCGAAGTGCTACATAGCTAGCTAAGGCAGATAGCATTAGCTAGAGCTATTGTTTGCTAACACCACACGCGCCATTGTTTAGGTTCTTCTTTTCTACAGTTGTTGTTGCTATTTAGTATTGTGCTACAGTAGTTTGTGCAATTAACAAGTCATGTTGCTCTTCTAGATGATGCCATTGGGATATTTTGATAAGATAGCTTAGACAGTTGGGCACACTGACTGAATTGCATCCGTCACTTATGGCCTCGAAGATTTCATACCTTCGAGTCCACAAACAACAAAGAAGGAAGTGTCCCAGTGCACCCACAACAACAGACCATCTGTGACCTAGTGTTGCCCGGTCACAGAATGGGAACAATAACTTTATGGCTGAAGCAGCCTATGTCCTTAAAGGAGATAAACAGACGTCAGGGTTGGTCATGCACGTCTTATCTAGGAGTCTAGGACAATTATTTCACAGTCCACAGTCCACTCTTTTTATCATTTATGATAACCTAAAAAACATTAGTCTAATAATAATTTGGTCAATACTTATCTCAATGGGAATTTTCAGATTTGAGTGTGGACTTACATCAATTACATCACAAAGTAGAATAAGATTGAAACATTCAATCACAATGATTGATACAGCCAATCATAATAGGAAAAATCATCTCTCATCAGTGTTTGATCATCTTTCGTCAAAAGCACAATAATGAACACACATAAAACACAGATGCACAATAGCAAAAATATTTGTTTTGGGCCAAAACTGAAATTAATCCAGTACTTGAAACATCATTGTAGGTCTTTCTGTGCATGGATAATACATTAAAGAGTAGTATTGTTAAGCATGATTGCTGGACGATTAAGGATATTAACATTATCTGTGATAATAGTAGAAATATCTGAAAATATTAATTAATTAATTTTGTTTAGTGCGAAGGTGTAATCTGATCCGGCAAAATATATTAATCACCACTATTCAACACATGTCTGGTCATTGGAAATATAAAGACAATCATGAATTGTACATCTGTAAACATCCAAGATATAAAATCAATTCAAAGTTCATCTTTGTACGAGAGCTGGAAGAACATGTCCTTCAGTCATTCTGACCCGTTCGCCTCCTCTCTTTATGACAAAGAGTGTCTGGTGTGTGTAAAGGCATCCTGATACTGTAGATTAGCACTGAGGTGCTGATTGGCTCAAACTCTTCGTCATCAGAGCGCCATATTTCAACCCCCCAATTGCTCTGCTTTTGTGTGGCTCATTCAGTGAGCACTGTAGTTGATCCCCCCAGTGAAACGGAGGCTCATCTGCCTCCATTCCTTCTGCTATCTGCTTGAGAGCAGTGCAACTGCGTATTCCAAGTGGTGCATCCAGGTCTCCCCCCGTGATGGAGAGGTTAGGAAAACATCTGCTCCTCCAAGAAACAAGGAACCTTGTATGAAGCCTCTGAAGCCCTCGCTCGTCCCGCAGGGTTGTCTGCCTGAGCCCACAGAGCAGAATGGTGAAGAAGCATCCCATCTCCTCAGATAGTTGAAGATTATAATCCTCTCATCCCGAACGACCTCGTGCCTCCTTGCCCGTGGATGGGGGTGCTCTCTGCAGCCGGAGAGTGTGACCCTCTCTCTCTGACCCTTGGCCTTCAGAGCTGTCCTAGTTATTGGGTTAACACCTGATAGGGATGTTTTCCTGAGTGCAGACAACTCAAAGTAATGGATCAGCACATTATCATTTCATTATAAAAATAGGATAGGCCCCTCAGAATTATTTGGGAGCCTTCCTGACACATGCACATGCATAAATGTAAGGTTTGTGTTAGTCATTTAACATACAAGAATCATGTACTCATCAGTCCAAAGCAGAGAAATGTTATTGTAATTTAAAGGTGAGCTAGTCCATGGATATAACCCCTTCTCAATGATTCTAAATGTTATATTAATTCACCATTTGATAAAATATTTGTTTATCAGAAATATATATGTTTCCTCTTCCATAAAACAGGTTTGAGTAATAAATGTTCCAATATAAAATCAATTACTCAATATAATTGACTCTTCCCTCCCTTTTCTTACATATGTCACATATGAAATAATAACTTAGGAGTCTATTTAAGCATGGTGTAGTGTATAATCTATTACTCGAGAAGACTCAGTATCACCTGTGTGCAGCTTGCAAAAAAAAACAATTGTGAGAAACATATATTATGCAGGAAATGTATACCTTTGTTGAAAAACAAAGCATATCTGATTTGGGAGGAAAAGCTTCAACCCCCTTAACATCTGAGTTATTACTGATGGCATAGCATGAATGATAGTGGGTGTCTGAGTGTGTCATTACTGAGAAATGTCAAACAAATTCAAAACCTTACATTTGAAAACAGGTTTGCATTCCTCCACTTAAGGTGACGTTATCATTGGAAACAATGAAAGCTAATTGTTTTGACGTAGAATCTATCAATTGAATCGTTAGAGCAGAACAGAATGGTCGTATTGTAGCCTGAGTTTCGTGCAGCCTCTAGTTTTTACCAGGTGGACACATTGTTCTATATAATGTGAATACATGTAGAACTAAGAGGCCCCTGACATTAGGCCTATTTTAAAAATAGTAGGGGCTTTTAACAGCTTGCCAACTTACAGGCATCGTCTGCATAGCAGTATGAATAGCCTTAAAAAAAACCACCCACTCTGCGGTAACGAGAGTCATATTTCTGAACCAAATGCCCTAAGTGAAGCCGTTAATCCCATCTGACTGAGCCAAGGGTTGGTGCTGGTGTGGCAGGGAGGTTTCCAGGTGTTCAAAGCCGATGTCAAGCTTTCAGTGCATGGCTCGGTGGGGGGAGCAGACCCACGTGAGACAGTATCAACGGCTGTAATGTTCAGTTTGAGGAGCGTCATTCTCTCTGGGAGCAGGAAATGGTGTCCATTCTCGGACCAGACCATTAATGTCATTTCATGTAGAGCAGCCATAGCATCTCTGTGACTGCACTCAGCCGGACTGTAGCAGGGCAGAACTGGGTGACTCTTAGTGAAGCCGTCCAAGGCCATAGGCAAAAAGGAACCACGTACCAACAAAAGGGACACAAGGTCATCAATGTCTCTCTTTACCATTGGCCTAATTACACAACAAATTAGTGGAAAAAAATGTGGAACACTAATCCATCATCATGTGAAATGTTGAGTTAATCTAAATAATTACTTATGGGTTGAAATCAAATTAACATTAACATTAGAACTAAAGTCAGTCAAAATTGGACTTGCACGGATCAGAATCTAATCAATACACCATTTTCCCAGCTCTGTAACGAAAAGGATAACAAGATTAGTTACATTACAGGAGTGTTAAAACACCCAAACATGCACATTTATCTTATTCTAGTAGAGATTAGAGGACAAGGTCTAATGTTGTGAACAAAATGATCAAGTCAAAGTTATTTTATTTATTCTATGTTATGTACCACATTTAATTTAATAATTAATCTTGAATTACTAATCAACAATTTACAATTTGGATAAGGTGAATACTTATCCAAAGTGTGTGTGTGTGTGTTTGTCTGCCCAAGGTTTAAAAACATTTGGGATAGCTACCACCTGTCCTCTGGACCCTATCCCTTCAAACCACTATAGATCTAGACTATCGCTCCTGATATTCTACCGTTTCAACACTTCTCTAACTTCTGGTCACTTTCCAAATAGTCTTAAGGAGGCAAGAGTAAACCCTCTCCTAAAGAAACCCACTCTCAACCCGGCTGATGTTATAAACTACAGGCCTGTCTCTCTCCTCCCGTTCCTGTCTTTAAACAACTCTCCTGTTATCTCCATCAGAACAACCTTCTGGATCCGCACCAGTCTGGTTTCAAGGCAGGTTACTCCACAGAAACTGCTCTCATTGCTGTCACTGAGGAACTGCACACTGCCAAAGCAGCATCCCTCTCCTCTGTCATCATCCTGTTGGACCTGTCAGCTGCATTCGACACGGTGAACCATCAGATCCTCCTTCGCACTCTCCAAGAACTTGGAGTTTCAGGCTCTGCACTTTCCCTCCTCACCTCATACCTCAAAGACCGTACCTACAGGGTAACTTGGAGAGGGTCCGGGTCCGACCCTTGTCAATTAACTACAGGGGTCCCTCAGGGCTCTGTTCTTGGTCCCCTCCTCTTCTCCCTGTACACAAACTCGCTCGGATCAGTCATTAGCCCGCATGGTTTTTCATACCACTGCTACGCTGACGACACCCAAGAATTTCTTTAGCACCTCCTAACTCAACATCTGGGAGGTGATCCTTTGATATTTCCATCTCTGATATGGTCCATGGCCGGTAGACGAAGGACGGACCAGCAGGTCCAGCCACCTGGATCATGGGCAAGACTATGCTCTTCGTCCTCCTGGTCGCTCAGGTTGTCCTCCTGTCTGCGGAGGTGCTCTTTTTTATAGTGTTCTGCTTTCTTCGCTTCTCTCTTCTTTTTCTCTTCCTTGGCCCGGATCTTTTCCAGTCTTGCTTCTTCTTTTTCATTTTATTTTCTCTGTCTCTCTTCCTCTCTGCTCACTCTCTGTTTGTCTTCCTCTGCAGCTGTTTCGGAGGGGGTCGGTATGCGGACCTCTTCTCCAGCAGCAGCCCCCCCAACAGCTTCCTCAGCCGGCAGTAGAACGGGGGGAAGAAGGGGAGGGAACGGAAACCCACAGTCGAGGAGAGGGTCACCCACGCCTGTGCGAAGAGGATACAGGGAAGTGTGTGGTTTATACGGTGGAGGAACCAGAAAACCCTTTTTCTCTTTCTTATCACCCTCATCGTCAGCCTGTGTCTTTTTTATTGCTGCGGCCAATTGCCTTCTTTCACGGCACTCTGCTTTCTCTTCCCAGTATTTTAAACACTTTCTGTGAGTGTCTAGTTCTTCTAAGTCATTTACTTTAACTTTACTCTTCTTTTTCATTCCATCTTCACACTCTTGTAATTTATCTCTTAGGTTTTTGATTTTTAATTTACTCAAAGAACCTCCCTTAGGAAATCCGAACATTTCCGTCCATATATTTAATTTAGACAGACTGTTTTCACAGTGTTTTGCTCGCATGACATCTACAATCGGACCCTCGGGAGATGGTACCAGTCCCCCACTCTGCTTTGCTTCCATAACAAAGTCTTTAAGTGTTACCTAAACACCCCGTGTTACCAAAACACTATTTTTCACCCGTCGGTGATGTGATATTTGTTTTGTTCCCCAGTACAAATCACACAAAGACTGATTGTAAACCACCTAGGCTACGATAGATATCCCAAATATCCTACTTTCGAGCAGTCCCTCTCATAAATGTCATGGAGTTTAATTACGTTTGAACTTTAAACAATTTAGACACTGTACATCTCACCGAGTATTGGAAGCCTTTTGAGTTCGTTGGATCTCGTGAAGTCAATCGGTTCCACCCCGGCGCTGGTCCTCTCGTCCCGTACGGTTTCTGTCGAGGTAGAGGAGAATCTGAGGATCCTGGAGCGACCACCAGCGTCCGGAGGTGTCCCCAATCGAACTTGCAGAGACCCTGTTCGTGACGCCAATTGTTATGGAAATCCGAGACTCAATACTGTGGAGAGTACAAGACAGAGTGATAAAACAAATAAATGGTGAAACAGACAGAGTTGTCTTTCTGGTTATTTATTTGAAGCTTCAAATACAAAAACGCAATACAAAGTCACAGGTCTCACAGAGTATAGGATAGTCTGCAGGAGTGTGCGCAATAGTCATAAAATAGAAAAGCTTATATACAAGAAAAGGCGGGCAGACAAAGTTTGCTCGGACATCTGCTTTCACACGTCTCATATTGTTATGGGAGTTACAACTTTGTGTGAGATACCCGTGTCCTTGAGCCGTAGAAAACTTTGTGTAAAAAGGAGTAGTTTCAACATAGTCTGCCAAATTATCTCTGTGGCCTTGAAGCGCTTGGGAATAAAACCCACATTAGAGTATGAGAAGAAAACAGCACATCTCAGGAAATGATATAGGTGTTTTACAATGATTTGCGAAGCATTTTGTTTAAGCATATAAGGATATAATAAAAATATCCACTACATTCTCCAAGCTTATACTTTTCTCCAGAGTGCCGTGGTTCATTGTTTATTAATGTGATTCAGCGGCATTTACCGACCACTGCAGTGCTAGTCGTCCACTGGAGTTTATTCTCCCGTTAGCTCCGGGTTAGCTAATACTTTAGAGCGGCCTCTCTAAAGTATTCACTGACTGTCACACAAGCAGCTGATACATATCCCCAATTCCCCTTAAGTGAATGTGTGTCAGTCTGAATTGACGCTGTTTGGCATCACAACGCTGTTATTAAAGTGTCTCTGGTATAAAATGGGTGATGTTAGCAAAGCAACCGAAGGTAAACTGACTACTTGCTATTGCTATCCTATTGTGGCATAAGCCGTTTTCTACAGGCACATTTTACCGGCGTATTTTTCATTATGATTCTACTTGTGATAGTCGGACATGACAACCTGTGCAGCCCATGTATTGATTCCATCTGATAGCTTCTATAATACAAAACAAAACGTCTGCCTGCTCTCCACAATGATCAATAACAGCAAACGGATGGTCAAAGTAAGGTGCAAATAAACAGAATCACACGAAGCCTAGTTAGTGTTGCCTGACTTTATAAAGTGTGTTTCTTTTATAAATGTGTGGTTGTCTTCTAGTCACTTTGCTCAGCACTACTGCTTGTAGGCAGGCATGACGAGACTCTTCAGTCGACCCATGTTCAGGGGAGGTGGGTTTAGTTTCCTGCACACCTCGACGTAAGCGACGCCGCCTCTTAGCTCCGAAGCTCTTGCCTCTAGACCGACAATTTTTTGGAGCTGGAAGTGAACCACTTGACAATAACACTACCCTTATAAAGGATTCATAATTGTCACGGTTGTCATGCCAGGTCACGGGTCTATGTCTAGGTTTGGGTGTTTCCGCTGTCCTCTGTCATGTTTTCCTTCCGTCGTTAGTTCCCTGGTGTGTCTCGTTAGTTGATTGTGTTCACCTGTGGCCCTTGTGTTTTCCTCCCTCCCTCCTCACCTGTGTCTAGTTAGTTGATTATGTTCACCTGTGGCCCTTGTGTTTCTCCTCCCCTGCCCAGCTTGTTTCTTGTCTGGTAATTATCCCTCCCTGTATTTAGTCTTGTCTCGTCCTGTGTTCAGTGTTGGTGCTTCTTTGTTTGTGACCTGGTTCACCGTAGAGTGTTTTGTTTGTTAAAGTTATATGTTAGATAAGAGCCCTTGCAATAAAGGTATTATCAAGTGTTATCTGCGTTTGGGTCCTACCTGCTTCACTCTGCGCTATCAGAAAGCACCAACCAGAAAATGGGCCCAGCAGATCCGTTCGAGCTGGAATTATTGAATTTTTCCTTTTTTTTGGCTAACTGCTCGGATCGATGGAAGAGAGCACCCGGAGTTCAGCAGCGAGAGGCTGTGTTGTCGGAGGCGCGCCAGATGGCTAGAGAGAAACCAGGTTTGGTGAAGTTCTTACCTGGCTGGATTTCAAAGATCCTCCCGGTGTTGTGATTCCCGGCCTGCTAGCCCCAGGCATGCTAGCTCCCTGCCTCCCGATTCCCAACCTGGCACCATACGCCTTGGTGGGTTCCGTCTGGAGTCAGCCCCGGCTTCTTCTCCATTTCCTGCTCCTGTCCAGGATCCGTTCTCGGGTACTCGTCTGGCTTATGGAGGTCCACGGAGTATTCAGGCGGCTGCTAAAAGGAGTCGTCGCAAGGCCAGGTTAGCCGATCCCTAGCAGCCATGGTTCCGGTTACAGTTCCGGCCCCAGCAGCCATGGTTCTGGCTCCAGTACCGGCTCCAGTACCCCTGGTCGCGACTCCAGCTTCGGCTCCAGGACTGGCTTACCGGCCAACGCCAGCTCCCCGAGTCCTGTCGGCATACCGGCCGACTCCAGCACCTCGTCTCTTGTTGGCTCCCCAGCCAACACCAGCTCCCCGTGTCCTGTCGGCGTACCGGCCGACTCCAGCACCTCGTCTCTTGTTGGCTCCCCAGCCAACACCAGCTCCTCGTGTCTGTTGGCTCCCCAGCCAACTCCAGCTCCCCGTGTCCTGTCGGCGTACCGGCCGACTCCAGCACCTCGTCTCTTGTTGGCTCCCCAGCCAACACCAGCTCCCCGTGTCCTGTCAGCGTACCGGCCGACGCCAGCTCCTCGTGTCCTGTCGGCGTACCGGCCGACTCCAGCACCCCGTGTTCTGTTGGCAAACCAACTCTCTCAAGTTTCCCCTCCAGACACTTCTCAAGTCCCCTCTCAGGTCCCCTCTCGAGTCTTTTCTCATGTCCCCTCTCAAGTCAACTCTCCAGTGTCCTCTCGAGTCACCTCTCAAGTTTCCCCTCAGGTCTACTCTCGAGTCCCCTCTCAGGTCCCCTCTCGAGTTACCTCTCGAGTCACCTCTCGAGTTCCCTCTCAGGTCCCTCTCAGGCCCCCTCTCGAGTCTTTTCTCGTGTCCCCTCTCAAGTCAACTCTCCAGTGTCCTCTCGAGTCACCTCTCAAGTTTCCCCTCAGGTCTCCTCTCGAGTTCCCTCTCAAGTCCCCTCTCAGGTCCCCTCTCGAGTTACCTCTCGAGTCATCTCTCGAGTTCCTTCTCAGGTCCCCTCTCAGGTCCCCTCTCGAGTCTTTTTCTCGTGTCCCCTCTCAAGTCAACTCTCCAGTGTCCTCTCGAGTCACCTCTCAAGTTTCCCCTCAGGTCTCCTCTCGAGTTCTCTCTCAAGTCCCCTCTCAGGTCTCCTCTCGAGTCACCTCTCAAGTCAACTCTCCAGTGTCCTCTCGAGTCAACTCTCCAGTGTCCTCTCGAGTCACCTCCCAAGTCAACTCTCCAGTGTCCTCTCGAGTCACCTCTCAAGTTTCCCCTCAGGTCTACTCTCGAGTTCCCTCTCAAGTCCCCTCTCAGGTCCCCTCTCGAGTTACCTCTCGAGTCACCTCTCGAGTTCCTTCTCAAGTCAACTCTCCAGTGTCCTCTCGAGTCACCTCTCAAGTCAACTCTCCAGTGTTCTCTCGAGTCACCTCTCAAGTCAACTCTCCAGTGTCCTCTCGAGTCACCTCCCAAGTCAACTCTCCAGTGTCCTCTCGAGTCACCTCTCAAGTTTCCCCTCATGTCTCCTCTCGAGTTACCTCTCGAGTCAACTCTCGAGTTCCTTCTCGAGTCCACTCTCCAGTTTCCTCTCAAGTTCCCTCTCAAGCCCTCTCTCGAGTCCCCACTCAAGCCCCTACTCATGTCCAGTTGGAGGTCCCGCAGACTAGTCTTCTGCCGGGGGTCCTGCCAACCCCATGTCTTGTCCAGTTGGAGGTCCCGCAGACTAGCCCTCTGCCGGGGGTTCCTGCCAACCCCATGTCTTGTCCAGTTGGAGGTCCCGCAGACTAGCCCTCTGCCGGGGGTCCTGCCAACCCCATGTCCTGTACCGTTGGAGGTTCCGCTGGGGGTCCTGCCAACCCCATGTCCTGTCCAGTTGGAGGTCCCGCAGACTAGCCCTCTGCCGGGGGTCCTGCCAACCCCATGTCTTGTCCAGTTGGAGGTCCCGCAGACTAGCCCTCTGCCGGGGGTCCTGCCAACCCCATGTCTTGTCCAGTTGGAGGTCCCGCAGACTAGTCCTCCTGCCGGGGGTCCTGCCAACCCCATGTCCTGTCCAGTTGGAGGTCCCGCAGACTAGCCCTCTGCCGGGGGTCCTGCCAACCCCATGTCTTGTCCAGTTGGAGGTCCCGCAGACTAGCCCTCTGCCGGGGGTCCTGCCAACCCCATGTCCTGTCCAGTTGGAGGTCCCGCAGACTAGCCCTCTGCCGGGGGTCCTGCCAACCCCATGTCTTGTCCAGTTGGAGGTCCCGCAGACTAGCCCTCTGCCGGGGGTCCTGCCAACCCCATGTCTTGTCCAGTTGGAGGTCCCGCAGACTAGTCTCCTGCCGGGGGTCCTGCCAACCCTTTGTCCTATCCCGTTGGAGGCCTCGCCGACTAGCCCTCTGCCGGGGGTCCTGCCAACCCCATGTCTTGTCCAGTTGGAGGTCCCGCAGACTAGTCTCCTGCCGGGGGTCCTGCCAACCCCGTGTCCTGTCCCGTTGGAGGTCCCGCCGACTACGCTCCTGCCGGGGGTCCTGCCAACCCTATGTCCTGTGCCGTTGGAGGTCCCGCCGTCTACTCTCCTGCCGGGGGTCCTGCCAATCCTATGTCCTGTGCTGTTGGAGGCCCCGCCGACTACTCTCCTGCCAGGGGTCCTGCCAACCCTGTGTCCTGTCCCGTTGGAGGCCCCGCCGACTACTCTCCTGCCGGGGGTCCTGCCAACCCTTTGTCCTGTCTCGTTGGAGGTCCCGTCGTCCACCCTCCTGCTGGGGGTCCTGCCAACTCCTGGTCCTCTTCCGTGGGGGATCCTGCCGAAGCCTGTCCCGCCGGCTCCGGTTCCTGTCCGGCCGACACCGGGTCCTGCCCGGCCTCCGGAGCTGTCTGGTCTTCGCCCTCATGCTCGGCCCCCTGAGTTCGCCCGCTGTGGCCTTCGCCCCACCATGGACTCTGCCTTGCCCCCGGGCCGTCCGCCCGAGACCCCCACCTTGGACTCTGCCTTGCCCCCGGGCCGTCCGCCCGAGACCCCCACCTTGGACTCTGCTTGCCCCCCGGGCGTCCGCCCGAGACCCCCACCTTGGACTCTGCCTTGCCCCTGGGCCGTCCGCCCGAGTTCCCCACCTTAGACTCTGCCTTGCCCCCGGGTCGTCCGCCCGAGTTCCCCACCATGGACTCTGCCTTGCCCCCGGGCCGTCCGCCCGAGACCCCCACCTGGACTCTGCCTATGCCCCCGGGCCGTCCGCCCGAGATCCCTTCCTGGTCCCCTACTGGGCTCCTGGGCGGTCAGCTTAGTCCCGTCCTCCGGACCCCCTCCACCCACCCTGTTGGACCTATGTTGGATTTTTGTTTAGGGACGTCTGGAATCCGTCCCTTGAGGGGGGGGTTCTGTCACGGTTGTCATGCCAGGTCACGGGTCTATGTCTAGGTTTGGGTGTTTCCGCTGTCCTCTGTCATGTTTTCCTTCCGTCGTTTTAGTTCCCTGGTGTGTCTCGTTAGTTGATTGTGTTCACCTGTGGCCCTTGTGTTTTCTCCTCCCTCCTCACCTGTGTCTAGTTAGTTGATTATGTTCACCTGTGGCCCTTGTGTTTCTCCTCCCCTGCCCAGCTGTTTCTTGTCTGGTAATTATCCCTCCCTGTATTTAGTCTTGTCTCGTCCTGTGTTCAGTGTTGGTGCTTCTTTTGTTTGTGACCTGGTTCACCGTAGAGTGTTTTGTTTGTTAAAGTTATATGTTAGATAAGAGCCCTTGCAATAAAGGTATTATCAAGTGTTATCTGCGTTTGGGTCCTACCTGCTTCACTCTGCGCTATCAATAATTAGGTTATTAGTTAGGTTGTAAACACTTTATTAATCATTAAGAACCATTTATAAACCAGTTCTAACATAGTTTTCATACATCAGCAAAGGCTCACTATTTGGCAAGATGACTAAGCCTTATATTGGCTACTTAATAATAATAATAGATTTATTTAGTGAGCGCTTTTACAGGTGCTCAAAGACGCTTTACAGATATAGTGAAAAGAAAAGAACAAAATATAAATGTTTAGTTAAAGTTAAATAATACAAACACAATCACACATTAAAAGCCAGATTGAAGAGGTGAGTTTTTTGAAGGTTAGTTAGTGAGAATCAACTCATTGAACAACAGATACCAAGGATGCTGGCTGATGCAGAAGACGAAGTAAGCTAGGTAGCCAATATAAGGCTTAGCAGTACGGATACATGTGGGCTCACTATTTGGCAAGCTACCGGTCACAGTTGCCCTGTTTATCTGAATGTCTTATAAAAGCTTATTAATGATTTATAAAGTGTTCACAACCTAATTAATCAATTAATTACAAACTATTAGTAAACCCTTTATAAGGGTAGTCTTATTGTAAAGTGGTACCCAATTTTGAGATGAAAAAAAGTCCCCAAAAATTAACTGTTTAATACATGTTTGATGTCCAGCTGTTTTGAAAATTACTGAGCTTTTTTCTTTTTTCAAAGTCTTTGTTCTTTAGTAAAATCCCATGGCTAAGTGATGAAAATGTTGTAGTATACATCATTGGTGGCTTTGGCGAAGGGATTCGTTGACAATAAGAGACATTTTAAATATTGTCAGCCTTATCCGTTAAACGCATAGTGACTGAGGAGTTCTCATTTGTCCGAACAGCTGTCATCATGACAGACCCTCTCCTCTTCCTCTCTCACTACGGGCTGCAGTCAGAATAATTTGTTTACCTCTCCTCTCACTAAGATGGAGTAAAGAAGAAAGAGGTACGAAACAAAAGGGTAATGGCCCATCCTATAGACGAGGTGTTTGTCTGCTTTAAAGCCATGAGTTGTTATTAATAAAACAGCAGAAGCTGTCACGTTGCTCGCTTCTTTCTCGACAGGACAGCAGCGAGGAGGGGATCTAAGCATCAGAGCACAATAGATACTATCCCCTCTCTACACAAATAAGGTGAATGATGAACACCGGTGTTAACAGATCACAACAAAATGCCAATAAGGAGACAAAGAGGAAATATTTTAATGACTTCTCCCGGTAAACAAGAGGCCCCTCAGTCTCCTTCATCTCCCTGCACCCCCCACCCTCCCACCTGTCCTCTCCTCTTCTCCTCCACCTGTCTGTTCTCGCAGACTGCCGTTGACTGTCGGAGACGCCGCCGTGCGATGAGCTATGACTGCGAGCTCGGGCTGGTTTTGGGACGCTGGGCCGTTGTGACAAGTGCTGTCCTGGCCCTGCCTCGCCCCCGTCTCCACGGTGACGCCGAGTTTGTGGCAACTGGCTGTATCCACGGTGACAGGGCTGTCAGGGCGAGTAAGAGAGGAAACACCTGCCCGTTACCTAACTGGTGCTGGGAAGAGGTCGACATATGGTGCTTTACAGGTGACTAGGAAAGTCACATTAACCAAACTCAAGGTAAAAAAAGGTGGAGGAGAATACTGTGTTGTAGTTTCATTGTACAAATATTTTTTTTATTTACATGTAAGTGAAAAGCAAAAAAGCAGATCAAACGAAGGAAACATAACAAGGCATGAATCAAGAAAAGAAGGAAGGAAGTCCAAACAGAATAATGGAAAGAATGAAAAAATTAAGTAATTAGGAAATAAATAATGCCAAAAAGGAAAGCCAAATTTAGAATTGAAGAAACATAAAAAGAAAGGATTCGAGAAAAGAAGGAAGTAAGTTTGGAAGGTAGGAAACAAGTTAAGGTAAGAAGATAAAAGGAAGAAATAAAGAAAGTAATGAGGAAAGAAGCCAAAGATAAGAAGTCAAAGATAAGAAGACAAAGAACAAGTGTATAAAAAAGTGAAACGTTATGATGGATTGAGACATGAAAGAAATGAATGCTGAATCTGGAATCAAGAAACATTATACCTCTTCTCTCATTCCATATGAACATAACCAACCAGCCATATACACACTGAACTGGAAACACTCATCCGGATGTTCTGTACGGTAATGACAGTAAATTCAACCTGATTGAGCGGTGAAATAAAAATAAAGTATCACCCCGACGCCACCAAAGGACCATTAGATAAATGCAAAATAAAGCCATAAGTGCCATAATCACCAGTGTGCAATTAAATATGAAATGAAAATGTCAGAGAAATAGACACCAAATGGCCGTAACTGCTGTCCCGTATCAGCATCGC
The DNA here is from genome assembly GCA_902827135.1 of Harpagifer antarcticus. Classification (NCBI taxonomy): domain Eukaryota; kingdom Metazoa; phylum Chordata; class Actinopteri; order Perciformes; family Harpagiferidae; genus Harpagifer; species Harpagifer antarcticus. The sequence continues at coordinate 2,209,552 of CADEHL010000031.1, forward strand.
CAGGCCGGAGTAGTAAAGCTCATGTTTGTTTGCTCCTCTCCATTTTACTGGTGTGTTTTTACGGTCGGGGCTCAATCATATACAGTATCTTAACGATGATGGTAATTAGACAGCGGGCTGCAGTGATGATTTAACCACACCAAAACATATTGAAGCCCGGTGATGGACTGTAGGGAGGCTGGAGGAGAAAATCAGAGAAAACTGAGCGAGGGGGCGCATTGATCTGCGGGTCATAAACAGCTCGGGGTCAGAGCCATGAGCCGCTCTTTGGGTTGGTTAATACAATTACTCTGGCTGTGCTCTGTGGCTTCATAAGCATATAAACACCCCTCTGTGGCCCTGTATTAATACACCAGGCGATATCAATGATAAATAAACCACAGAGTTGCATGTGTGTGTGTGTGTGTGTGTGTGTGTGTGTGTGTGAACAAGCAGGTGGAGTAATGATTAGATTTCCATTAGTAAAAGGGGTAATAAACACCCAGTGTGTGTGCACGTGCATACGGGATTGTTAATGTCTGTGTGTATGTGTGTAAGAGGTGAATTAAAAGCGCATTGACTATGTGGCAGCACATGCTATATATTAAGGCCAGGCACAGCCGGCCTGCCAGCGACTCAAGCTAGAGGACCTATTCATCTTCTGTAGAATGCTTTACCCCCCCCCCCCCCCCCCTCCCTCCATAAAACCACGGCCCCCATACGCCCACATCCCTGTCCACCTAAGCATGGACCCCTCCCCTCCGTGCACATAATCAAATTAATTAACATTGCTAAGATCCCACACTCATTAATCTATCCACAGTGGTCAGCAAAAACGAGGCCGGCAGGGAATAAGTTTGGCCATGGCACTGATCCGAGAAGTCAAAGAAGGATTCTGGTTGTTGGTTTTTACAGTCTCGTGTTGTTCTGTTTTTGTGATATTTTTAGTTTGGGAGTTATTTGAACTTCTTTTTTTAAAAGCTCCTGCTCGGGTTTGAATCTGAGCAGGAGCTGTACCTTCTTTTAACAAGAGGTTGGACCCAAACGCAGAGAAAAGAGGGATTTTAATTGAGACAAACTGATGACAAAAACAGGGGGGACTAGACAAGGCTAAACAAAACAACGAAAATAAAGACAACTGAAATACAGACCACAGGCTTGTGACACAGAGGGCCTCATCACATAACTTTGCGTGGGGCCACAAGTTGGACAGGGGCGGCCCAGATAAAACTTACTACTGTAAATTCACCCCTCAAAAAAAAGAAAGAATGATATATATTTTGTTTTGTATTCTAATGTAACTCTTTTTAATCCACAAATAGTGGAAACTGGTGTGATAACATAATGGGAAATGCACTTAGTTTTAACGTGAGAAATACAATAATTGGTAGATTGAACTACACTGACTGGTTCAAGGGGCCTACCATGCTCATTTCAGGATCATATTTCTATTGTGTGCCTCTACTGTGACAAGTTTACATGCTTTAATGTTCAAAAAGTTTTTATTTTTCTCATGCTGGCTGTGCTGCAGCACCTCTTCTCACCCTCTGTCTGAAACCAGAGCCCGGTCTGATTGGTAGACCGGTCTGTTGTGATTGGTCAACCGCAGAGATGTCCCACCCCTAACCCTGTCAAATAAAATGTTTGGTTGGAGCGCTAGCCAATAGAAGCCCTAGGGAAAACCCCCAAAAGTATAGCGCCCCTTTAACGCTGAAGAAAAACTGTTTATCTAAATAGTGTTGGATACAATGAAAATCTAAAGGAAAACTTTAGAATACTAACAAACAATGAAATAATAAATTAAATGCACTAATAGCATAAATGAGTATGTTAAGAGTGATTAAGTCAGTATAAATACTATTTGAACACTTTCTATGTCCCGACAGTAAACCCCCCTCATGTGAACATGACCCTCAGGAATCAAACAATTCAATTTCCAAAGATCAAGTGTGTGAGACGAACAATTAAATGAAACGTGCCCTCTCTGTCTTGTTAATCCCCTCCAGCTGTTGAGTTTATTTTGGAGCATAAGTGTCTCACCTTTTTGTAAATGTATTAATATATGAGACTGCGAGGATGCCGGCGCTGTACCTGCTAATGAATTCACTTGAGTGAGCTGATAGAAGATTGATTAATTCATGACAGGAAGTTGATACCCCTAGCTCCGAGGGTCCCTTGTGGCCCATCTTCCCCTATACCTGTACCTCCTTGCTATCTCAGTGTTGTTACACCACCACCACCTCCCAACATCTCTCCCCCCTCCTTATCTATCTTTGCTCCCTCTCGCTTATTAATGAAAACTTCTGAGAATTAAACAATATTTATTTTCAGTCTTGGTTTGGTCTCTAGTGAAACACACTCAAGGGTACACAAAGAACAGGAGGCAAAAGCGAGAAAGAAGAGTTAGGAAAGAAGGTGAGATGTGGGAAAAAAAGGATGTGAGATGACGGAGTTTTTCCACCTGTGCCGGAGCGGAGGCTCAGCCAGAGAGGAGAGAGGCTGTGTTGATCCCTCTCTCCTCCCCTCAAACAAGGGAAGATTTGAGCAGATTTCCCCTCCACGTCTGGAGGAACACATCCCTTTCATCCCCCTCACGTCTCCCGTTTATCTCTCCACTCTCCTGGAGAGCACCTCCAATCCCTCCACCCCACCCCCAAAGCCTGCAAGAAGGGGGAAACCCTGTTTGTGAAGACTCCAGTAAGCCTCCCACTGCACGCACGCATGCGTGCACGCGCGCACACACACACACACACACACACACACACACACACACACACACACACACACACACACACACACACACACACACACACACACACACACGCCATGCAAATGCATGCCCTATAGCTCACTTTTACAATAAACCTCAAAGGGGAACAGCATCAATATGACACTTCAAAGTGTGTTTACAGTATGTTTATGTGATACAATGCTATATTAAGCCTTTTGTGCGAAGAAGGAGCTGTGTAAATCATGATATTGCTTTAAGTTATGTCACTTAATTCTGTGTGGGAGAATACAGGATTGAAAAGAAAAAGACTTAGCGTGTGGAGTTAGAAAGAAGTGAGCTAACCAGCCCTTAGCTGACTGAAACTCTGAAGGAAACGTCAGCTGTCGAGTTGCATTGTTGGTAATATAGGTGGAAGGTGAAAGGTTGTACTGTATGTTTAATACTACTTAGTTTTAAAGAGTATCACAACAATGTGATAAGAGAATATACCGTGGAATTAAAAGGAGTACTCTTTAACAGTAAAACCAAGTCTAAAGTTTGAAAAAGTGAAGACCGGATAAAACCTTTTTACCGTATAATATATGGGCTCTTTATTAATTTCTTTAAATAACCTACGCGTCCTTAAAAAATATCTAAATGTGCTGACTCAACAACACTCAAAAATAGTGTCACAGTCCAAAAGACAATTCTGCACCTGCAAATGTTCACTGTGTTCCCTTTCGTTCTCTTAAGCTTATTTAGGATCCCTCCATCTTGGACCAAAACATAATCTGTGTATCTTGACGGTAAAAACTCCTGAGAAACTGGAGGTTTAAAAAGCAGCTAAAAAGAAGCTGAACACACACAGACACAAACAATCACACCAAACAGTCAATATGGCTTACTTGAAATCTGAGTAATATTATACTCTGTTTGTCATCTCCATTAATGTGCTTTGTGAGTGAGTGTATCATTCTGGACCTATTTCCAACGTGCCTGACTACCTGGTCACTGAGGCTGGACTGTGTGTTTGGTGAGGATCGGGGAAGGTGTGTGTGTTGTGGGGGTGTTGTGTTGAAATGAAACTCCCAACACCAGGGGAAAGCTTTGTGCCCCCCTCTCCCCTCCTCTCCAGCCCCCCGGAGAGGCAGCGGAGTCATTTGCTCAGTCTTATGATGTTGTCACGGTGTGTTAGTGGCGAGGCCCTCACGCCAATCCGGCCCCCCTGCCGCTCGCCGCCTCACCATCCCTCCCCCCCTCCCCACCGTGGCTCGCTGACCCCCCCTCCCGACACGAGCCCTCTCCCCCCACCCTTCCCCATCTCTCGGTGGTCAGTGCAGGGGAGAGAGCTGCTGACGCAGGCCGGCAGAGGTAACAAGCTTACCTGCGGATAATCTCCTAAGAGAAATTTCAAGGGAAGAAATAAGAGAGCTAGAGAGGGTGGGAGACAGAGAGAGGGACAGAGGCAGGAGGGATGGATGGAGAGAAACTTAGCGAAGTTTTTAGTCCCTGAGTTGCTGCGCCAAGCACTTCCTTTTCTCCAGGCCAACTTCCCCTCCGTGGTCAAGCACTTACTGCTCTCACAATGCCCCCAGTGAGGAGAGGGGAGGAGGGGGAGGGAGGAGGGGAGGAGGGGAGGAGGGGAGGGGAGAGTAAGTGAGGCGACATGAAGAACTTTAAAAAACATGCAGAATGTGGAATCTAATCTCTCATTCGATAAATGCTCAGTCTCAGGGGGAAAGACCAGACATTTAGTGCCAGAGAAATAATGTGAATTAATTGTTATTTTGAGCTTTTAATGCCATAAACATAAACAGTCTGTAAAAGACTTGGCTCAGCTCTCAGAACAGATACATATGGAAATATTAGACCTGCTGTTGGCAAGGGTTTCCACTAAACACTATTTTTATTATCGATTAATAGAACATTTAATGTGATGTCTGTAATTGTCTTGTTTTGTCATTTGATACCCAAAGATATTTGATTTATTATGATATAAAAAAGTGAAAACATCTGTATTTGAGAGGCTTAAACATGTATGTTGTAATGTTAACTTTATTATTTCAAATCATGTGGTTTTGATGAGCAGCGGTGAAGCCTGCATTGTGACGCATAGAATGCACAGAACAATATGACAAATGCAACACATATATGTTCATTTTTAACTCAACATAGAGCCAGATACAGATTTAACATGTTGACTTTTTATTTTGCTACAAAATATTGTGCATCTTATGATTCACCTAAAATCATAATCATATAAATACTGTAAACATGATTTGTGGGATTTCTACACACAGCAAACAAATCAGCTCATGCTACAGAATCATTATATTTGTGCTTCTTCAATGAATCAATCTTACAATCAAAATAACTGATGATGTCTTGTTTGGTGAACAAAATCAAAGATACACTGATTAGAGACTGGTTTTATCTCTCTGTTTCATTTTATTTTCTATTTATTATTATTATAACGCGTTGTGCAGTAATACTACCCCATTTTAAAATCTCATCCTGCATCACTTTTTTGTACTATCTTGATAAATTGTGATTCAAACTTTTAGTTATATTAAGCATATATTTATTTGATTGTATGTTAAATGACATGGAGGACAGGTCATCTAAGACCTGTCTGTATCTCTCACTCCTATGTTCAGTTTATAAAGGTTGGATATTTGGCAGTACCTTTCTCTTTACAGACTAACTGAGTTGAACAGGTTCTTTGTTTATCCTGCACTTTGCATGTGATGTTGAGAATTCAGAATAATGAATCTGGAGATTTGCATTAAGAGTTTTGTCCTCTGAAACTCTGAGGTTAAAACTGAGACAAAGAAATGGTAAACCACCGTAGAAGTGGAGAGATTAAAAAATGCAGTGAGTTGGACCAGTGAACCGAAGGTGTGTGTGTGTGTGTGTGTGTGTGTGTTATTGTGTTCTGAGTTTTGTTGAGTTCTCTCTCTTTTAATCAAGCCCAACTTTAATGAACTGTCTTTGTGCATCACTTTCATTAGCACATTTACTCAATCAATACGCACTGTGTATTCAAGCAATTCAATGAAAACTATAATGAGATGGTTGGATTGGAAAAGAGCGGTGAGCATGTATGAGCATGCTTCTGTGGGTTTCTTGGCCATTTTTGCATTTTGTGTGTTTAATCGTGGGTAATTTGTGTAGATGTGTTTGCATGTCTGTTTGCATACATGCATTTCATTGTATGAGATATATGTATTTCTATGTGTGTGTGTGTGTGTGTGTGTGTGTGTGTGTGTGTGTGTGTGTGGGGTTGTGTGTATATATGTGGGTGTCCTAAACCTTGAAGATGCACCATGATGCCTCCACAATTAACTTTGTCATTCCTGTTCAGTCCGACCCGTCAATAGTGATATCCGTCACTCAATCCCTATTCATGCTTACTTATTTCCCATCATGCAGCAGTACCGCCACAGAATGCACTGATTAGCCCTCTGACCATTTAATTAATTAGGCTCGGCACTTAATTATGACAAACTGCATTACTGCAGCGGCGCGCCGGGGCTCAGGCAGGTTATGTTCGGTAACAATTTGATTTGAGTGAAAATGGGGAGCACTGATGGAGGAGGGGGGGTTTATTGAGCGGAAAGAGACATATGATGAGATTAACAATAATCAGAGCAGCGGGAATAGCCCATGACCAGCCGAGGAGGGGGAGGGAGGGCGGGGAGGGTGAGTGAAGGGCTGAGATGGATCAAATTAGGTTTTTCTCTTCTCATTAGGATCTGGAGAGCAAAGTTATACTGAGTGAGCCTGTGTGTGTTGTGTGTGTGTGTGTGTGTGTGTGTGTGTGTGTGTGTGTGTGTGTTGTGTGTGGCCTGTTGGATGAGGATTTAATCTGCTCAGTGCGTCCCTATCTTTTTTACTGAAGCTGCGATAATCATCTAATCTACATTATTCCTCTTCGCCTCTTTGTCGGTATAACAGATGACAATAATGTATTCAGAAGAGTTTATTCTTCTCAAAGCTCTTATAGTATAGGCCTTCCTTAAAAGTTTCAAAAAGCCTCTGAGAGGTTCATTAAAGCCCAATAGATATCATTCCACTTTCTCCATACAGGTGCACTGATCCAAGACTTATGCAGTGACAAGGGAATAACCCCTCACTGGCTTCCCACCCACAAGCACAAACATATTTTACCCCGTGAAGTAGTTTGGGTAATATATTTGAATCTTTAATATAATGGACTAAATTAATAGTTGGCCATCAATATTGACTCTTAAACTCAGAGCAGCAGAGGTCAAGTCCCGTCTCTTCTGGTGGACCACCATGGGACCTTATTTTAGAAAATATGTATAAAATAGTTAACGGTGAGAGATAAAAATATGTTTGATTCTTTTTGGTCTTTGACAAGAATAACATATATTACATTTGTTAATTTAAAACCAAAAACAAGTTTGTTGTAAAATTGTCGAGGTATACAACATTGAATTTATTGTATGTAATGAGGAATATTACACACACAAAAGTCACCTTTTAACTTTGAAACTTCTGCTTGAGCTACGATACCCTTGTGTTTGGCACTGGGACTTGCACGAGTAATGCTAAAATCCATTCACTTGTGTACAAAGAACAGGCTCAGGGTACCACCCAAACATTTTAACCATTTTGTTCCAATGTTCACTGACCATCCAATATTTGGACGATTTTATTTACTTATCCCGGCAATTCCAATGTAATTAAGTGATTTTGACTATTAATTTAACCAAATACTAATACTTGTGGCTGACAGTTCTCATCGACCTCCCTATAAAACCTTGCAATTGAAAATCTCTATGAAACACTATTAAATAATTTCATAACTTAACATTTTTATGGTCAATATTTGTATTTTATTTCCCTCCAAATAAGAACGTAAAAAATCCCCAACAAAATCCTAGAAATTGCATTATTTTCATTATTCACATCCCATTTTCTCTTGCGCTCAAGTCAATCTGCTTCTATGAAGCTTAAATCCAGGACCAGCATATGTTATAGGATCATAAATATCATATTTCTTTACTCTCTTATGCGTTTCATATCCATATTTCCCTGACAAAACGTCCTGTTGTAAAGCGTTTAGGAGCTGTTTGAGGAGGGTATTTAAAGGGATGAACTCTAATTCAGACACACTGTGCACACTCTTACACCCGCCCTGTGTGTTGTATACCCTGCAGCCACAACACAATATGACAATGCCCATGTGAATAGCGAGGGGAGTGGGTATGGTAAAATGATAAATTATGATAAATAAGGCCATAGCATAGGCATGAAGGAGGGGAAATAACCAGTCTAATGCACCATGGTGTTGGTGCGTGTGTGTGTGTGTGTGTGTGTGTGTGTGTGTGTGTGTGTGTGTGTGTGTGTGTGTGTGTGCGTGTGTGTCCTGCTGAACAGAGCCTCGCAACATCACAGGCCAGGACTGTTGACAAAAGGAAACAGATTGGATAGAGAGTGAGAGGTGTGCCTGGAGGGAAGAGGGGGATGAAAAGGCCGTCTCCCAGACATATATTAACCCCTGACTCCCCCCGACACCCGGAGTCTGATCCCTTCAGCTCGCCCGTCACAGATCTAGCGTAGCAGGACCTCCTAACGGGGTGACAATATTAGCTTGATGCTGCCAGAGAGCGATAACATCCACACAACATCACAGCAACACTGACACAACCTCAGGCTCAGACTTTACTCGCCCTGTCAGCTGACTGACCTTTTTGTTTTTATATTTTGGCAAGCAAAAAAGGCATTGCATTTCTGTAACTGAAACCTGCTCAGTGTGAACACCTGCTGAAGAATAGAGATATTAAACACACTCTCTAGGAGTCACTATGGCAATCAACAACAAATCGATCAATCCCATTGGACACGCTGATGCTTGAACTAACGCTTCATGTCCCCATTGACCGGCTCACACCACACACACAGAGCCTACAGCCCTCACTGCTCGGCCTGTTTGTGTGTGTGTATTGCCACTGAACAACAGTTGTTAAAGGGAGGGAATGCTCATGACACGCATTTTTAAATAATTATCATCCGATAAAACAGACCAGTCTCTGCCAGTCTTTTTTTTTTTTTTAATCCAATGACGTTATCAGTGATTTTAAACTGATTAATTACCGAAATAACATCAACCCTGTGGGCGGCGCCATTTTGACGAGTCACATGACTTATTTTACCGGAAGTGACGTGAACTATGCGTTTGGTGTCGAGGACAAATTGACGTATGTGCTTTGTTCATGTTGTTTACTCTAGTTACTCTCTCAATTCTATAGAAATATGCCTCATTGTATCGCGAAACATTGCCACAATTCGGATAGGAACAATCCACGGAATGCTCGGTTCCATCTATTGCCAATGGGTAAGCGTAGGAAGTACGTTCGGAGGCAGTGGCTAGCGAAATGTGCTCGGCTCGAACCGAAAGATCCATAGGCGCATGTATGCAGCGAATATTTCAAGTTTCCGGACGACTACTCTGAGAGTATGATGAAACATAAAATGGGATTTATTAATCAACCATTACTTAATGGGGATGCAGTGCACTGCCAATGCCAGCCAGCGTAAGCACCTTACGCAGCAGACTTTACTTATTGTTTACTACGTAAGGAAGCAGGAAGTGCAGGACCCAGAGCGCACGGAGCACAGAGCAGACAGCAGATAACGGAATTGCAGTTTTATTGCTTATAGATTATCAGAACATTTCAAAGGGGACACAGTCACATTGGATATTAACCTATGGATTAAGTACATCATCGTTTTTATTGTTGTAATGCCATTGAAGACCAGTTTAGACCAGACAAAAACCAAGGTAAGCCATGTTAGCCTTGTGCATGTTAGTACCTAGCGCCACTTGTTTTGATGTGCGTTTTTGTTGATAACGTCACGAGTTTGTATCTTTCAGTGTTGAGGTGAGCACCGTTAGATTCTGTGTCTTTACGATCATAAACGATGTGTTGGATGTGCAGCTAGGATAAGTAATAAGAGAGCTAGGAATGATTTTCGGTGCAGTAATAGGTTAGCATTTTTCGCTCGGGGCTAATTCAGAGGCTCACTGTTAGCATTGTGTGTTTTTTTAAAGAAAAAAATGAAAAAGATCAGTTAAATTAGTTTTTTTCTCGTTATATGGATATAAAATATTCATAGTTTATTAAATATTAAGGTTCCTTAGACGTTGTTTCCTGCAAATGACGCGATTTCGGCCCCGGAATCGGCGTCCGTGGGGCCTAAGAGGATAACAGAGTATGTTTTTTATTTTTTTTACAGTTGTATTTGGATGGAATGAATACCTATAGTGATATTTCAAAGTAAGTCCGCCTGGACTTTATTTATCTAAACTTCTTCCTCGGCTGACGAGTCCGAACTCAAATACTCCGCCATGTTTTCGTGGTGTGTTTACATAGTGAACGCATAGATGACGTCACAACCTAGTTTTTCGGATCATGTGACTACTGAAAATGGCCAAAATGGCAGCTGCCTGACGGAATATACAGGTTTTGATAAAAAAGAGCTATAAAATCATTATTTACTGGGGAATATCGCTGATTTCTTCAGGGTATGGTTTAAACATAATGTTTCACTAAATACTGAAGTTTTGATTAACTATCTAATGACTGGAGCCTTCCTTTAATAAAAACACACGCTACTACAGTAGCTAAATGTTAACGCAATGAGCTGCACACAACCAGAATGTTACGGTGTGTGAAGCAGGTAGGACCCAAATGCAGATTAAAGTGAAAATTCCTTTATTTCAAGGCTATACTAACAAGACAAAACAGAACACTCACCGATGAACTAGTCGTGACACAAGACAACCCGACAAAGACAGACAGAAAAACCAGAACTTAAATACACACAAGACTAATCACACAAATAAGACACAGGTGAGGAGGGAGGAGAAAACACAGGGACACCAGGTGAACACAATCGGGTAAATTAGACACACCAGGGATACTAACGACAGGGCACCACAGACAGATTTAAACAAGACACAACGCAGACAGAAACAGGCAAGACAGGAGGTGAAGACCTTTCAAAATAAAACATGAAACAAAAGACAGAAAAAGACAAGACAAAATACAATACAGACAGATCGTGACAGTACCCCCCCCCTCAAGGGACGGATCCCAGACGTTCAAAAAAAAAAAAACACAAAAGTCCAAAACCTCAAGCAGGGTGGGTGGAGGGGGTCCGGAGGAGGGACGTATCACTCGGCCACCAGGGTGGGTGGAGGGGGTCCGGAGGACGGGACTGAGCTGACCGCCCAGGAGCACAGTAGAGGACCAGGAAGGGATCTCGGGCGGACGGCCCGGGGCCAAGGCAGAGTTCAAAAAGGGGGACTCGGGCGGACGGCCCGGGGGCAAGGCAGAGTTCAAAAAGGGGTTCTCGGGCGGACGGCCCGGGGGCAAGGCAGAGTTCAAAAGGGGTTCTCGGGCGGACGGCCCGGGGGCAAGGCAGAGTTCAAAAAGGGGGACTCGGGCGGACGGCCCGGGGGCAAGGCAGAGTTCAAAAAGGGGCGAAGACCACAGCTCTCAGGAGACCAGGCAGGAGCCAGTGTTGACCGGACAGTAACCAGAGCCGGTGGAACAGGTGTCGGCAAGATTCCCCACGGAAGAGGACAAGGAGTTGGCTGGACCCCCGGCGAGACATGTGATGTCGAGGCCTCCAACGAAACAGGACATGGGGTTGGCAGGACCCCCGGCAGGAGAATAGTTGGCGGGGCCTCCAACGGCACAGGACACAGGGTTGGCAGGACCCTCAGCAGGAGAGTGGTTGGCGGGGCCTCCAACGGCACAGGACATAGGATTGGCAGGACCCCCGGCAGGAGAGTAGACGGTGGGACCTCCAACGAGACAGGACAAAGGATTGGCAGGACCCCCGGCAGGAGAGTAGTCGGCGGGGCCTCCAACGGGACAGGACACAGGGTTGGCAGGACCCTCGGCAGGATAGTGGTCGGCGGGACCTCCAACGGCGCAGGACATAGGATTGGCAGGACCCCCGGCAGGAGAGTAGTCGGCGGGGCCTCCAACGGCACAGGACATAGGATTGGCAGGACCCCCGGCAGGAGAGTAGTCGGCGGGGCCTCCAACGGGACAGGACACAGGGTTGGCAGGACCCCCGGCAGGAGAGTAGTCGGCGGGGCCTCCAACGGCGCAGGACATAGGATTGGCAGGACCCCCGGCAGGAGAGTAGACGGTGGGACCTCCAACGAGACAGGACAAAGGGTTGGCAGGATCCCCAGCGGAATCTCCAACGGGACAGGACACAGGATTGGCAGGACCCCCTGGCAGGAGAGTAGTCGGCGGGGCCTCCAACGGCACATGAGTAGGGACTTGAGAGGAAACTTGAGAGTTGACTTGAAAGGAATCTCGAGAGGGAACTTGAACGGAGACTCGAGAGGTGACTTGAGAGAGGGCTTGAGAGGGAACTCGAGAGGAGACTCGAGAGAGGGCTTGAGAGGGAACTCGAGAGGAGACTAGAGAGGGAATTCGAGAGGGGACTAGAGAGGGAATTCGAGGGGAGACTCGAGAGGTGACTTGAGAGGGAACTCGAGAGGAGACTCGAGAGGGGACTTGAGAAGTATCTTGAAAGGGGACTCGAGAGAGGACTTGAGAGAGGACTCGAGAAGAGACTCGAGAGGGGACCTGAGAGGGAACTCGAGAGGGGACTTGAGAGGGAACTCGAGAGGTGACTTGAGGGAACTCGAGAGGTGACTTGAGAGGAGACTTGAGAGGGAACTCGAGAGGGGACTTGAGAGGGGACTCGGGTAGGAACCCGAGCGGGGACTCGGGTAGGAACCCGAGAGGGGACTCGGGTAGGAACTTGAGAGGGGACTCGGGTAGGAACTTGAGAGGGGACTTGAGAGGGGACTGGAGAAGGAACCAGAGGAGGGACTAGAGAGGTGACTTGAGAAGTGTCTTGAAAGGGGACTCGAGAGGTAGCTCGAGAGGAGACTTGAGAGGGAACTGGAGAGGAGACTTGAGAGGAGACTCGAAAGGGGACCTGAGAAGGAACTTGAGAGGGGGCTCGAGAGGGAACTCGAGAGGGGACTCCGGTAGGAACTTGAGAGGGGACTTGAGAGAGTTGGTTCGCCAACAGAACACGGGGTGCTGGAGTCGGCCGGTATGCTGACAGGACTCGAGGAGCTGGCGTCGGCTGGAGAGCCAGCAGCAGACGAGGTGCTGGAGTCGGCCGGTACGCCGACAGGACTTGGGGAGCTGGTGTTGGCTGGAGAGCCAACAGGAGACGAGGTGCTGGAGTCGGCCGGTACGCCGACAGGACACGGGGTGCTGGCGTCGGCTGGAGAGCCAGCAGGAGACGAGGTGCTGGAGTCGGCCGGTATGCCGACAGGACTCGGGGAGCTGGCGTCGGCCGATGAGTCAGCAGGTGACGAGGAGCTGGAGTCGGGACCATGACTGATGGGGCCGGTACTTGAGCCGGAACCATGGCTGGAACTGGGGCCGGAACCATGGCTGCTGGGCCCGGTACTTGAGCCGAAATCATGGCTGGAACTGGGGCCGGAACCATGGCTGTATGGGCGAGCTCTGGTGCAGGGACCATGGCTGCATGGGCAGGTTCTGGAGCCGGAAACATGGCTGTAAGATCCAGTTCTGGAGCCGGAAACATGGCTGTAAGATCCAGAGCTGAAGCCTGGATCATGGCTGTGTGGGCCGGTTTTGGAGCCGGAAACATGGCTCTAAGGTCCGGTTGTGGAGCAGGGACCAGGGCTGCTGGGGCCGGCACTGGAGCCGGAACCATGGCTGCTGGGCAAGGAACCGGAACACAGATCCATGGCTGTGTGGGATGGTACTGGAGCACGGTACCATGGCTATGTGGGATGGTACTGGAGCACGGAACCATGGCTGCTGGGTCCGGCACTGGAGCCGGAACCATGGCTGTTGGGGGCGGAGCGGAAGCCTGGACCCTGGCTGTGTAAGCCAGGTAATGGAGTATGGAAGTAAAGCTGCGTGGGCCGGTACTGGAGCATGGAGCCATGGCTGCTGGGGCCAGAACTGGGGCCGGAACCATTACTGCTGGGTCCAGAACTGGGGCCGGAACCATGGCTGTGTGGGCCGTTCTGTAGCCGGAACCAGGGCTGCTGGGGCTCGGGCTAACCTGGCCTTGCGACGACTCCTCTTAGTAGCCGCCTGAATACTCCGTGGACCTCCACCAGGACCGTAGTCGGATCCGAGGAAAGGGTTAGAAGCGTCGGACCAGTCCTCAGGAAAACTTGTGAAAAGCTGTAACCACTCCGGCAATGAACTCCTCAACCAAGGCATTTCAGCCACCTCCATTCGTGCCTTCTCGAGAATAGCCTCTTTGTCCTTTCTAGAAGAAGTTCCTTTCCACTCGGCATGATAACATTGTAGAGAAAAGTCTAGATCGAACAGATCCAACTCAAACTCATGAAAATACGCTGGGTCCATTTCTTGGTCGGGTTGTAATGTTACGGTGTGTGAAGCAGGTAGGACCCAAATGCAGATTAAAGTGAAAATTCCTTTATTTCAAGGCTATACTAACAAGACAAACCAGAACACTCACCGATGAACTAGTCGTGACACAAGACAACCCGACAAAGACAGACAGAAAAACCAGAACTTAAATACACACAAGACTAATCACACAAATAAGACACAGGTGAGGAGGGAGGAGAAAACACAGGGACACCAGGTGAACACAATCGGGTAAATTAGACACACCAGGGATACTAACGACAGGGCACCACAGACAGATTTAAACAAGACACAACGCAGACAGAAACAGGCAAGACAGGAGGTGAAGACCTTTCAAAATAAAACATGAAACAAAAGACAGAAAAAGACAAGACAAAATACAATACAGACAGATTGTGACACAGACTGAAGATTAGTGAGCAAAAGTTATCACGTTCCCCTTTCACGCCAAATGTTAAAAGCTGCGGTTTTATTGGAGAATTGGAATACGCCGAATAAAGCCAAAAATAGGGGCCTTTAACTTAGTAAAAAATACAACCAATGCACTGGTACTGTGGCACTCAAACTCTAGCTTGTTTGAAAAATGCACATATCATTGATTAGAGTTTCAATACACTTCAAGGTTGCATCATGATTATTTACCTGGTCTATAAAATGTCAGAAAAAGTCCAAAATGCTTTAAGAATTCTGATGAGAAATCTTCAAAGTGCCTTTTGTATCCAGCCAACAGTCCAAAACCTAACACATGGCAATGGGAGCAGCATATTTTTAGCATATTTTTAAGGTTGGGAAAATAGTACCTGGTAATGTTTTACCTATAAGCAAATTGATACATTTGTTGCCAATAGACTTCCTATAGAGTAAGCTATTGATTGATCAACTTATTTTAACTCTAATCCACCTATTGTCACTTTGGGTTCGACACTTTGGACAAAAGCAGCAGCCATATGAATGTAATTGTACGAATGTTACTGTACTATGTAAATACATTTGCAACTCTTAACAGGCGGCAGATATCACAACTGTCACTCACACACACCGCTGTGAAGGCAGGTAACACAGTATTTGTACATTGAGCTGATATGTTTGGTGCGGGTGTCATTTGTGTGGCTTCATGTGGAGAGCACACTCACGACCCCCCCCCCCCACCTCCTCACAGTGTGGTTTGGTTCCCTCCCTCAGGAGCGGAGTTCAGACACATAATCCACCCCGATAATTGGCCCCCGATGACACTGTAGTGACTCAAGTACGCAGAAATACATACTCACACTACTGTGCTCACTACACACAGAGGTAGGAGTGATCACACACACATTTATACACACCAGTGGAAAAGGCATATAATGTAAGCTGCAGTTTGAAATACAGTGGGAACTACAGCCACATGTACGTGAATCTGAATGGTTTTGTCTTCTCTAGTAATGCATATCAAACATATTTCTAATGTGTCCATTTATCTTCAGTATAACTGCGAAGTAGATAAAGTTGGAATAAGATGTCTGGCGAAAGGTGTTTTCTTGTTTTGTTAAGCTTTGATGAGATTAATAGTTTTCATTTTTGCATCTTACAATTTATTTATCTGAATAGTTATCACTACAATAAACATTATTACATTGTATTTCACCGTACAACATTTCATTTTACATTCCGTTCATGTATATGTTATTCTATTTACATGTATATAGACTCTTGCCTTAATTGGTCACTTACAACGTTCTCTGCATTATTTAGCTTATTGTATTTATTTATTTGTGTGACATGTATATCGTTTATTTAATCTGCATTACTTGCACATTGGTCTTACTACATAATCGGAACTACTTTATTCTACTCTAGTTTATTTTGCACTATTTCAATTTTTTTGTTTTAATTGTCTTATTGTTTCATGTCCTATATATACTATGTTGCATTGTTGGAGGAGCTCTTGACTTAATATCTGTGCTGCCATAACTACACTGTAGCTACTGTGCATATGACAATAAAGCCTTTGCAATTTGAAAATATAATTTTAAGGGAATAAATATAGAGAACTACTCAAGTTCTTATTTGGTGATTAAAAACATTCTGACAGCTTTAAAAAGAATCAGCATGTCTGCAATAATGTCATTAAATCAAGATTATTTCAAAAGTTCAAGTCCAAACATTTTCTGTTTAAAATGAAAAAAAACACAATTACTTACTTTTAATGTACCACAGATATTATACACATTGTTCGAACTCTTCATTTTAGCTTTGATTTTAGAAAATAAAGTAAAAATAAAGAATTCCAAGACCTAATGTTTATATTGTTGCAGATGTACAATACATAGAAATATCCAATATGTCTAGTGCATTACTTTATAATATCCTGAGTTTAAACAATACTTTACTGTATATATTGCATCCATGTTTTAGAGGATACATAAATTAAAGACAATTTCAGATTTTATAATAAAATCAACAATATCATAAAATGATAATTATTGATATTACGCCACAATTATTTGTAGCAACCAGGCTTCCATGAGACCATATTACTTTATAATATATTCAACCAAGATGATCTCCTGTAATGTGAATTATTCTAAATATGACAGGTGTCTGCTCCCATATTTTGAGAGATGCTGTTCCACATCCTGTCACTTCCTCCCTCTCCTCCTCCCCGATGGGTCAGTTTGCTGAGGGCAGCAGTTTTAGGACGTCCTGTGAGCGCTTGGGTAAACCCGGCTCTATATATATGCAAATCTCATTTATTCCCCTTCCAGAGCGTAATTGACAATCTATGAGCGTTATTGATCAACATGAGGATGTCTCCATACACAGCTGACTGTGTGGATGTGTGTGTTTATCTGTTTATGTGTGTCTTTAGAGACTTTTAATTTGGTTAAAATAGGGGAAAAAAGACCCTGAGGTAATCTAAAGAAACATACCTGTGTGTACCTGTCAGACAGTGTGTGTGTGTGTGTGTGTGTGTGTGTGTGTGTGTGTGTGTGTGTGTGTGTGTGTGTGTGTGTGTGTGTGTGTGTGTGTGTGTGTGTGTGGTATTGGCATTCTTTCTTCAGGTAATTTTTAATGATTAACCGGTATTAAGGGTACTTTGCTTTATTAGGAGCTGTTGTCTCATTGTAACCTTGTTTGAACCAAAATGCCCTGTTGGCTACTTGAGACCAGAAATGTGCAGAACGTAGAAGAAGAGGAAGAGAAAGAAGAAGGAAACCAGAGGATTGCTTGAACATCAAGTTTAGATTGGAGTTACATGCATAAGTAGGCCTGCATATAAAGCAACATTAAGTAACTCATTTCGTGTTATAGACATTTAATCTATTCATTCGTGTTCACCAACACGATTTTCCCCTTTTTTTCGTGTCACACAGAACCATTTTAAAAGCAATGTATTTCTATTGGTAGTATGTTTCGTGCCTGTAGCACGTCTTTTTGTCCGTTCGGGTCTTGGAAAACAGGAAGCTGTGGGGTTCATTAAAACATTTTCTTACTTATTATCAAGCCACGATTATTGTTTTTATTTTAAATCGTATAATGTCGGACTTTTTTTGCCGTCTGTGAGGAAAATAAATGGTACTCGGAGCCTCAAAATACTGAAATCTGTATTTTTTTAAATATGTTTTTCCTTCTAATTTGTTATTCTTTTCTAAATAACACACTTTTATTTACTCAACAATAACACACAATTATCCTTGTTTTTATTTATTTGTTTAATTCCATAATCTCGGGCTTTTTTGGAGTCCGTCAGAAACTGAATTTCAAAATAAAAATAACCGGAAACAGACGTAGGCCTATAAGGGACATTTCGAGCATCATTGGGATACACAGCCACTGAAATGATTACCCAAGATCCTCAGCTATGGTTTAAGCTCGGTGATTGGATGTTTTAGCCGCAATGCATGTAGGGATATGGTGTTAAAGCGATATGAAATCCGAAAAACATTTCGGAGTTTAGGATGGCTGAAGACACTACACTACCCATAATATAATGTATGATGTCCTTTATTGTTTTATGTTTCATGTGGAACCTATATGCTGCAGGTCTCCCTTGAAAAAGAGATCTATGATCTCAATGGGACCAATCTCGTTAAATAAAGGTTTGAAATGAAAATGAAATAATCCCCAGCTATCGTTTGGGACTACAGTCCCTGTGATTAATCTTCAAACTCTGGGATTGGATGTTGGAGTGGCAGTGCGCCAAGGTTACACCGAGCGTCAAACAGCTCTTTGAAATCGAACGAAACCACGGCAGACTATCCAAAACTGGACTCGAACGCCCCCCCAGAACTACACATGCTGGCTATTGTGTTTCGCAAAACGTTCTATTTATATATACAGTCTATGGTTCTATGGTACGTCTCAAATGGGAATTGTAGTTTTAAAAGACGTTTTCTTTTTTCTCAAAATTAGAAGTTGACAATATTAAACTGTGTACAGCCCTGGAGGTTTAGGCGATAGGAAACACATTGGTGTGTACAAATGTAAAACATGTAATTACTAAATGGCTGAAAATCGCTTGTATCCATAATGCGCAGCATTATACCCACATGACAGCTCATTGTTACTTTGTAATTCTACTCCACTACAATTCAGAGGTTAACCTGGTATTTTTACTCCATTACACCTATTTGAGTCACTTTGCAGATTCTGATTAATGATGTGAAAATATAAACAACCCTTAAAGCAGACTTTAGTTACACCTGAGTAAAATTCAGGGAAGGTGATTGTCAAGTGCCAACAATCAGGAGAGATATTTGATAGTTGGTGCTTGAGAAGACTAAACATTTATCTGCAGATCTCTATAAAGTATATTCATTACTCGTTATTCTCTACTAATAGTTAATTAAAGACTGTATATAATGACTATTTTGCACATCCCTTTCAAGATTTTCTAAGGTTTATTGACATATCATAAACACAACTAATTCAATAACGTGCAATAGATTAAATGTCGTGACTATAACACGAAATCCTGTGAGACTGGGTTGTCACAGAAGGTATGTACGTAAGGTTGATATAATCTGTTTATAACTCATTGCTCTAGCACAGTTTGTACTACAACTTATTTGACTAAATTCATTTTATGGTTGTTTGTTTTCTTTACAATACTTTCATTCCTTTATCCTTTATTTCTTTCTTTATGTTCACCTCCCTTCCTTCTTAGTGTCACTCATCTCTCCCTTAACTCTACTGGCAATAAGACTGTTAAACAACTGAACTGCTGAAACAATTTCATAACATTTATCTGCTACTTAGTAATTATTTATCTATTATCTAATATGTCATTCCAATAACTTGTATATAGACTCGTATTGCACTACTCCACTTGTTTTTTTTTCTCTCACTTTAAAAAAAAACTATTTTTCTTTTTGTATTACTTTTAATATAGTATAATTTAATATTGTTTTAATATCGTCTGCTTATCTGTATTATTGTGTTGCATTGTTGGAGAAGCCTGTGACCTAACGCCATGAAAATAACTCCAAGCTTTATCTTAAATAATAAATTGAATACAGGAATTTAGCTCAAGGCTAATGTCTTATATTGTCTTTTTGGTACTTTGAGTCTTTTTGTACCATTGAAATAAATAAAAGAAACCATTTCAACTAGCAGCTGCTGTGATCTAAAATGTGGGTAACATGCTTTCATTATCCTCTGTAATCTACTTTGTTTCAGGCTGTGTGCTGTATGCCAGTTCAGTAACTTGAACATATGTTAAGACTGTGCTGTGTGAGTGTGTTTTCACATCTGTGCATTTAGCACTCATCTTGCAAACTTGCCCTCTCAGCAAAAGCAGCTTCATGTAGAACAAGAAACGTAGATATATGTGCACACAAACAAAACTGTGTGTGTGTGAGTGTTCCCATGTGTGTGATCACATGAAGAGGAGTAGGCGATAGGTATTTACCGGCTGACCAGTGTCTCACTGACAGATTGAGATTGGGGAGCTTTCGGCACACGGAGGATTTATGGGTGCTCTGACGCCGCTTTGCTCCTAAATTACAGCGGGGCTGGGAACAATGAGATGGCCTGGGAATCAGGTCCGATGCTCTGAACCACCCCTGGGGTTAACAGTCCCTGACTCAACCCACTTAATTTTACACCTCCAACCAGCAGCTCATCTTCTTTTCCAGCTCAGAGAGAAGGGAGGAGGGGAAAATCGCTTTTTCTTTCAAATATATTTATTTTCCCTGCATAGAGATACAAATCAGATCGCATACATTTATAAAGAAAGGCAACAATTTCCTCTTCCCTATGAATCAAACTATGACCAACTAAATTATACGTTTCCACGATTATTATCATAATTTCTCCAGATTTCCATCCTGCTGCTGCCCTCACTCTGCAGACGGCTGTTGATGTTCGTCCCCCCTGCAGGGCTGGAGATGGGCCACCTTCATCGATTTCACACCCAAAGCACAGTTAAAGAGGAGAGAAACAGCTGGTCCACTTTCATGTGTGAATGTGTGTTCCGTGTTTATGTGCAAATGTAACCTCTGTGAGCAAAAACCGCACTGAGGTAGACGAGGATTTAGTAACCTGATAAAAGGGTGCATTTAAATTATGCACCCTTATGTACATTTTGCATATGGATTCCAGACACGTGGTAATTCCTTGTTCAAAGGTTAAACTGTTATGGCCAATAATATGATTTCATTTGCTTAAGTGGTATTACCATATATATCTAGTTATATGTGTCTCTACAGGAGTAGACAGACCGTATATCTGGTTACTTATTTGACAACGAATCATGATTAATTTAGCCTACATGTTGAGAAAATCGTCACGTACACAGGAAGTAGAGGTCTTCACGGGTCCTCTCAGTGAAAATCATTGCTGGTTAATAATGTGCTTTGCCTAAATGACTGCTTTTTTGATCAACAGCATTCATCCAAAGTGTTTTTGAATTTGGGGCTCAGTCTATTACAATTCTACAATGAAACCTTAATCACTTAGTCAGATTTTCTGATTGCAGCCTTGGGTCCATTGTATCTTAAACAACATCTTCTCCTAAACCTAACTAATTGGTTTTGTTTTAATTTAAAGGAGCCCTATTATGCTAATTTTAAGGTTCATATTTGAAAGTAGTGCCTCTATTGTGACATGTTTGCATGCTTTAATGTTCAAAAAGGTCTTTATTTTTCTCAAACTGCCTGTGCTGTAGCAACTCTTTTCACCCTCTGTCTGAAAACAGAGCCCAGTCTGCTCCGATTGGTTAGCAGGCCTAGCAGGATTGGTCAACTGCTTATAGATGTCCCGCCCATTAGACTATCACATGTGTTGGAGAGCTGGCTGATAGAAGCGCACGTGTTACTTAGGCCCCATTTACACGGGAACGGAAACGAAAATGAACCAAATTCGATATCAAAAAAGTCTTCCGCTCACATGCAATGGGCTCAATAAACGTGTCCGTTCACACGAGACCGCTCGACCCGCTGAAGACGCTGTAGTACATATGCCGGGCCTGTAAGTGGCGCTGTGCTTCCGCCACAAAATACACCAAAAGCAGCGAAGAAGACTTCCCGAGCTTGGTTGCCCTTCTGTTTATTCTCCGCGGTGGATTTAGCAGCAGAGGTGGGGAGAGGCAGGGCTGTTTCTCTTTTTCTCCCTCCCCGAGGCAAGCGTGTGCTCCTGCTGTAAATCTCCCCGGTAGTCCACCAGCAGATGAAAAACACCCACCTCTCCGCCTCTTTCAAGGGACGAGGGAACCGTGCGGCAGTCAACATGTCCGTTAAAGTTAAAATCTTCCGGACAAAATTAGAAAAGTGCCGGTCAAAGGTCTTCTTTGTTTTTTATTGAGCTTTAAAACATATTAATAATGACTCTATATAATAATATAAGAATAATACACGGAGTCTCTCTTTCCCTGCTCCTCTCCTGCGTGTCTGTATTGTTTATTAATGTGGTTCAGCTGCATTACCGCCCGCTGCAGTGCTGCTCGTCTACCGGAGTTTATTCTCCCGTTAACTCGCGGCAGCGGCCGCTGTAAAGTTTTCATTGTCTGACCGTCACCCAAGCAGCTGATAAATATCCCCCATCCCCATAAGTGAATGTGTTTTAGTCTGAAAGCTGGTCATCACAACGCTGTTATGAAAGTTTCTCTGGCATTCTGCAGGTGATGTTAGCTAATCAGACTATCTTACTTGTTGCTATCATATTGTGGCATAAGACGTTTTCTACACGCATATTTTACTGGCGTAGTTTTCGTTATGATTTTACTTGTGATGGCCACATGTAGCCCATATATTGATTCCATCCGATAGTTGCAATAATACAAAACAAAAGGAAAACGTCTGCCTCTTCACAATGGTCAAAAACAGTGAACGGATGGTTATTAAAGTAAGGTAAAAATAAACAGAATCACACTAAGCCTGGTTAGTGTTGCCTGACTTTATATAGGCCTACGTGTTTTTATAAGTGTGTGGTCACGTTCTAGTCACTTTGCTCAGCGCTACTGCTTGTTACAACTTGTATTCGCCGATCTTGCCGGGTTGCCGAGTGGGGCCAGCTGAGAGAATAGACCAGACTCCAGCAAAGGTAAATTGTGTCTAGAGTGCGCCATCTAGTGGGATCAACTGAAATGCCGGGTATTGCAGGATAAAGGCAAAATTAATGCGGACTTTACTATAATTTGGAAAATGCTGTACCAATATTCAGCGGGCCGGATTCAAAAGCCCAATGGGCCGTATATGGCCCGCGGGCCTTAGTTTGCCCATGCCTGGTCTATACGATAGAAAAAAGTAGCAGATACAACCCGAACCGTCTCCATGTAAACGGGGCCTTAGTGATGTCACTATGTAACGGAAGTAAACAAAGGAGTATAATAGAGGTGCTTCAGGCAGGGGGGGAGTTTGTGGGAGATAACCTCCCGCTGGGAACTTTTTATAAAAAAGCTATACAACACACTACAGGAAACGGAAAACCCAATAAGCATAATAGACGTTAACTCTGTGTTTGCTGAAATTGCAGTGGAACGTCATATTTGACACAGGTTTTTTTGGCACAGGTCTTATATTCAAACATGTTCTGACCTCCTAGATCAGGTATCTTTTAAAAAAAATCTTTGTGAAATCTGGGTACTATTTTTGAAGAGATTTAGTCAAAATCAGCAAGGAACATGGAAGGAGAGAGATGTAGGGTAGCACAGAGGTCAGTAGTGTAGGAGTGAGCGTGTGTGTGTGTGTGTGTGTGTGTGTGTGTGTGTGTGTCTGTGTGTGTGTGTGTCTCTGTGGGTGTTTGGGGGGAAGCAGGTTGTTTATGACGATCTTGTCACGTTTCGTCTCTCTGGGACAATCAGGAGATTAAGTGTTGAGGAGTGGCTGGGGAACGGCTGCAGTCACATGCCATTACTCACTCCCTGCATCACAATTAGTGCAAATGGCGCATTACAGGGAAATTATCATCAATATGATATTAAGAGACGCTGGCTAAACCAATCAGGGGAAAAGTGCTTATCCACTAGTAACCAAAGATGACTCTAAGGCCGCGGATCATGGAGGTGACACTGACCTGGCCTCTGAGCCCCGAGACAGACGGCCAGACATCAGGCACACAAACAGCACCGAACAAAAATCACAATAATAATAACAGAATAGTTTTTCAATTTGTAGCTTGCTCTTGATCGTCACATGAACAACCAATTAATTATGCTGACTGGCTGATTGGAAAATACCGTAATCCTATTTAGATTCCCTAGGTCCAGGATTTGCGATGAAATGTGCAACATTACATAGTCAGACTCAAAGCTGAGTTACGGGGGCAGTACAAAAAGTTGTAAAAACAGCATTGAAATATTATGAACTTCTTAAGGTTATAAGGAAATTGTAGCAAGCACTGCTCTACAGGCAGTCACAGAGGAAAATGTACATTTATTATTTAGTTGTGTCTCGTAACCAAATAAATCCAGACCAGAACGCCATCTCCTTTTATCTCTATTAAAGATAGAGTGGTTTTTGCTCCACAATGTGCTTTAAGTCAATCTAACTGAAAGTGACACCTATCCATTTATTTAAGTTTGTTGTAATAGCTAAGAGCAAACAACAGTTCGCAAGAAGGCTCTTGATAGATGTTTGCCAAGTCATATACATTTTATGACAACTGCACTAAGAGTTATTGTATTACAGTTAAAGGTCCCCTATTATACTATTTTTCATCAATATATTATAGGTCTCAGATATATACAAAACATCTCTCTGAAGTGTTTGGCTCGAAATACCAAACAGATTGTGCATTGTAGCATGCCATGAACCCCTCTGTTTCAGCCCTGTTCCAAAAATGCTTATTCTGTGTATGTAGCTTTAAATGCTAATGAGCTGCTGTTGGCCACACCCCTCTGAGGGATGTTTGGTAAAAGAAATAAAAATATGGATGCTCTGAGGAGATTCAGGTGATAAGGTGGGCGGGTGTTACCTTGGTTGGTTATTGGCTAATGGTTACACAACCCACAAAAACATTGTGATATCACAAAGTGGCCAAAATCTGATCAGCTCATTTTCAGAAAGGATTTTATATAAATGGATCAGGACAAAAAGAGAGCAAATCTTTTTTCCTGAAACTTTCAGAATCTCTTTACACAGAGGGGACACATGTTGATGTATAAAAAACAGGAAAAAGTGGATCTTGCATAATAGGTGAGCTTTAATATCAAGTAGGCCACACATTGGCATCCACATTTTGTATATTGGTATTACATACAATACATGTAAATGACTTTGGCTCCTATAAAAAATGTTCATGTAAAATTTGGTAGTGATAACATAACATTTAAAAGAATGGTGAAAAAGGTGTTTCTTTCTGTATCCACCCTTATGAAGACTTGTTTGATTGACCATTAATATGGTCACCTACATAAAAGCTTTCAATGTAACTTAACTGTTTCTCTTTTGAAGACTAACATTTATTTAGGGAGGCAGACCTTTTTTTATCCCTCTTTGGGTTCAAAAAGGTGTTGAGTGTGTTTTCACTAACATATCAATCACTTTCACATGGCTCTCATTAACAGCAACCCCGGGGCAGATTCCCCAGAAAGACTCGAGGAGTCTCACGTGATGTTTCCATTCTGTTCAGACATCATCCCACACGTTATGATGAAATAGTGCTGCAACCAGGGATCACCTTTGTCAAATTAACCTCTGCATTTCCTGATTTATAGTCTTTAAAAAAACAGGTGTAGTAAAAGTAAAACTAAACCTTGGGGAATATCTCTTCCTACTTCTCGTCAGTCCTAAAAGTGGTGTCAGATACATTTCAAGTTTATTTATATAACAACATTTACAGCAACTCCACACTTGTCAGTCAGAGTAAAAATAAAACCTGAGACCAGGCTGGGCCCGGCATCGAGTGGATGAGTGATGAAGGAATTTAAAAGAGACCAATATAGAGACACAAATATGGTGCAAATTTAACACGAGTGCAGGGTGTCTCACTGTTTCCTGATAAGAGGGGGAAGAATAAAATGCTTGCTTTGCTTTTTCAGGTGAATCACCTTCGTTCACCTCATAGAATAAGAGAGACGACTGCAAATCCTCAAGTTCTAATATCAGCTGTAATTCTCCTCTCCTGTGCTCATTCCCGTCATTTCTCCTCCCTCCACTCCATCCCTCTCTCCTTCATTACTTCTCCATATGTAGATAGCCGCACATTATTATTTCCCTGCCTTATTTTGCTGACACAACACTAGCCAAATGAAGTGAGATATACGGCCGGGCTTATTGGTGGGGATGGCCAATCCCTCCGGCCAATACCATTAACAAAATGGACCGCACTTTGTCTCTTGGCGGTTTTCAGATTGTCGTATGTTGAGGAGAAGGCTATTTTAAGATCTTAATCGCATGTAAGAAATAACAAACAACAAATCAACCCAAGTTTCAGCTGTCTGCAGATTTCTGCTAAGGTAGTCTGTAAAAATAAGTACAACTTGACAATGAAACCCGGAACCGAAATGTAGCCCATAATATGACTATGTGTGCCTTAATCTGAATGACAAGAATAGAGAAGTAAAAACTGTACCCACTCATGGCACTGAGTTTTGTAGCCTTTAATATTTATATTATTTTGTAATGTGAAGTTGTGCTTTCAGTTCCATTTTTCTAGTTTTATTTAGGACTTATTTGAAATGTATTTGGGAGAAAATATCAGGTTTGGGTGCAATTCATATTTTGACAGAAATGCCTACTACATCCGAAGATGACACCGTTAAAAAAAGTTAAATTGTGTGTCTTAATCTAATAGTGCTGGAAGCTGAGGAACATAGTGTTGTGAAAATCATGACTGTATTATTACCAGGGGTGCACATAACTTGTTTGCCCTGGTTCTCAAAGGAGCACCTGGAGATGTTGCTTGGTGCTCATCCTTAAAATGAAATAAACCGTAACTTTTGAGGGGGTCTTGACTTTATTTGCCAGACACACGGCACTGAACACACGTGCAGAGGTGAAGACAGAACACACATGCAGAGGTGAACACTGAACACACGTGCAGAGGTGAACACAGAACACACATGCAGAGGTGAACACAAGACAACATTAGCACGACCAGTAATCCTACAAGCTGTCATCACTACCCTCCTGACTGTTCTCCTCACTGTCTTCCTCTCTGTTCTCCTCACTGTCTTCCTCTGTCAGACATGGTAGCTGATGATGTAGGCCTCCTACTTTCTCTCTGGTTGAGTCTGCGATTAGCTGCTGGTTTTGGGTCGAAGGTCTCTGTTGTCATCTTAGAAAAGTGGATGTAATCAAATAAGTATGTGAACATAACCAATAACCTACCATAGCCAATAACAAATTAATGTAACTTATTTTATTTTTGTTGTTCATTCATATCTTATTTTACCTTAACATTTATTTATTTATGCATTTTTTTGTATCTCTCCAGTTTTAAAGGATATTTTTGGTTACTGTCCTATAGTATACATTGGAATGATTTCAAAGGAGTGCCTTGGAAATATGTGTTTACATAAATTGTGACCAAACCGTTTGAACTTAGACTAAAGTTAACTATCTAAACACTCAAGAGTCCTTTACCTCACTGAGCTGTAGTTATCAGCCTCTCAGTCTGACTGGAGAGGACTCTCCCTCCACATTATTGTAGAAACATCTTCTTCTTATATCCGTTAAAGCAGCTAGCACCAGATTCTAATAACAACAGCGCCGGTACTGGTGCACCCTCCCTCTTTCCCTCGCTTACTCGCATTTTGGCTGTGAGCTGCGGGCGCCAGATAAGCCAACATCCCCCATTTTCATCACTTACAGCGCCCATCATACAGGGCAAATGAAA
Organism: Harpagifer antarcticus; assembly: GCA_902827135.1. Taxonomy (NCBI): domain Eukaryota; kingdom Metazoa; phylum Chordata; class Actinopteri; order Perciformes; family Harpagiferidae; genus Harpagifer; species Harpagifer antarcticus. The sequence continues at coordinate 2,236,951 of CADEHL010000031.1, forward strand.
CGTGTAACCGGGGTGAAAAGGGTGTTACATTTACTTAATTGTGAATATCGTTACATCAAGGCCGAAAATTAGGATGAGCACCAACGGTAAAAAAAAAAGTTTTTTTCCCTCCCAGAGCTGCCAGCGCAGCGCCTCCCCAGATCTGGCGCCCAAGGCGAACATCTATAACGCCAGTGCTACGGGCCGACCCTGACTTCATAGACTTCTTTTTTCAAATGACACGGTGCTCTTTTTTTCGGTGAGGTGCGCATGCGCACCTGCGCACCAGTTATGTGCAGCCCTGATTATTACCTCTTTGGAAGCAGTGCAAAGTTTATCAAAGCTGAAAAAGTATGCAAGCTGTACTTGAATTGTATTGCATTGACAACACAACTAGCTCATTATGAGTATAACCCAATATTCTTGGGCAGCATTGGTAAAAAAAAACAAAGCCACTTTCAAAAAGACAATGCATAAAAAAGGCTGTATTATAATATAATAACACAAAAACATGTTCTATTTTTACAATGACACATGGAGAGGACTGCAGCCTTGGTGGAGGTATGTGCTCTGAGGGATTTCTAGTTTGGAATTAGGGTTTAGTGTGTGTGTGTGTGTGTGTGTGTGTGTGTGTGTGTGTGTGTGTGTGTGTGTGTGTGTGTGTGTGTGTGTAGGCAGGCAGGTACCCAGTGTGGGCATGTGTGTGTGAGAGAGAGAGAGAGAGAGAGAGAGAGAGAGAGAGGAGAGAGAGAGAGAGATGAGAGAGAGAGAGAGAGAGACGAGAGAGAAGAGAGAAGAGAGAGAGAGAGAGAGAGAGAGAGGAGAGAGAGAGAGAGGAGAGAGAGAGAGAGAGAGAGAGAGAAGAGAGAGAGAGAGAGAGCAAGGGATGACGAGAGACAGCCAGCATGGGTGTAGGTGTGATGCGGCTGGCCCGGCTCATTTCACAGCTGTATAGGGATTAGGTGGTGGAGAGCGGTGGGGTAAGCTGTCTCTTTTATCTCATTCAAACATGTTGCTAATTCAGCAGAGAGCGGCTGCCGCGGGAGCCTGTGCCACTAAGCGCTGTATCATTCTCCCTGCCGTGAATAAACTGCTAGTCCTAATCCCCAATCAGCCGCCGTGACACGGATTATCACCCGCAACAAGCACAGCGACCCAGCGGAGCGGAGAGGAGAGGAGAGAGGGGAAGAAGGAGACGCAGGTAGCAAAGAGGGAAGAGAGGAGGAGGAGGATATGTGACTAAGGAGAGGGAACAAGAGCAGAGGAGAAGGAGTGGAATAAGGAAAGAAGGGTGTTAGACAGGATGCAAACAAGAAGAGGAGGGACGGAAAATATCCGGGAAAGATGAGGAGAGCACACAAGATGAGAAGGGAGGATGAGAGGAGTTTGGAAGAGGATGAACAAACAAAGAGGAAAGGAATGGGGAGAGGACACAGGAGGGAAGAGGGAGTAGATAGGAAGGAGCAGTTTAGGGGGTGAAAGGGGAGAAGTCAAATAAAAGGAAATAAATAAGATTTAAGGAGGAACAGGCAGTAGAGAATAGAAGAGGAGGCATGAAAGTGGGGAGAAACAGTTAATGGTAGAGATTAAGAGGAAAAGGGGAAAGTGGAGAAGGAGAGGAGAAAGGGTGGAGGCAAGGAAGTAGGAAAAGAGAGCAAGAAAGAGAGATAATATGAGAAGGAAGGAAAGAAGGAGACAAGAGAAGAGACGATGACAGATGAGAATGATGATAGGAGAGAAAACAGAAAAGTGAAGAGGGATAAGGACAGTATAGATAGTGAGGAGATTAAAGGTAGAAATACATTAAGGAGACAAAACAAAAGGAGATGATAGAAAGACGGCAAGTAGAGGACGAGAAGGGGAGGATAGGAGAGGACAGGAGAAGAAGAAGGACAGTGGGAGTGACACAAAGATATGAGGAGAAGTGAGGATGAAGGACAAAAAGAGAGCAAAGCAGATGGAGGGAAAGTGGGGAGGAGAAAAAGGAAGTCAGAGAGAAGGAGAGGAGAAGAGATGAAAGAAGGAGAAGAGATGAGAGGTGATGGTAGATGAAAATGAGAACAGGAAAGAAAATAAAAAGTAGAAGAGAGGCAAAGGGACAGTATAGATAAAGAGAGGACATCAAAATAAGGAGACAAATAAAAGAGCAAGGAGTATAGAAAGAAGGCAAGTGGAGTATGAGAAGGAGAGGAGAAGAGGACGGACAGTTGAGAGAACAAGAGGGTAGTAAAAGGAGAGATGGAAAAAGAAGAGGGGAGACAAAAGATGTAAGAAGTGAGGAAGAAAGGGGGAAGAGGTTAGAAGGAGAAAGGAGAGAAGAGGATTTGAAAGAGGTGACGAGTAAGATGACAGTGAAGATCTGACAATCACTGACAATTCTTCTGAACTTCTCAAAGAAAAGGCCCCTGAACGTCTCACGATGCATCACCATGGTTTCAGTTTGTGTGTGTGTGTCGTCCCTGTTGTGGTTGCGGCCTGATGTTCCTGCGTGTGTTTAGCTGCAGATAGAATCCTGCCCACAGGGCTACATCATGTCCACGAGGGACCCGGAGGTTCAAACAAGACCCCGGAGAGAACGGGCCTTTTTACATCTGCTAACGGCCCTCTCCCTCCAACTCACCATCTCTCTCACTCTGTGTGTGTTTACTCCTCGGCTAATTGAGAGCTAATTGCTGTAACACGGTGTAAAGCCCAAGCACAAGCCGTCACCGGGGAAATATCGCTAACAGCCAGCTCCTCCCGCAGGGGATTGTGGGTAGCAGAGATGTCAGAGCTACTTAGTCTCAAAACAGAAGCTATGAAAACAAACTTTGCTGATTCAATAAACAGATATATAACATGTGACAAAGTTAAACAATTTAAAAAACTGTGATCTGCAAATAAGCTTCCTATTCATCAATTTAATGTCCTGTGAAATCCATCCATCTATCTCCTCACATAGTTGATTATGAGAGTATTTTTTCTTGATGAGTGGTGATGTCTGACGGAGTAAAACAGCAGATTTCAATCAGGTATTGAAATAAGCCGAGCTAAGTGCTTTTTATTTGCCTCAGAGGCGGATGTTGCCTCTGAAGAGAGACGATCATCAATGGCATGAAAAAGAGATGAGGTATTGATATAGTTATGAAACCAATGTTTAAAAACATGCCACATCATCAGCACAGCAAGATGAGGTATTAAATATACATCTTCCTTTCACGGTGATTATAGAATTACAACTAAAACCATTTAATGATCCTGGTGATGTTTTCCTTCCTCACTATAGGTTTATATATTCAGCAGTCTGCTGTGGAGTTGAAGTCAAAGATCCAAACAAGTGTTCTTTCATGTCTTTTTTACAAACCATGTTTTATCATTTATAAATATGTTTTGTTGGCAGTGGGTCGAGTAGGGTCCAAGTGGGGGTGTCAGTATTAACACTTTAATGAAGGTTGCCTAAGCTTAATAATTGTGTTTGGAAATGCAATGCAGTTGCATGGGAAGAAAGACTTGTAAGTAGAATATTTAGGCTTTTATATATTAAAAAACTAAATGGCACACCTTTATTAAAGTCAACGCCATGAGCTGAGGAACACATGGGTTAAAAAAGATTGAACACTCTGGATAAAGCTAGAGAGCAGCCCTTTAATAGTAATTAGTTTCTTTCAAGATCTGCAGCAAAAATATGTTATACTTTGCACAAACAATATAGGATTGGCATTAATCTGCCATAACATTGGTATGTTCATTTATTTATTGATCTTAAACGTTTAATTTAAAATTGAAATTAACATCAACACATATGCATGTTAAAGATTACAATAACGACTCTTCACTATCCTAACAAGCATGTATTACCCCCCCCCCCCCCGCCCTCCCCACCAGCTCATGATTGATCTATAAAAACAACCAGTTACCACTGTCAAAGCAGATAAATCAACCAATCACATGCATGGATGTGTTTAATCATGCATTAGACTAATGCATATCTCCTGCTGTTTGGGGAACTGCTTTTACAGCTCACACACACAACAGCAATCTTCCGCCCCATCAGTGCGCTAACTTTCTAATTTACCGTGTTCTTGAAGTGGAGGAGATGGTAAGTGAACGTCCTGAGCAGGAACCGGTCCCTCCCACAGCAGGGGCCCGGAGGCCCCCCCACAGCCCTGACACACGCTCAGACAGTCTGAGTGTCACAGTGATACACACTCCGTCTACACAGCGACTGTCACCGTGATCAGATTACTCTACTGTATGTGTGTTTGCATGCAGAAGCTAGTGTTATGGAACCATTAATACAGCATGAACCAACTTAAAGCCAGAATCAATTTGAAAGTATTTGATATAGTTTGACTGCCAGGTCACTTTAAAGATACTTACATGGTTTGTGCTTTTTATAAATCTAGCAGAGTACTAGCAAAGTAAAGACTCTTTTTTACAATACATATTCTTTGTATTTAAGAACACAAGGCTAACATGCTTTAAAAGTGGACAAATTATACCACACTCATAAACCAAGCTTTACCCTTCAGTTACCCAATAATATAGTTCAACACCTAGTTGGCAGTTGGGACGGAACATTTCATTTTTTCTCTGAATGCTCTACTAACCGTATGTTTGTCTTGAAAATTTGAAAAAAATGAAATAAAAGTATTTTTTATTTTAACCAAATAAAAAACATAGTTGTGTTAAAGCAAGTTTTGTATTAGATTTGGTTTTGAGTGTGCCATAAAACGTTAGCTAGGTTCATTGACATCTACTTACCTTGACTTCAGCCTGCTTTGTGTATGTCAGATGCGTACATGGCACAGGTAGGCTACTCACAATGAAAAGCCATGTATTCCACTGCAATATAATTTAAAAAGTACAGTTACAGACAATGAAGTTCACAACAATGTTTACCTTTTTTGGTACAGTCAGAAGCAGTGGTTAACACTGCAGCACTAGTTCACACGTACATTGCCTGCATAAAAGAAAATAATGTTTTCACATACACAACTCTTTACAAAATGAATAAGTTGCAGTATATATACATATTGGTTATATAATTAATACTGGTCATACTGGGGTCGAACTGAATACACCGTTATTTTTCATCACAGCATAGGAGTAGTGCGCTACACGGTCGACACAGAAATGTAAAGGTATTAACAGCGTACAAAGAGAACTCCAAATTAAGACACAGTAGATACTTTTTTAGAGACACACGCTAGCAAGGTGAATGATATGCAGTATGGAGTGTGAGCGCTCTGCTTTCTGGTGAAAACGTCACCAGGAGTGCCAGGGCAGGGACAACAGCAGATGAGAGAGGCTGAGCACCAAAGCAGCCATGAAAATCCTCTCTACATCCTCCTTCCTCTGCATGCAGATCCCTATGAAATGGAATCATCTTTTCCTTCTGCACCTCTTTATCTCATCCCATCCTCCTTAACAACCTCCTTATCCTCTGGGCAGTCCCTTCAGCCCAGAGTCTCATCTCATTCCCCACCATTGAGTTCACTGTACTTTCTTTTTTACTCTCTAGTGTCTAGCTGAGGCTCCAGATGCTCCTTCTCTCATTTTAATAAAGAGACAGCGTTATGCAGAAAGAGACTTAAACAGGTAAGTCACGGGGAGAAGAGAGCGAGAGCGGGAGGGAGATGGAGAGACAAAGGGAAACAGGAGGAGAGAGGGAGCCAAAGTTAGTGGTCAGCAACACCGCGGGCATCATAAATCAGATTTCCCACAATCCCCTGCGGAGGGGCCCTCCACTCGGCCTTGTGTGGACACGCTCAGCGGGGCGCGGAGCATCGATTGGCGTCGCCAGGCCGATGCTGACTGTGCCGGGTTCGGAGGGCGAGAGGGGCATAGGGGTGAGGCGGGGGGGTTGAGGGTGTGTGTGTGTATTGGTTGAGGTGTGTGAGGTGGAGAGGAGGGGGGGGGACTCATGAAGAAATCTGCCTCAGCATCAAACTAAAACAGCAAACCAAACCCAGGAATTGTAGGTGTTTGTGTGTTTGTGAAGGAGAATGTGCAGACTCGGGGGTAATTTCCTCCCCCATCAGCACACCCTCACTCACTTCAACACTTGCCCTCTTCTTCTTATTATTCTTCCCCTCTCATCACAATCTTCTGCCCACTCACTCAGGGGCAAACAGGGGGGAACGGGACCTTCTTGCTGCTTCAGGGTTTGTGTTGAGAGGCCGTGATGAAGCTCACACAGCCGGAGGGCAGCTGTTCACTCAAACACTGAACCCTGGAGACAAAACTCAAACCAACATGTCAACTTTATCTCTTAGTTTGTTTGAATAGACCTCATGTCTTACTTAACTCGAGGTAGAGGGATGGTGATAGTGGAGTTATGTTGTTATAATGCCACCCTTTGGTTTGTTTAACCATAGAGATGGGGAAAACCTTGACTAGAAAAGTAGCTCCAATTCAAAAGTTGTTGCATTATTATGTGTTACCACGAAACTGCCTATGTTATAAAAGCACACTGGATACAATATTCCAGTATTGTTTCATATCAGACCAGGTCATGTATACAGCATGCAGTTTGTATTTTCCGAATAAAGCCTCATCCTGCATTTTTTTCCAATTAAGAGGGTGTGTGCATATTACTTATTTGTTAGCAGCATTCTTTAGATATGTATACAACACATTTGGAACAAACGTCTAAATTGGGTTTTCCCCTCACTTTGCGTCAGCTCTGTGCCTTGCATTCAAACAAACTCTGCCACGAGACATGACAGAAAAGAGAAGCCCTTATTTCAGGTCGGAAGGAGAAACACAATTACTTTTAATTGTGATAAAAGACCTGGAAATCTGTTTTTTGTACAAATGTCCCAACGCAAAACCTTTCAAGGTGGTTTATCTCGGTAGGGAGAGGAGCGGCTGGAATAAAAGGCAGTAAAAAGGTGGAAGCAGGTTTATTAAATAAATCTGGTACAATAAACTTGGAACTAAGGGGATCAGGTAAGGCGAAACATTACAAAAGAACGAAACAAAAACATGAACAAACCGGAAGACTTGGGGAACACGGAAAGCAGAAACAGGAGGGCACACGAGGAAACTCAGCAATGAGACGAACCACACCAGGGAGACATTGACGATTGACAGGGAATAAAATAGAGATGGGTGAGTCCTGATTCATCCGGATCCTAGTAATGATCTGGGAGTGACGAGTAGGGTTGGGTACCGAGAACCGGTTCCAACATTTCGATTCCAACGGCATCATTTAGAAATGTGAATTTCGGTTCCGCTTTTCGATGCCTGAGGAAATGTTTCTCGCCGCTCTCCGTAGCCTACTGTATGACTGCGGCGGGGCAGGAAATGTAGCATTGTACCTACACTTCCTACAGCGTAACCTGAGACCAGGGCCGGCCCGTCGCGTTATAGATGTTCGCCTAGGGCGCCAGTTCTGGGGGGCGCTGCGCTGGCAGCTCTGGGAGGGAGAAAAACATTTTTGACCGTTGGTGCTCACCCTAATTTTCGGCCTTGATGTAACAACATTCATAATTAAGTAAATGTAACACCCTTTTCATCCTGGTTACACGTTTCATTTGCCCTGTACGATGGGCGCTGTAAGTGATGAAAATGGGGGATGTTGGCTTATCTGGCACCCGCAGCTCACAGCCAAAGTGAGAGCGTGGGAGCGAGCGAGGGAGAGAGGGAGGGTGCACCGGTACCGGCGCAGATGTTATTCGAATCTGGTGCTAGCTGCTCTAACGGATAAAAGAAGAAGATGTTTCTACAATGATGTGGAGGGAGAGTCCTCTCTAGTCAGACTGAGAGGCTGATAACTACAGCTCAGTGAGGTAAAGAACTCTTGAGCGTTCACACCTGCCTTGAATAGTCCGGAACCCTGGTGCGTTTAGCCGCTTGGTGCGGTTCATTTGGGTCGGTGTGAACACAATCCGAGACCTCTTAAGTGAACTAAACAACCGGACTCTGGTCCGCTAAAATAGGTGGTCTCGTAGCGCTTGCTTGCGAAATCTGGAGCGGTTCATTGCTGATGTGAACGCAGTCCGCACCAAAACATAGGAAGCGTAGTATTTACGTGTCACAAGAACACGAATATCTTCAAAATCTTTAGTGAAAGAGCCTTTCAAGACATCCGCGGTTGTTTAGTTAAAGAGCGAAGCAGAATGAAGTGTTGAACAGTGTCGTGTAAAGTAAAAATTCTCCGTCAGCTATTTAAAAGTAAAAACACCTGTCGTCGGTGAAACGCCCCTCCTTACTGCAGGACGTCTCTCATTACGTTATAATTTTTTTTAACGGACATTGTCTGATTATATAATCATATGCGTGGGCCGCTAGAGTCTGTTGCTCTCCAGATTAACAGCAGCATGAGAACCGCAGTGACGCGTCCTAAAACCCGGATGTAAACTCCTTCCGGTTCCTTCGTCAAAAACGCAATGCAATTTCTCCATAGGATTTTGGAAAATAGCTCGAAATAAGGTCTGTGGTTGAGACACATGTAAGAGACGGATCACGTTTTGTTCAGCCGGATAATATCCACATGTCTATCCTACTTTTATAATTTTCGAAGCATAAATCTAGTCGCAAGAAGCACAATGCTAACGTTATGCTATAAAGGAACTACAGCAGGGTCGCTGCTTCAACGTCACGCCAATTTAAGATCCATATTCAAACAAACAGATTGTAAATGGTACAAGTTGAAGTGTTTGTTTGAACAGTTTCCATGAGGCAGGTACTTGCTTTCAAGCAGAACAGGGCAAACAAACTTAGCGGGAGTGTTTACGTGTTCGGTGTAATGACGTAAAACGGCCTGGACAACTTCTGTAGTCCTATTCAGCCACTTGTTAACAAACATCGTTTTTCAGACACGTAAACTCTTCAAAAATCACCAGCTGATGTATTTAATGTTGTAGAACAAAACGTGATCTGTCTCTTCAATTTGTGTCAAACACAGACCTTATTTGGAGCTATTTTCCAAAATCCTATGGAGAAATTGCATTGCTTTTTATCGAAGGAAGCGGACGTGGTAAAAATGCTAACTTACTTCCGGGTTTTAGGACGCGTCACTGCGGTTCTCTATAACCTGCCGATGCTCCATGCCGGAGGCTCCGGTAGAAATTGCCGGGATTTGCATTTTTACCCCCTTAATGTCTGACCAATGGTTGAACAGCATTGCCGTGCACATGACTTGTGTTTAAAGTTTATAGTCCGTTTGAGTTTTGCCCGTCTGAACGCAAACCGAACCTTCTGAAAAATGAAACAATGTAACAAACTGTCGTCTGAGAAGCGGACTATTAGGTGTGAATGCACAGTTATCTCAGTGGGTCTCAAACATTTTGATCACAATTTATGTAAACACATATTTCGAAGGCACTCCTTTATAATTATTGGGATAAAACAGGTTTTAAATCATTCCAATGTATACTATAGGACAGTAAACCAGACATATCGTTTTAAACTGGAGAGATAAAAAAATACGCATAAATAAAAAAGTAAAATAAGATATGAATGAACAACAAAAATAAAATACGTTACATGTATTTGTTATTGGCTATGGTAGGTTATTGGTTAGGTTCACATACTTATTTAATTATTAAAATGTAAACCGATCTTTTTCATATGGGTGTTTAGAGTTGTACCCCCTAGATCTAGTCTCTAGTAATTCTGCTTAAAGTGCACCAGATTCAAGCATTTTACTTCAAAATGTTCAAACACTTCTTCCCGATATGCCTGATCTGGCAGATATGCTTGTTTTTCTCAACAAGAACTGTTTTTAAATGGGGGGGGGGGGGGGGGGGTTCCTTTAAAAGTTGGACTGTTGCACTGTTGTAGCTTCAGTGGTTCTCAGGTTACAGTTACATAGCAGTGAATATAATCAGACTGATTAATGTGAATATTACTGTAAACTAACCTGTGTAAAAGTTTCTCGAATAAATGTAATTTTTTTTGGTGGAAGAAGCATGTATCATTTTTTTACCCTCCCCCTCAAAGAATCGGAATTGAGAACCGTTAAGAACCGGAATCGAAAAGTAGAATCGGATCGGAATCAGAATCGTGGAAATTCAAACGATACCCAACCTAGTGACAGAGTCTCCCCTCTCCATTAACCCGAGTCCTTTGAGTCCTAAACCTGGTGACGTACAAATTAAAACTATAAATTGCTCCACTCGCTACTCTCCTTATAACATGTCAAATCACATTACAACGTACCCCAGTCCATCTGCCTAGCTTTTAGCGACACTGAAAAAAAAGTGGAGTGACATTTACTTACTTTCCACGCAGAAATTCTAAGTAAATGTAACAACCTATATTTCAAGTAACTTCTACTTACAGTTAGGAAGTGTTTGTTACTAAAGGGAATCAAGTAACTTTACTGTCAAATTTCAGTATTTGTAAGTACATTCTACTTTCTATTTCATAGTAGATTTTACTTAGGATTACATTTGCATCTTATTAGAAAATCTCCAGTAAAACATATTTGGCTTTTCAGTTTTTTTTTACTTGCTATTCTTACCTTTTATTTAACAAATATGTAGGTCATATTTTAATATAATTTATTCTACATGTAACATCAAATGCAATTACAAAACACGAAACAATAGACACTTTTAAACAACACATTTATTTTTGTTCTGTTGTCTGATAGATGCCATGATTAAGCTACAGTTTACAATGATTTTAACAAATACTGCACATACATCAGTTAAACTTAACAAAGCAGGCACAGAAACACATTGATATACTGTCACTCAGGTCGAAGAAGAATCCGGCCCTTTACTTAAGTAAAAATATTCATACCACACTGTAAGAATACTCTATTACAAGTGAAAGTCTGGTAATGAAAATGTTACATTAGCTAAATGCTGTTTGAGTATTACACGTTAAAGTACCCTATAGTAAAGAATCCAAAATTAAACAAAAAAACCACTTAAAAGCTCAAAATTAATTACAAAATTACAAACAAAAGTTAAACATTTTTGTAAATAAAATAAAACAGAAGCGTATACTTTATAAATTCCATAAAAGATCTAGTGAAGCACAAAGTACAATATTTTCCTTTGATTTGTAGTGGAGTATAAACAGTGGCGGAGGTGGCCCGTCACTAGTTCTCCCCGTGCGAAACCATTCCTGAAATATACCAGAGCACTGCCGGAACACTTTCCCTGCGTCACATCTGACCTGCGCAGTGTGCGCACCTTACTGCTCCACGATCATGAGTGGCGTTCTCGAGGAGCGCATGCCATTTTCGGCTGGCAAGTTAAGTTAGGTAAGCTATAATATTAATATAAGAGGCGAGATTGCTTTGCGACTGCTTTTGTAACATTGATTACCTTGGCGTGACCTTGACGAACACTTTTAAATTCGATAAGCAGGTCAGCAGCGTAGTCAAATCCTGCTTTTTTAAAATAAGACTATTGGCCAAAACCAAGTCCTATTTATCTTTTAAAGACATGGAAAGGGTCATCAACGCCTTTGTTACCTCAAGGCTGGACTATTGCAACGCTCTGTATGTGGGTATGGACCACGCGTCAATTAAACGCCTGCAGCTGGTCCAAAATGCAGCTGCACGTTTGCTGACTGGCCACAAAAAGCGCGACCACATCACCCCAATTCTGGCCTCACTACACTGGCTTCCAGTTCAGTTCAGAATTGATTTTAAAATCCTTTTATTTGTTTTTAAAGCTCTAAATGGGCTGGCTCCTTCCTACATAACCGAACTCCTCCAGCGCTACACCCCAGCAAGAGTTTTAAGGTCGGCTGACCAGCTGCTGCTGGTAGTGCCGAAGACCAGGCTCAAAACCCGAGGGCACCGAGCCTTCGCAGCGGCTGGCCCGAGGCTCTGGAACACTCTGCCCCTCCATGTGAGGTCGGCCCAGACCTTAGGGGTTTTTAAATCCTCTCTAAAAACACACTTCTTCTCTCAGGCTTTCTAGCTAAAGCGGAGCATGACTTCTGACATTTCCCTGTGTATTGTTTTTATATTTGCTGTTGCAAAATGACTGTCTTTTGTTACTATTGCACTGCAGTAAAGTGTTTTTATTACATGTACAGCACTTTGGCTCGACCAAACATCGTTTTTAAATGTGCTCTATAAATAAAACTTGATTTGATTTGATTTGATTGATTATCCCACCCGTAACTGTATAAATTAAGCAAAGTATGAGCTAACGTTTTTATGCATAGTACAAATTCTTAGGTGACGTTATTTGCCATTAGTAAATTGTTCAGTAAGTAGCTTACTCATGTAGCATGTAGCATGTGATGGCACAAAAACGTGTCATATCAATTTAAGTCATATTAGCTTTTTTTTATCAAGGAAAGTGACTAGCATCCTAGTAGGGGCTTGTTTTTAAAGTTAGATAATGTAGTAAACAAATTATAAGCTCTGCTAAAGGATAGTTATTTACCATTAGTAAATTCAGTAAGTAGCTTACTCATGTAGCATGTAGCATGTAGCATGAGATGGCACAAAAACGTGTCTTATCAACTAAACTCAAATTTGATCTCTGTTAAAGGATACAGTTATTTGCTGTGAATTTAACCTATTGCTATAACTCGATTATAATAGCTAAATAAATCATAATTAATCAAAATAAGATTTACTTTTTTAGACATGGCTTGATAAATTGAGCAGGCAACTGCATACACGCATTTATTGAGTCACCTTTGCTAGTGCTAGGACTTGTTATAATGATGGTGGTAAGATTGATATATTCTGCATTTTGTGTATCGAGTCAGAAAATCATAATGAAGAGAAAGAGAGCAGACATAGCATCCTTCTTCAATAAGAAGAATCCAGCCGAGGCACAGGAGAATGAAAGACAGGGTCAGATGGAGAAATCAAATCAAATCAAATCAAGCTTTATTTATATAGCACATTTAAAAGCGATTTTTGGTCGAGCCAAAGTGCTGTACATGCAATAAAAAACACTTATAATCACAATAAAAGACAAAAATTTACAACAGATATAAAGCAAACACAGGGAATAGTCAGGAGTCGTGCTCCGCTCTGACTAGAAGGCCAGAGAGAAGAAGTGAGTCTTTAGTGAGGATTTAAAAACCCCTAGGGTCTGGGCCGACCTCACGTGGAGGGGCAGAGTGTTCCAGAGCCTGGGGCCAGCTGCTGCGAAGGCTCGGTGCCCTCGGGTTTTGAGCCTGGTCTTGGGCACTACCAGCAGCAGATGGTCAGCAGACCTTAAAGCTCTGGCTGGGGTGTAGCGCTGGAGGAGTTCAGCTATATAGGAAGGAGCCAGCCCATTTAGAGCTTTAAAAACAAATAAAAAGATTTTAAAATCAATTCTGGACCGAACTGGAAGCCAGTGCAGTGAGGCCAGAATTGGGGTGATGTGGTCACGCTTTTTATGGCCAGTCAGCAAACGTGCAGCTGCATTTTGGACCAGCTGCAGGCGTTTAATTGACGCGTGGTCCATACCCACATACAGAGCGTTACAATAGTCCAGCCTTGAGGTAACAAAGGCGTTGATGACCCTTTCCATGTCTTTAAAAGATAAATAGGACTTGGTTTTGGCCAATAGTCTTATTTTAAAAAAGCAGGATTTGACTACGCTGCTGACCTGCTTATCGAATTTAAAAGTGTTCGTCAAGGTCACGCCAAGGTTCATGACCGAGGGGAGGATGTTTTGTTGGAGGGAGCCCAGAATATCAACCTGAGAGGCTGGGGGTTGTGGTCCAAAAAAGATGACCTCCGTCTTGCCCTCGTTAAGTTTCAAGAAATTGTTGCTCAGCCAGGATTTGATCTCCGTTAAGCAGTCCATCAGCTGCTGTAGTGACTGTTTGATGTTTGCTTTGAGCGGGAGATATATCTGGACGTCGTCAGCGTAGCAGTGGAAGGGAATATTATGTTTTGTTAGAATAGAACCTAGGGGCAGTATGTACAGTAGGAACAGGATGGGGCCCAGAATCGAGCCTTGGGGGACCCCACAGGTAAGAGGGGCTTTGGCAGAGGAGAAGGCACCTAGCTGCACAGCGAAGCTACGGTCTGTCAGGTAGGACCTGAACCATGCGAGGGCAGAGCCTGTGATGCCAGCGGACTGTTCAAGCCGTGACAGCAGGATGCCATGGTCCACGGTGTCGAAGGCAGCTGTCAGGTCCAACAGCACCAAGACAGCTGGGCTACCTGAGTCGGCGGCTAGGAGCAGATCGTTAAAAACTCTTAAAAGGGCTGTTTCAGTGCTGTGCATGGGTTTGAAGCCAGACTGAAACTTTTCATGGATGCCATGAAGGATTAAGAAAGACTGCAGCTGGGCGTAGACTACGCGCTCCAGGGCTTTTGATAAAAATGGTAGCTGGGAGATGGGCCTAAAATTTGCGAGAGTGGAGGGGTCGAGACTTTTCTTTTTAAGTAGTGGCGTAAAAAAAAAAAAGGACAGACGGACAGAGAGAGCGAGGGAGAGGAGTCTCCAGTGAGACCTGGCCCAAGTGGACCTCCAGGTATACAGATTCTCCCTCATACACCTGGCCACTAATGTGTTCTATCTATATTCACATCATGTTGAAAATGCATTTTAAAAGCTTTAAGTAAATAGTTTCACCACCTTGTAGTTTTTTTTGCAAAGACCCCAACTCAAATATTGTATAATTGTCATTATATAACTTGTTGGAAAATAATTTAATCATCTTAAAATCTGATGCTTTTTATTTTTTAGATGTTTCCAAAAGACCTGTACAAGCACAGCGTACAGATTTAGAGAACGAGAGAGATGAGCCCCCACGTACCAGTGGCCCAAGTGGACCTCCAGGTATAAAGAATCTTTCACAAATACTGAATATTTGAATTGTACTTTAGTTTTGCCCAATCTGATACAGTGGCAATGTTTTAATGCAGCCTGATAATTCATGGATAGGTCTGATAAACACCACTCATATAAACACCTCTATCGGAGTAAAGTAAGGTGACAGTAGATTTAAGGGCCTGGATCATACATTATATGTAGAATGGGAAAATGGTTAAACAGATTGGCCAGACCTTGATTGTTATTAATCTCTGCTGTAATTGAATAATTGAAGATGCTTTTTTTTTTAAACAGACATTTCAAAATCAAGAGCCGATCAACCAGTCCAGCCACACGCAAAACTCTTTCCCAGGACACTCCAGTGCGACAGACGAAGAAACTTTCAAGCCTCGTGGTACAGTGTTCACTCATGGCTAGAGTGTTCTCAGATTCAGGACTCTGCAAACTGTTTTGCATGCAGGCATTTTGGCCTCCCAAACACAGATTCAGTGTTTATTTCAGCCTTGGGATTTAAGAACGGGAAAAAGGCAACATTCAGGACTATAAGAGGAGAACAAGTGAATGCATCTTTAATGAGTACCCTGACTAAAGAACATAGTAAGCACATACAAGAAAATCGTACTTATATAAAAAGTGTAGCGGAAGTTTTACTGTTAACAGCAACCCTATTTTTGAAAGTGCCTGCCCTTTCCAAATGGCTTCCAATGGAGCTCTCCGAGATGGTTTGGTGAAACAAACCATCTGAGTCAAGTTAGTAATGCTCCATCACATGTTTCTATTACAGGGTGAATCTTAAACTGAAGCTTGACTTTAAAGCAGCCCAAAGGAAGTTTCATGTAAGTTTAGTTCTTTCACTCGTAGCTCGGGCTGCGGGGGTGCTAGAGACGGGAGTACGTTGATACGACCTTCCTAGCCGGAGTTATGGCCGCATTTTACAATAAACTTCTGTTGGGTCGCTTAAAAATAAATATTCGCAATATTTGTCAGAAAAATCGCAATTCGATTTTTTCCCAAAATCGTGCAGCCCTACTAGCCACCAAATTCAGAATGAGATTTTGGATACATTAGCTGAAATGGTACGCTCCTCCATCATTAACGAGGTCAAGGGAAGTGAGGTATTTTCCCTAATGGCAGATGAAACTAAAGATACAAAAAAAAAGGAACAGATCTCTTTAGTGCTGAGATATTATTATAAAGGAGCTGTAAAAGAGAGCTTCTTGCACTTTGAGCCTGCAGACCGCCTTGATGCTGCAGGACTGACTCCTTGAGAGATATGGCCTGGAGTACAAAAGTAAACTGGTTGGGCAAGCATACGACGGTGCTTCTGTCATGAGTCGCAAGCACTCTGGCGTTCAAGCTCGAATTAAGGAGGTGGCCAAGCAGGCGTTTTATGTCCATTGTAATGCACATAGTCTTAATCTGGTTCTAGTTGACACAGTTAAAGCGGTCCCACAAGCTGAATGCTTTTTTTGTAGAGACTTTATGTCTGGCTCTTATGTTCACACGAGGTGGCTTAACATTAAGAAAGAAATGTATGCCGAGGCTCCGAGAGAGCTTCAACGGTTGAGTGAAACAAGGTGGGCTTGCCGGCATATAGCTTGCCGTACCGTCTTAGATAGACTACCTGCTATTATTCGTGTCCTTGAGGAAATAGCTGCAGAACACAGCGGAGATAGAAGTGTTGATGCACATGGCCCGCTCGCTCAAATTGACCTGCAGTTTATTGGCCTTTTAGTGACATGCACTAAGGTTTTTGGAGATGCAAGATATCTCTCTGACCTTCTACAGTCTCCCACTCTTGATTTGTGATCAGCTGTGGATCTAGTTGAAGCCCTCGTGAAACGTTTGCAAGATTACAGGGATGAAACCTACTTTGAAGGACTCTGGAAAGAAGTCTTGAATACAAGTGAAAAATGCAATGTTGAGACGGAACCTATTCCAAAAAGAAAGACCAAACAGAGCAGAATGCTAGATGGACATACTGTCATGTCCTCAGTAGGTGCGTGTTCTGAGCAGACCAAGGACACTTTTCGTGCCAGCATATTCTACCCTGTGCTTGATAACATGCTTGGTGAGCTAAATAGACTCTAGATTCTCAAAACCAAATTGTAAAATAATGATGGGGATCCGATCATAGCCTTGAATCCTTCAAGCGTTACATTTTGCGAAGAGCAGGCTCCATTTGCATTTGCTTCTATTTATGAATGCAACATAGATGACCTCGGACATGAGGTACACCAAATGAAAAGAATCCTAGAGAGGAAAGTAACATCTGGCATGCAGAAGCCCTCTATCATAGTAGAGCTAAAAAAAATCATTGAACCCTTTAAAAGAGGTATTCCATGAGCTCTTCCGCTTGTGCAAAATTGCCATTGCCATACCTGTGAGTACTGCTTCCTGTGAACGCAACTTTTCCACCCTCAAACTGGTAAAGACATACTTGAGATCTACCATAGATGATGATAGACTGAGCAATCTGGGGGTTTTAAGTGTGGAGTCACTTTGCAGATTCTGATTAATGATGTGAAATAAACAACCCTTAAATCAGACTTTAGTTACAACTGAGTAAAATTCAGGGAAGGTGATTGTCAAGTGCCAACAATCAGGAGAGATATTTGATAGTTGGTGCTTGAGAAGACTAAACATTTATCTGCAATTGACATGAATGGAAACGAGTAATAAAGTATATTCATTACTCGTTATTCTCTACTAATAGTTAATTAAAGACTGTATATTATGGCTATTTTACACATCCCTTTCAAGACTTCAAGATGTTCTAAGGTTTATGTCATATTCACAACTATGGTGTAGTTATGCAATGAATGAAAAACTTGGGTCGCAGCTGAGGTTCCTCAACAGTGCATTACAAGACATTTATCAATATGTGTGTACCTCCACCATTAAACTATTCTGCACATTTCTTATACTATCTACATACATAAGAGTATAATTAATGCGTATAATATCAGTTAAAATAAGTGCTTCAACATAGTTAACATAGCAGGAAAGCAATATATTAGACGTTAAGTACTTTGTCAGGCTTAATATTTATCTTTTGATACCCCCAAAGCTTTTTATTTATTTAGAAGACCTTAATCTAAAGTATTATTTAATGTTTAAATAAAGGTTAATTTGTTTTTCTGGTTTGCACCTCCTGCTATTAATATCTTTGTACATCCAGCACTAAACTGTTTAATTGTAGAGATCACTTACAGTATCTTCTTGATTTTTTATATTCTATATTTCTATCACAGACCTTCGACTTTCCCCCTATGAAAGTATGTACTCTTAATATTTTTGTAATCAAATATAACACATAAAAACAATAATTCAATAACGTGCTTTAACCACTAGGCGGTGCACAGGTACACACAGCCATAATAACTTTGTATTATAGGACACTTATGTATGTACAACATCTGAAGATGTGTAGTTTTATTCATGTTTTCACATAATTGTACGGCATATTGCTATCCTATTTCAGACTCAGTATTTACATTCTTTTATTCAAAGAAAATCAGTAATATCTTTAAAAACTACAAGTCCTTTTATATCAGCTGTGCACCGTTATGGTGTAAATATAACCTATCTATGAATGAGATCAAATGTAAAAGTCAGCCGAATTAGTGTTGATACTGCAAGGAGACGTATTGTGTGAAGAGAAATTGAAGATGTTGTTTAATTGTTGATATATTTATGATCCACGTCAAGTATTCAGTTTCGGCGGCATTTCTTCAGTTTTTCTCATCAGGGCTCTATAAATAAAGAACTACGGCAGATCTGTAATATGTAATGCAGCCGAACGGTGTATTACAATGCCGTTATGTGATGACTTTCAAAGAGAAAAGCAAAACACTCGGAATAAAGTATTATTTTCTTAAAGTTTTTCGGATTTGATATGGCATGAACACCATATCCCTACATGCATTGTGGCTAAAACATCCAATCAGCGAGCTTAAACCATAGCTGAGGATCTTGGGTAATCAGTTCAGTGGCTGTGTATTGCAATGATGCTACGTCTGTTTCCGGTTATTTTTATTTTGAAATTCAGTTCCTGACAGATGCCAAAAAAGCCAGAGATTATGGAATTAAACAAATAAATAAAAACAAGGATAATTGTGTGTTATTGGTGAGTAAATAACAGTGTGTTATTTAGAAAAGAATAACAAATTAGAAGGAAAAAAAGATTAAAGAAAATACAGATTTCAGTATCCTGAGGCTCTGAGCCCCATTTATTTTCCTCACAGACGGCAAAAAAAGTCCGACAATATACGATTTAAAATAAAAACAATAATTGTGGCTTGATATTGAGTAAGAACATGTTTTTATGAACCCCACAGCTTCCGGTCTTCCAAGACCCGACCAGACAAAAAGACGTGGTGCAGGCACGAAAGATACTACCAATAGAAATACATTGCTTTTAAAATCGTTCTGTGTGACAGGAAAAAAAGGGGATAATTGTGTTGGTGAACACGAATAAATAGATTAAATGTCGTGACTATAACACGAAATGCCGTGAGACTGGGTTGTGTTAGCATAGCAACCAAAGCTAAACTGACTACTTGCTATTGCTATCCTATTGTGGCATAAGCCGTTTTCTACAGGCACATTTTACCGGCGTATTTTTCATTATGATTCTACTTGTGATAGTCAGACATGACAACCTGTGCAGCCCATGTATTGATTCCATCCGATAGCTGCTATAATACAAACAAGTGGTCTGCTCTCCACAATGATCAATGACAGCGAACGGATGGTCAAAGTAAGGTACCAATAAACAGAATCACACGAAGCCTGGATAGTGTTGCCTGACTTTATAAAGTGTGGTTTTTTTTATAAGTGTGTGGTTGCCTTCTAGTCACTTTGCTCAGTGCTACTGCTTGTAGGCAGGCATGACCAGACTCTTCAGTCGACCCATGTTCAGGGGAGGTGGGTTTAGTTTCCTGCACGCCTCGACGTAAGAGAAATGTAAGCGGCGCCGCTTCTTAGCTCCGGAATCTTGCTTCTAGACCGACAATTTTTTGGAGCTGGAAACGAACCGGATTCCGGAGCTAAGAGGTGGCGCCGCTGCGGTGTGCAGAGGAAAAAACGGTACTTTTCAGTAAACGCATTGGTGTGAAAGGGGCATGTGTGAATCGCTTTGCTGCAAACCACAACAATCGCAGAATACAGTTGTTGTAAGCTGAATGTGAGGAGAAGGAGCAGTGGATGTTCAGGTGTCAAAAAATGACCACTGATTCAACTCAGTCTCCGGTCTGGTCTGTCTCCATCGATATATTAATTTAAGAAACAACAAGTGAATCACATCCAGGGTATTCCACTGTTTCTATAAATGTCTTACATCCATCCATCCATCTTCTTCCGCTTATCCGTGGTCGGGTCGCGGGGGTAGCAGTTCCAGCAGAGAGCCCCAAACTTCCTTTTCCCTGGCGACATCAACCAGCTCTGACTGGGGGATCCCAAGGCGCTCCCAGGCCAGCGAAGAGATATAATCCCTCCACCTGGTCCTAGGTCTACCCCTTGGTCTCTTCCCAGCTGGACGTGCCTGGAACACCTCCCTAGGGAGGCGCCCAGGTGGCATCCTAACTAGGTGCCTGAACCACCTCAACTGGCTCCTTTCGACGCGAAGGAGGAGCGGCTCAACTCCGAGTCCCTCCCGGATGACCGAACTTCTCACCTTATCCCTAAGGGAGACACCAGCCACCCTGCGGAGAAAACCCATCTCGGCCGCTTGTATCCGCGATCTCGTTCTTTCGGTCATGACCCATCCTTCATGACCATAGGTGAGGGTAGGAACGAAAATGGCCCGGTAGACAGAGAGCTTTGCCTTCTGGCTCAGCTCCCTTTTCGTCACAACGGTGCGGTAAAGCGACTGCAGTACCGCTCCCGCTGCTCCGATTCTCCGGCCCATCTCACGCTCCATTGTTCCCTCACTCGAGAACAAAACCCCGAGATACTTGAACTCCTTCACTTGGGGTAAGGACTCATTCCCTACTTGGAGTGGACAATCCATCGGTTTCCTGCTGAGAACCATGGCCTCAGATTTGGAGGTGCTGATCCTCATCCCAGCCGCTTCACACTCGGTTGCGAACCGATCCAGTGAGTGCTGAAGGTCGCAGACCGATGAAGCCATCAGAACCACATCATCTGCAAAAAGCAGTGGTGCAATCCTTAGCCCACCGAACTGCAGACCCCCCCCCCCCATGACTACGCCTCGAAATCCGATCCATGTATATTACAAACAGGATTGGTGACAAAGCGCAGCCCTGGCGGAGGCCAACCCTCACCGGAAATGGGTCCGACTTACTGCCGAGGAGCCGGACACAGCTCTCGCTTTGGGAGTACAGAGATTGGATGGCCCTGAGTAGAGACCCCCTCACCCCATACTCCCGCAGCACCCTCCCACAGTAACTCCCTGGGAACCCGGTCATACGCCTTCTCCAAGTCCACAAAACACATGTAGACCGGATAAGCGTACTCCCAAGCCCCCTCCAGGATCCTTGCGAGAGTAAAAAGCTGATCCGTCGTTCCACGACCAGGACGGAATCCGCATTGTTCCTCCTCAATCTGAGGTTCGACAATCGGCCTGACCCTCCTTTCGAGTACCTTAGAGTAAACTTTCCCGGGGAGGCTGAGTAGTGTGATGCCTCTGTAATTGGCACACACCCTCTGATCCCCCTTTTTAAAAAGGGGAACCACCACCCCGGTCTGCCACTCCTTCGGTACCGTTTCCGACTTCCACGCAATGTTGATGAGACGTGTCAACCAAGACAGTCCCTCAACACCCAGAGCCTTCAGCATTTCTGGGCGGATCTCATCCACCCCCGGGGCTTTGCCACTGTGGAGTTGTTTAACAACCTCAGTGACCTCCCCCCGGGAGATTGGTGTCGATCTCCCATCATACCAAAAATGTCTTACATGTAAAATGTAAATAAAATGCCTTAATTTTTAAAGTTGAGACCTTCTTGCACTTAATGTTCATATAAAAGTGCATTGAGTTAATTATTTCTTCCCTCAGTTATATGGGAGTGATTGTACTCACATAAATAATTAGTTAAAGTTACACACAAGGATGTGTGTGTCACAGTTCTGTCTAAGTTTGGGTGTTTTCACTGTTCTGTCATGTTTTCCTCCTGTCGTTAGTGTCCCTGTGTGTTCTCCTCCCTCCTCACCTGTGTCTCGTTTAGCTAATTGTGTTCACCTGTGGCTCTTGTGTTTTTCTCCTCCCTCCTCACCTGTGTCTCGTTTACCGATTGTGTTCACCTGTGTCTGGTAATTAGCCCTCCCTGTATTTAGTCTTGTCTCGTGCTGTGTTCAGTGTCGGTGCTTCTTTTGTTGGTGACGGACTTCACCGGTGAGTGTTCTGTGTTTGTCAGTATTCGTTCCATTTTAGCCTTGAAATAAAGGTTTATCAAAGTTATCTGCGCTTGGGTCCTGCTTCCTTCACTCAACCGTGACAGTGTGGTAATGGAAAATTCAAAAAGTGTGGCACATAATTTTTTCTTAAAAAAGGTGCTAGTTTATTTTAGCAAGGAAAAACAATCAAAATCCCACATTTGTAAATACAAACTTTAAAGATTCAAAAGAAGATTCAAGATTTTGAATTGCCTTTTCACAGCTGCTTTAGTGTTATGTTTATAGTATTCTTCATGCTGGCTTACTACTGTTGTTAATCTTTTTAAAAACTCCCTTGCCATTTGAAATGTCTGTCTTATTGAAAACCAAATTAACCAAGGTTACAGCATCTTGCAGGACATGACTGTCACATAATACTTTGTATTATGATCAGTTCCTATGGGCCTGGACTGAGTGTGACAGTTGTTACAATGTGTGTTACTGTGTCCATGTTGATTTGCAGACAACATTTATGTATTCATTTATTGATTTTAGGTGTGAATTGCCTCTCACAATTCACACAGCAGTCTTCTCTTTTACAATAAATAGGTGGCTTGTTCACATCATAAAGGGGAACTTGTCTGCCGGTTGATGATTCAACACAAATATTTTACAAGCTCATTTACAATGTTATACGGGAACGTGATGTTCAAATGAGCAAACAGTGTACGCTGTTCAGTAAAATCGCTGCCAAGAGCCAGTGTTCAGAAGGGTTCATTTGTTGGACTACTTATGGCGCATTTCCATTGCAGGGCCTCGCTCGGCTTAGTAAGGTATAGTTAGGCCTTGTTAGGCCAGGCTCACTTTATGCTGCGTTTCCATTACAGTTTAGTAGCTGGGGCAGTAACTATAGTAACGCAGTGTAGGCGAAGCCGTGAAGTCATCTTCAATGTAAACCACGGAAAACCAACAGCACTCAGAGCTCACAGCTCCTCATATCAGTTCAGAAACTAGACAAAAGTTAAACAAGTACAAACCACAGACTGTCTGTGTCATGGCGAATACAGTCGCTCAGTGCAGGGGTTCCCAACCTTTTTTCCCAAGAGCCCTCCCAAATGACTCCTGTTGGAAGTTATGCCCCCCCCCCCACCCCCACACACACTAAGGGGTAATTCAAGTTTAAAAGTCTCAAAAATGCTACAACTACTCTCACAAACTGGGTGAATGTGAAGTATTATGTTAAAGGAGGATGAAAGCGTAATTAAGGAGCACTATTGGAGTGACTTTGATGGTTATTGGACTCAGGATGAATTCATTTGGATTCCCCCTGTATGAAGAAATTAAAGGACGGCGCAAGTGGAAACAATTCACAAAGGGATTAAACTGTTTAAAACACATTTTCAAAGTAAGCCGGATTTTGCCGATGTGTTTATGTGGATTCAAAAGTCATAAATAATCTACAAAATGGAGGAGACCGATCTGATCAGAGCAACTGTGACAAATCATCCAACTGAAACCGGCATGGACAATGACTATGTTTTTAAAAAAATGCGCTTATCCAGAAAAGCCTGGTTTGGACACTTTACGGGCAGAAGAAACATTTCTATTAAAGAAAGAATTATACATTTCTGTCTTTGTATGCCTTTAATAGCTACTAACTGGAATTTTTATTCAAATGAATCAATCAATTATCACGGCTTGAGATAAAGCAGAGGAGAGGAGAAGGGAATCAACGGGAATGAGTGTGTTTACACATAAACACACTTATTATAAGCGCACATTTTGTCACGGTTGAGTGAAGGAAGCAGGACCCAAGCGCAGATAACTCTGATAAACCTTTATTTCAAGGCTAAGGGAATGAAGACAGACAAAAACAGAACACTCACCGGTGAATTCCGTCACCAACAAAAGAAGCACCGACACTGAACACAGCACGAGACAAGACTAAATACAGGGAGGGATAATTACAAGACACAGGTGAACACAATCGGCTAACGAGACACAGGTGAGGAGGGAGGAGAAAACACAAGAGCCACAGGTGAACACAATTAGCTAACGAGACACAGGTGAGGAGGGAGGAGAAAACACAGGGACACTAACGACAGGAGGAAAACATGACAGAGAACAGTGAAAACACCCAAACCTAGACAGAACTGTGACAGAACCCCCCCCTCAAGGGACGGATTCTAGACGTCCCTACACCCCAAAATTAAAAATCCAATAAAGTCAGCAGGGTGGGTGGAGGGGGTCCGGAGGACGGGACTAAGCTGACCGCCCAGGAGCCCAGTAGGGGACCAGGAAGGGATCTCGGGCGGACGGCCCGGGGGCACGGCAGAAGCCGAGAAGGGGGACTCGGGCGGACGGCCTGGGGGCAAGGCAGAGTCCATGGTGGGGCGAAGGCCACAGCGGGCGAACTCAGGGGGCCGAGCATGAGGGCGAAGGCAGCGGCAGGAAGAGTCAGGGGGCCGGGCTCGAGGACGAGGGCAGCGGCAGGAAGAGTCAGGGGGCCGGGCTCGAGGACGAGGGCAGCGGCAGGAAGAGTCAGGGGGCCGGGCCCGAGGACAAGGGCAGCGGCAGGAAGAGTCAGGAGGCCGGGCCCGCGGACGAAGACAGCGGCAGGAAGAGTCAGGGGACCGGGCCCGAGGACGAGGGCAGCGGCAGGAAGAGTCAGGAGGCCGGGCCCGCGGACGAAGACCGCGGCTCACAGAGGGTCGGGATCGAGGGCGAAGACCAGACAGCTCCGGAGGCCGGGCAGGACCCGGTGTCGGCCGGACAGGAACCGGAGCCGGCGGGACAGGCTTCGGCAGGATCCCCCACGGAAGAGGACCAGGAGTTGGCAGGACCCCCAGCAGGAGAGCGGTTGGCGGGACCTCCGACGAGACAGGACAAAGGGTTGGCAGTACCCCCGGCAGGAGAGTAGACGGCGGGACCTCCAACGGCACAGGACACAGGGTTGGCAGTACCCCCGGCAGGTGAGTAGACGGCGGGACCTCCAACGGAACAGGACATAGGGTTGGCAGGACCCCCGGCAGGAGAGTAGGCGGCGGGACCTCCAACGGGACAGGACATGGGGTTGGCAGGACCCCCGGCAGGAGAGTAGTCGGCGGGGCCTCCAACGGGACAGGACATGGGGTTGGCAGGACCCCCGGCAGGAGAGTAGTCGGCGGGGCCTCCAACGGGACAGGACATAGGGTTGGCAGGACCCCCGGCAGGAGAGTAGTCGGCGGGGCCTCCAACGGGACAGGACACAGGGTTGGCAGGACCCCCGGCAGGAGAGTAGTCGGCGGGGCCTCCAACGGAACAGGACATAGGGTTGGCAGGACCCCTGGCAGGAGAGTAGTCGGCGGGGCCTCCAACGGGACAGGACCCAGGGTTGGCAGGACCCCCGGCAGGAGAGTAGTCGGCGGGGCCTCCAACGGTACAGGACATGGGGTTGGCAGGACCCCCGGCAGAAGACTAGTCTGCGGGACCTCCAACGGGACAGGACATGGGGTTGGCAGGACCCCCGGCAGGAGAGTAGTCGGCGGGGCCTCCAACGGAACAAGACATAGGGTTGGCAGGACCCCCGGCAGGAGAGTAGTCGGCGGGACCTCCAACGGGACAGGACATGGGGTTGGCAGGACCCCCGGCAGGAGAGTAGTCGGCGGGGCCTCCAACGGGACAGGACATGGGGTTGGCAGGACCCCCGGCAGGAGAGTAGTCGGCGGGGCCTCCAACGGGACAGGACATGGGGTTGGCAGGACCCCCGGCAGGAGAGTAGTCGGCGGGGCCTCCAACGGAACAGGACATAGGGTTGGCAGGACCCCCGGCAGGAGAGTAGTCGGCGGGACCTCCAACGGGACAGGACATGGGGTTGGCAGGACCCCCGGCAGGAGAGTAGTCGGCGGGGCCTCCAACGGGACAGGACATGGGGTTGGCAGGACCCCCGGCAGGAGAGTAGTCGGCGGGGCCTCCAACGGGACATGACATAGGGTTGGCAGGACCCCCGGCAGGAGAGTAGTCGGCGGGGCCTCCAACGGGACAGGACACAGGGTTGGCAGGACCCCCGGCAGGAGAGTAGTCGGCGGGGCCTCCAACGAGACCGGACAAAGGGTTGGCAGGACCCCCGGCAGGAGAGTAGTCGGCGGGACCTCCAACGGCACAGGACATAGGATTGGCAGGACCCCCGGCAGGAGAGTAGTCGGCGGGGCCTCCAACGGGACAGGACCCAGGGTTGGCAGGACCCCCGGCAGGAGAGTAGTCGGCGGGGCCTCCAACGGTACAGGACATGGGGTTGGCAGGACCCCCGGCAGAAGACTAGTCTGCGGGACCTCCAACGGGACAGGACACAGGGTTGGCAGGACCCCCAGCGGAACCTCCAACGGTACAGGACATGGGGTTGGCAGGACCCCCGGCAGAAGACTAGTCTGCGGGACCTCCAACGGGACGTGAGTAGGGGCTTGAGCGGGGACTCGAGAGAGGGCTCGAGAGGGGACTCGAGAAGGAACTCGAGAGGTGACTGGAGAGGGGACTCGAGAGGGAACTCGAGAGGAGACTCGAGAGATGACTTGAGAGGAGACTTGAGAGGGATCTAGAAAGGGGACTCGAGAGGGAACTTGAGATGGGATGAGGGAAGGGACTAGAGAAGTGACTCGAGGAGGGACTTGAGAAAGGACTTGAGTAGGGACTTGAGAAGTGACTAGAGGTGGGACTGGAGAAGGGACTAGAGAAGGGACTAGGACAGCTGGGGCCAGAGCTAAGGCTGGAACCATGGCTGCTGGGGCCAGAACTAGGTCTGGAACCATGGCTGCTGGGGCCAGAACTGGGGCCGGAATGATGGCTGCTGGGGCCAGAACTGGGGCCGGAATGATGGCTGCTGGGGCCAGAACTGGGGCTGGAACCATGGCTGCTGGGGTCTGTACTGGGGCCGGAACTATGGCTGTGTGGGCCGGTTCTGTAGCCGGAACCATGACTCTTGGGGCTCGGATTGCTAGCCTGGACTTGCGACTCCTTCTCCTAGAAGCCGCCTGAAGGCTCCGTGGACCTCCAAAAGCCAGCCGAGTTCCAGAAAACGCCTCTTGGACAGGAGCAGGAACTGGGGCGGAAGCACTGGTTGACTCCAGACGGAACACACCGAGACGTTTATAGTCCGCAGGCTGGAAATCACACACCCAGATGAAGTTCAACATCCAGTCAGGTAAGAACTTCACCAAGTCCGGTTTCTCCATAGCCAACCGGTGCGCCTCTACCAGAGCGGCCTCCTTCTGCCGAACACTGGACGCTCCCCTCCACCAATCATAGCAGCCAGCCAAAGCAAAGGAAAAATGCTGTAATTCCACCTCAAATGGGTCATCTGCTGGGTCCATCTCTGGTCGGTGCTTTCTGTCACGGTTGAGTGAAGGAAGCAGGACCCAAGCGCAGATAACTCTGATAAACCTTTATTTCAAGGCTAAGGGAATGAAGACAGACAAAAACAGAACACTCACCGGTGAATTCCGTCACCAACAAAAGAAGCACCGACACTGAACACAGCACGAGACAAGACTAAATACAGGGAGGGATAATTACAAGACACAGGTGAACACAATCGGCTAACGAGACACAGGTGAGGAGGGAGGAGAAAACACAAGAGCCACAGGTGAACACAATTAGCTAACGAGACACAGGTGAGGAGGGAGGAGAAAACACAGGGACACTAACGACAGGAGGAAAACATGACAGAGAACAGTGAAAACACCCAAACCTAGACAGAACTGTGACACATTTAAAGAACTTGAATTGACTTGATAAATACGTAAAGCCAAGAAGATGTATTAACTGTGAATTAATCAATTGGTAACCTAAAAATAGCAGTAAAGAGGAAACTATTAAAGTAAAATGAGAATCATCCTAAAACACACTGAGGGATAAAGGGGGAGGCATGACAGAGTAGAACCATATGCTTCAATCTTTTCATCATGTTAACAAATTATTCTTCAAGACATTTTTATTCACCTGTGAATAAAGTACTGATCTCATTTGTTACAATATTGATCACCATTAAAAGGATAATTCTAGGAACCACTCTATAAGACAAATCTTTATTCGTATGGATAAGGTTAAAGGGAGAGCTGGTGCCAAGCCAAATATAGTATTCCAATCTATAAATTATTGATTTCACCATTGTGCCATAGTGATTACCATAGGAGGGATTTCGGATGGACATACGAAATGACTTCAGTTTTTTAAATCCATGATAAAGTAGGGAGTAGTTGTTGCGTGTTCAGACACCCAGGGTTCCACACACTGCTAAAGAATTTAAAATTGTTTTTAAGTAGACCAGAATAGAAGATAAATGGCTATAATGAGCTATGAAATGCAGAGCTACACAGATCCAAGTAATGTTTTGACACAAGATAATAGTTAAGTACACAAGTTTCTGAAATAGATCTATTAGACATTTTAATATAGATTAGGTGTTAATAAACTGCAGTAGTAGTACTATAAGGAAGTGACATTTTTCAGCTAACACTTTTCAGGGAATGTGGGGAACAGCTGTTCCGATGAAAAGTTAGAGATAATGGAAAATTATAGTTGTAATCGTGAATTAATTAATGATGGCGCTCCATATATGACAGATTTTTGTAGACAAAGGATACTGGCCTATGCTGAAATATCAAAGTCTCTGCAGAGCACACACATGGCCAAAAAGACTGAGACCAACTGACCTTTGACCCTGACCGACAGTGTAACTTGAGAAGGCACTGTCAATGACTGACTCTGGGGTGAACCTGACCAGGACTTTACAACCTGACAGTGTGAGTGTATGTCTGCATGTGATCAGTGCAACTGCATGATTTAAAACAATGACTAATCAAGCATGTTTTTGGACTAAACACATTGTTCTGGGGCTCAACACAATTCCACAGAATTGGAAAACCGCACTTGTGCACTCCCGCAGGAGTTTGCAGAATGTGAAACTCAAACAAAAACATGAAGATTCTGTTTCTTTTAGGACTGAAGGATGGAGAGAAACACTTCATTTCACTGAGGTGTTTACTGTGGAAATGATGGATGTACATTTGGGAAAAATGTTTGGTATTTTCTTATAATCCCTTATTACCTGAAGGTTTTCTTCCCATACAGGATTTTGTTACACATGAGTTCATCTGCAAAAAGGGGGAGTGTAAACTTCACAATGTACATTTTTCATTTAAGGACTGAAAGGAACCTGCTGCCCCAACTCCATTGTTCAATCTGACCATTGAATGACAGTTTTAGAATGGACCTGCTCCATATCTGGGGATAAGATACTGTTTGATGAATGTTCACATGTTTCTAATATTGATTGAGTTATAACAGGTAACACAGATGCAGAATCAGTGGCCAAGGGGCTACTGTGAGAGATGTAATTCCAGAATGGAATACTGAAGAAGTTGACCTGTGAGTAATGTTTCAACAGGTATTAAAGTAACTGAGGCTTGAAATGTACAAAGAACATATTACAGTTAAAGTTAAAACATAGTAATGTAATGAGACAGAATTTAATTTAGACAACATCATGTAATTACATTACATTGCATTTGGCTGACGCTTTTATCCAAAGCGACTTACAATAAGTACAATCGACCAGGAAGACACAACCTTGAAGAAAACAGAATCATATAAGTTCATCAGGTTTCATAGAGCCAAACATTTCAAGTGCTACTCAACTGGCTTTAGGTAAACCAGTCCTTTATTAGTATATAAGTGCTTTGTTAATAGTTCTATCGCTCGAAGTGGAGTCGAAAAGATGAGTTTTCAGTCTGCGCCGGAAGGTGTGTAAGCTTTCTGCTGTCCTGATGTCAATGGGGAGCTCATTCCACCATTTTGGAGCCAGGATAGCAAACCCACGTGTTTTTGCTGATGGGAACTTGGGTCCCCCTCGCAGCGAGGGTGCAGCGAGTCGTTTGGCTGATGCAGACAGTGGCGGCGCCAGAGATTTTCTCTAGGGGGTGTTGTGGGGTAGCTTGACGTTTCATAGAGGGTGCTCAAACATTAAGGGTTTCCCATTAATGCACCCGCACACACAGTGTACCCACGACCGTAACAATGAAGGCTCGATAATCAGCTCACGGCATATAGGTGTAAGCAGGGGTAAAGTGCTATTTTTACAAGTGGGGAGTGGACCTCACGTCCTCTAGGAGGGACCTCACCTCCTCTAGTGGGGTCCGGGGGCATGTTTCCCTGGGAAGATTTTTTTTAAATATTGAAGTTAAAAGCATCAATCTGGTGCAATTTGAGAGCAACTTTAAGAGATATATTTATTTGATTGAGTGTCCACACGTGGACGTTTAAGGACTAAAAACGCTCTAGCTAACAGGAAGTCACTCAAGTGTCACAAAGTAATTTAGCCTATGGGTAGGTAAAAAATCGAATGGGTGCTGGCCATTGGCCTAATCATATCACCTGTGTTGGCTTTATGTTTTTGGTCAAACATTTGTTTGTTTCACATGCATTGATGTAATCAATAACTTTTCTAATTTAATAAAAATAATAATAATTTTCGAAAAAAAGAAAAAAAAAAACATATTTCTTGGGGGTGCTTAGGGGGTGCTTTGGCAATCCTGGGGGGTGCTTCAGCACGTGGATGCAGAGTGTAGTGCACGCGCTGGGGTGTACAGTTTAACCATGTCCTGGATGTAGGAAGGGCCAGATCCATTCGCAGCATGGTACGCAAGTACCAGTGTTTTGAAGTGGATTCTAGCAGTTACTGGAAGCCAGTGAAGGGAGCGGAGGAGCGGAGTGGTGTGGGAAAATGTAGGAAGGTTGAAGACCAGACGAGCCGCTGCATTCTGGATGAGCTGCAGAGGTTGGATGGCACATGC
Source organism: Harpagifer antarcticus (assembly GCA_902827135.1). Classification (NCBI taxonomy): domain Eukaryota; kingdom Metazoa; phylum Chordata; class Actinopteri; order Perciformes; family Harpagiferidae; genus Harpagifer; species Harpagifer antarcticus. Next base: position 2,267,783 of record CADEHL010000031.1, read on the forward strand.
AGGTAGACCAGCCAGGAGGGAGTTGCAGTAGTCTACTGGGGACATATCTTCCTGATGTTGTAAAGCGTGTATCTGCAGCAACGGGTTGTGGCAGCGATGTTTGCAGTGAAGGACAGGTTGTTATCTTGGATCACACCCAGATTCCTTGCAGTCTGAGTCGGGGAAACAACAGAGGTGCCGATGTTGATTGTCAGGTCAAGAGTGGGACAATCTTTTCCCGGGAAGGAAAAGCAGTTCAGTCTTGTCAAGGTTGAGCTTGAGGTGATGAGCAGACATCCACTGAGAGATGTCAGATAGACAAGCAGAGATGCGTGCAACGACCTAGGTCTCTGAGCGGGGAAAGGACAGAATTAATTGGGTGTCGTCAGCGTAGCAGTGATATGAAAAACCATGCGGGCTAATGACTGATCCGAGCGAGTTTGTGTACAGGGAGAAGAGGAGGGGACCAAGAACAGAGCCCTGAGGGACCCTTGTAGTTAATTGACAAGGGTCGGACTCGGACCATCTCCAGGTTACCCTGTAGGTACGGTCTTTTGAGGTATGAGGTGAGGAGGGACAGTGCAGAGCCTGAAACTCCAAGTTCTTGGAGAGTGCGAAGGAGGATCTGATGGTTCACCGTGTCGAATGCAGCAGACAGGTCCAACAGGATGATGACAGTGGAGAGGGATGCTGCTTTGGCAGTGTGCAGTTCCTCAGTGACAGCAATGAGAGCAGTTTCTGTGGAGTGACCTGCCTTAAAACCAGACTGGTGTGGATCCAGAAGGTTGTTCTGATGGAGATAACAGGAGAGTTGTTTAAAGACAGCGCGTTCAAGTGTTTTAGACAGGAACGGGAGGAGAGAGACAGGCCTGTAGTTTATAACATCAGACGGGTTGAGAGTGGGTTTCTTTAAGAGAGGGTTTACTCTTGCCTCCTTAAGACTATTTGGAAAGTGAAGAAGTGTTGATGAAATGGGTGAAAAACGGTAGAATATCAGGAGCGATAGTCTGAAGGAGGTTTGAAGGGATAGGGTCCAGAGGACAGGTGGTAGGGCGGGAAGAGGTAATGAGGGTAAGAACCTCACTTGGAGAGAGAGGGGAAAAGGAGGTTAGTGTGTGGGTGGAAGGAGGGTCTGGTGACCCAGCGGTGAGTAAAGGTGAGTCAGAAAAAGAAGAGCGAATATCATCAACCTTTTTTTCAAAGTGGTTAACAAAGTCGCTTGACAGAAGTGAGGAGGGGGGAGGGGCTTTGGGGAGGTCCAAGAGGGTGGAGAAGATGGAAAATAGTTTTTTGGGATTGGAATAGGAAGATTGGATCTTATCTTGAAAGAAAGTGCTTTTTGCCTGAGAGATCGAAGCAGAGAAAGAGAGGAGAGCCAGATAGTTTAGGAGGTCGTCACGGTGTTTGGATCTCCACCGTTTCCGCTCTGCTGCCCTAAGGACGGTTCTATTAGCATGCAATTAGCCTTGTAAAGACGTAAAAGCCATAGACTTAATTGTTTAGGTCATTATGGCGATATACATTTCATCTAAATTCATAATAGAAAGACATTTGATGACAGTTTGTTAGAATTCTGTATTCATTTTTTCAGCTTGATAATATCTAAGCACTGACAGGTAAAAGCAGTATCACCAGGAAATCATTCACTTTGTCAGTATCAGAATTTTGGTTGTTTTTGAATCCATAACATTAGTGTGTTTCTTTACCAGAAACATTAGCAGTTCATATTATATTTAGATTTTAAATGGGATCTCAAGGATTTCATTAAGAATAACACAGAAACAGAGCTATTGAAATATGTTATTTGGTTCACCTAGAGATGTTGGAGTTTTGTTTTGTTGCCACAGGCCAAGTATTAAGATTCTGAAGCTGCACTGGCAGATAGGAGGTCTACAATTAATTTAGAAAACCTGTTCACAGACGTCTGTTGTTTTAAGACACCTCACCAACAGGCTCCAAGCGGCTTATGCAGTGGTGGGTCAAACAGCGGAGGACAAGACAGGACAAAAGGACAAAATACATTTCAAAATAAAACAGGAAAGAACATTAAACCAGGATCATGACATCTTTAAAGGAATGAAAGATGGAGGCTATTATTGGTAAATAGTCTGCAACTGGTGGAAACTTTGAACAAAAACATATAGAGAGTATATAGGGAAGCATGTAACAGCTATAATTAATTTAATATTTTCCATACAAACTTAGTACGAATATTTTCTTTTTTTGTTATAAGGGAAAAACACTTCTCTCTCTGTACACGGTCATGGTTACTGGAAATTAAAGATGATTTTCCAAAAGTAAAAGCAGAAGTTTAAGTTTCTCAAGGCTAAGTACTTAAAACAGGAAATGAAAGAACTATCTATTTTTGTGGTTTGGGTAAAGTGACAGTGTCAAAAAGGCTTTTACTTTTTGTGAAACATGTACGCTTTATATATTTTTTTCTGGCTTTCATTTTTGTTTCTTTAAAATTGTGCGTACATAAAGCTCTCACTCGCTCTATTCCTGCTGCCAGAAACAATGTGAAGGAGCTGCATGGGCCACACCTCTTCTTGTATACTACATCTTCTTATTCTATCTCTCCATCCATCCCACCCTCCCTCTTTCTCTTTCATACATTTCATTAACAGAGAAATCCCATTAGCTCCCTCTCTGGCCCTGCCTCTCAGGGTTAACAACTTTGCTTAGCCATGTAAATTCAGAGCTTAGTCAGGCCGATTCTCCACACAGCCACCGCCAGTATGCATGCCGCCCTCGCCACATTTAACGCTATCTTTGGATACGTTCATGTGTGTAGAGTGTGTGTGTGTGTGTGTGTGTGTGTGTGTGTGTGTGTGTGTGTGTGTGTGTGTGTGTGTGTGTGTGTGTACATTGGGCTCAGGAAGTGAGGTCTGTGTAAACCTTTTCCAGCAGATAATATTGATACTGTGCTTGTGTGTGTGTGTGTGTGTGTGTGTGTGTGTGTGTGTGTGTGTGCGTGTGTGTGTTGGTGCATCTCAATATCATATACATACCGTACATATTCTGAGGGTCTGCTGTATGAAGTGGAGGGAGACACTTATCTCCCGTGGGCAGGACCGAGGCGTCTTACCGCTGGCCTCACTCGGCCCTCCTCCTCCTCCCCAGCAGTCTCCCTCAGACCTCCTCCTTCCCTCTGTGAGGCTTTCCCACACAAAACCAGGAAGATTTACTCCACGTTGGCACCATCGTTGGCTTGCTGGCTCACAAACAAAGTGAAGCAGCTTAAGTGATATTTCACTTCGGGGGAGCGTTTTTATTCTTGCTGTTATTGGCATGGCCAGAAATGAACTGGTTCCATGTCTAAGATTTTTAACTCAAGATATTTTGGGCTTTAAAGAAATATGTTTTTATATGGGTCACTTGCTGTGTTTACATGAGTTCCTGAAAGTTTTGCTTCTGCTGATTTCTCTAGGGGTTTAAAGGTTAAAAAAAAAGAGAATTAATTAAATTAAAACTCCTTTCCTCCTCTTCTCATTGGTAAACCCTTGAGGTTCCCTTGAAGTAACTATATCTACAGGGTATTTTGGGGTAAATTCCATAGTGCAAACTACATGAATCTAATGTAGGACAGGTAAATTACTTTTGACAAACCAACTTCAACCCAAGGTCGGCCTACTTGCTTATCCTGGAACTTTCCATTGTATCACACTGTCTTCATCTGCAGATTAGCTCAGTTGTTGAAACGTTACATAAATACTGTGCACCATTTTGGCTTAAAGCTGAGCTTGACAGTTTATTAATGACCATAAAGCAGTAGTTTTGGTAGGTAAATATGGATGAGAAGTTTTACAGCTGCACAAAATAAGATATAATGTTTACAATGAGTTACATTTGTTAACATTAATAATGAGTTCCATGACTATACTATCTTAATTTGCTGCTTGGCCCAAAAACAACAGCATAATTGAGTAAGTGCATCTTGAGGTGCTCTGTCAAGGTCAAGAATGTCACATTTAAAGGATTATTTTTGCCAGAAACTTACAAATGTAAATACAAAAAATGACATTGCATAATTATTTATTTTTTAAAATAACATTATATATAAATAAATTATGCCGGTGTAAGAAGACAAATAAAATAAAATAAGGAATCATATGAACAATGCTCACTGTTCAGCTCTCTCTCAATATATTGTTGACAACATACTTCAGAAACACTGGTCATTTATAGACTTCAACCAAAAATAATGATTCCTGGCTCATGCTGGTGAAGTAAGGCTAAAGATCTCTGGCTCCAGAGGGGAGGATTTGACCCATGAACAAGGAAACATGTCAATAACGTTTAAGGGTCAGAGGTCAAGTGGCATAAACCTGTACACTCCATTATGACACACATCTCTGATCTTTACAGCAGCGCTCTGATCCACTTCCTGCCTAGAGCAATCCCAGCCAGAGGGGACAATGTCTCCGGGCAGTCAGCTGTGACTCCAATCTGACCCCTGTTCGCTGCTCGCTGGCTCATGTGCTTTTTTACTCTATTTTTGGAGCGGACTGCTCAATGGTTTCCTGATTGATTGTGATCCTGATCAATGGCTGGCAGTGGCTGGACTCCTGTCCCAATACTGGATCCATAGCGTCTCCCTCCCTGCAGCCTGCACCGCTTCCTTCCTCGTCTGGGACGGAAAGAGGTTTATCAATGAAGTTCAGCTCCCACTATACTGTCTACACACTCCAGCCACTTCCTGACCCAGTCAATGTCCTGTCTGTCTCCTCACACACAGGTTCACTTCATAATGATCCAGTGGTGACAAGTTGCACCATCAAAGGACTTTGCCCATTGCCTTTGAATTTTCTTCAAAGGTTCAATAACCAAATGACCATGCTTCAGGGATTTTGTCATACAGGAAATATGCCTTATTTTCTATCATCCTTTGGAAAACTCAACTCTTTATGAACTATATATGTTCTAAATATGAGTGTATTTTTTAGTCATAAGGATCATGAAGCTGTAGGTTTGAAGGTGGAATGTATTGCTAGTAATTTTGGTTGGAATTGCATAATGTAAGGAAAAGGAAACCAATTTAAGATATTAATTACAGCTTGGCTGTAGTTGTTGTGTATTAAACCTCTTCTTTTTATTGTATAGGCCTATTGTATGTTATCTGTAATAGGAAGGTTAGAGCACAGCCTTGTCATTGCATTGGTATGCAACAGTTGTAATGCATATAGAAAAATTAAACAAACTGGAAAATAAAACACCTGAATTTAAATATATATATATATATCTATATATATATCATAACTGTTAAAAAATATAGTTGTGTAGACGCGCTTTATAAATGGCCACATGGAGACACTATCCATACCATACATGATAATTCTTTATTGGCCCATTGCTATCAGATAGAACAACAAATACACAACTATCAATATAACTTCCTTGGATAAGGTAACAACATGTAAACAAGCTTCAGACATACACTTGTACCTGGCGCGCGCACACTGTCACACTCCAGTTGGCTCGGGCAGCGGTGAGCAACGGTGGGAGGGGTTGATTCACCCACTGTGAAAGCACTTTGGACATCCCTGGGATGAGCGAGGTCTGTCAAATCCGTCCTGACGGCATTGCAGCTTTCCTCTGTGGGATCAGGCCTGGATGAGAGCCGGCTGCAGAGGCCCAAAGCCGGGGGATTCAGGCCAGAGGCTGGCCAGCGGAGCTCTGTCAGTCAGACGGCAGAGGGACTGAAACTCTTGAAACAGCTTCCACGGGATCAAGAGGACCACTCTGCCCGGCTTATAGGGAGTCTGCTGGAGACACAGATTTGAGAGGAAGAAGAAAAGGATGTCATGTGAGACAGACTGAAGTCCACATTCAGGCTTCAGCCTCCAGCTTTTGTTTAGGGATAAAGAACAAAACAAGTTATTTAGATAAAGATTATGTCTCTGTGGAGAGGGTGATGATAAGACACGTAAACAGAGAGGTGATCAAGCGGTGAATGATGTAGGTTTGATGTTTATAATACAGTGGATTGACTCATATTGACTGGCTGTGTGTTTGACCACGTCACAGATATCACATGCTTTGATTAAAACACTGGTTGAATTGCCCTCACACACACATAGTACAGGACAGTGAAAGGAAGATCAGTACCACTCAAACTGGGTGTAGTGACAATGGTCCTAAGTGGACCTCTATGGGACAGCAGGGACATGAATAAGTGATGTCAATAAAATCACTTGCACACTTTATATACACACACACACACACACACACACACACACACACACACACACACTGTACTGGAACTCTGCTTATGGCTTAGAGATAGGAAATGTTTTAAATTCCCAAAATGACATTTTAAAAGTAACAACAAAATTCCCTAAAATGCAGAATTAAAAAGTAATGGCTAAAGCTAAGACAAATGTTGACTACAAACAGTTAAAACAGGGTTTGATATAATGCAAATTACAGGCATAATAATAAGGGTTTTTCGGGCTAAAATGTGACCGATGCACAGTGTAAACACATCTTGTGGTTTTCTTTCATATCTTCCATGACAGATCGGCTGTTAAGCCTCAGAGGAGAGCACGGACTGGAAACCCCAGCAACTTGACCTTCGACCTGTCCCAGTGCTCAAGAGGGTTGACGGGGAAATGGGTGCGTGAAGATGGGAGGAGAGAAGTGGGGGAGGGGGAAAAGGTTTGGGGGCGGGCGAGGAGAGGGAGTTTAATTTTTCAATAGGACGTCAAGGACACACAGAGGTCCAGCGAGCAGAGCTCCACTCACCTGAAAGAATGTGTTCGGAGACCAGAACACATTCTCTCACATCTGCGCGTTTGCTCGTATTTCCTGCGAAGATTCTAAATATCACAAAGTAAAAGGATTTCTTAGACAGATTACAGAAGAATTGAAAATAATTGTATATTTATTTATTCACTCTAGGGTACCCAGAGGAGCTGAAATAGACGAAACACACACATGCATGCATGAACACACACACACACACACACACACACACACACACACACACACACACAACACACACACACACACACACACACACACACACACACACACACACCACACACACACACACACACACACACACACACACACACCACACACACACCGCACAGACTCCTCTCCCTCCCTGGGTAGCTGTTTAGCAGAGTTTCACAGTGTGGAGAAGCTCCCAGCAGAGACGGTGGGGAGAAGAGTCGGGGGTCTGCCACTTACAGCAGAGATCACCACAGTGAAACATTTATATCGGAGGCACACCAAGCCCTGTGGTGTGGTGTGTGTGTGTGTGTGTGTGTGTGTGTGTGTGTGTGGTACAGGGAGGGGGGGGGCGGTTGAAGGCAGCAGAGGAGCACTTAAGTCAATACATGTTGAATGAGTGAAGTACATGTGTTACTGTAATGCAACAACAGTCGTGCTGTGTTGACTGTTTGGTATTTCATGTTTATTGTCCATCCAGCCATTTGTCTACATCAATCCTTTTAGTTCTCTGTAGATCTGTCCGGCCAGTTACAGGCCTACTTTCATCCATTGCTACGCAGTCCATCCGTATTTTGGCATTACATTTGTGGGATATTTAATCTTTGTCCTGTATCAAATCTAGTCCCAATAAAATAATTGAACATTTTAGTCTTGTTTTGTTGATTACAATTGTTGACATTTTATATTTTCTAGTCATCAGATTTATTGAATTTAGTCCAGCCAAAACTAATAAGTTGATCATTTTAGTCAAACACATTTTTCACAAGACTACATTAACTCTCTTTTTCTTCAACCATAGTGCAAGTTGTTGCTGTCGCATCATCGCCTGACGGACATATTTCATCATTTTTGTTTATGACATGTACATTATCATTCATCTATCTTTCCACTGGTACCTCCATCTCTTTCTCTATTGTTGGATCCATTCATACATCTATGATTCATCAGTTCATTCGCTTATCCATTGGCAAAGTTGTCTGCACCCTGTTGCACCCTGTTATCAGCCCATACAGTACATTCATCCATTTATTTACATTTTCATCAATAAATATCCATCTAGACTGTTCAGCCCTGGATATGTGTCGATGACAAACTCCACTTGATTTGACACTTCAAATCCTCAATATCCTCAACCAAGCTAATACATTGGTAAAGGACACGTTTTGACTTATTAGTATTATATGTTCTATGTTACATGGTTACACATAGACGTTCACCTATTTCAAGTATTTTTTTAACAGTTTTAGGAAGGTAAAGTGAGCACAACTTTTTTCCACATGCAGTGCCGTCAGATTGGATTAGGATTACACTGACGGAAACAGGATGTCATTCTATGTTAATATCGCATACACTCAGTTTAGCTATACCACAACTGACAGCTGAGGCCCATTTGGTCTGAGAGAGACCGCTCGCTGCTGACATTATCAACCTCTCCTCTCTATTCACACACACAGTAATACATTCTCTAACATACACACTCACACACACAGTTTACAGAGTTGGGAAGGCCTGGAAGGAACGTAGTGAAGCTGGCAGCCACCTGAGAGAGTTTATCCACAACTGCCTCCATCAGCAACTTCCTCAGAGCTTTTTAGCCACTTTCCTCCTCTAGTTCAGCTACTCGTCACGGCCTGAGTTCACAGTGTTCCACTTGGGTGTGACGTCCCCGAGGTCTGAGGAGAAAAGCCATGCATGAGTCTCTCCAGGTGAGTCGAGGAAGTGGAGGAGAAAGGGAGGCAGTCTGATTTCTATCAACTCTTATACATTACTTCCTATATCCCTTTCATGTCTTCCCCTCCATCCATTCTGTCTATGTTTGGTCCATTAGCACCGCAACATCCCCCCCTCTGTCCAATGACAGGGGGGTCCTGACTGATTGACAGGTCGCTCATCAGCAGGGACATGTTCAGCCTATTGAAATCTACTTATTATCAATTATTCAGCAACACACCTCTCTTACTCTCTCAGTGCTACAACATTGTGGCAGGTAGAGGAAAGGCTGAACGAGTCACTCAGTGGCTGTGGTCGACTGCACACAAACAAACAAAATAACACACTCACACTGTACATGCTCACATTTGTACTCTCTTTAAAATCATGCCCTCCCAACCCTAATGTTACGAGCTCAACGCCTTGGCTAATCTCCAGCAGTAGCTTAACCTTAAACAAATCCCAATAGCAAACAAGTCTTGACCCCAAAGGAGCCCATTGAATACAATAAGGACCAAAGAGTTACATATCCTTTCTTTCAAAGAAAGTCCTCGTAAGGTCTAAAAATCAAGTAGGTCCTCACAAGGGTAGAAATACAAGAAAAATACACCTCACAAAATATAGCACGTATTACAAACATTTTGGCCCAATCCCAAACCACTCCCTCGACCCTACCCCTCCGTGACGGAGTGAACTCCGTCTGGAGCCACACTCGCAGCTCAACGAGGCTCCCTCCTGTCAGATGGAGGGAGTAAATACAGAAGCAAGCTTTGGGACGGCCTCCCCTCTCTCCCCTGTCTCCCCCTGTCTCCCCTCTCTCCCCTCTCTCCTCCCCTCTCTCCCCTCTCTCCGGCAGAAACAGGAAATGCCGTAACTGTATGTAACAACGGTTTCAAATCAGCATCTCTTAGACAAAAAGTTTAAATGAATAACTCAAATAAAACTCCAAACATATTTAATTGTGTTACTTTTTTGTAAAGCTCTTTTAGTTTTAACCCTGATGTTTATAAGCTTCTTAGTTTTTGCAATAGTCTGTAAATATACACAACTTTATAATAAAATATACACATTTACCTTTTTCTAGACTAAACACAGGTATGATCCTAAGTTAAAAACATATGAGGTTATCATGAGGTTTTTAACATAGCAATTCATCAGTGGATGTTTGCTGGAACTACTTGTAAACAGCGTGTTTCCTGACGGACACACACAGCGTGACTCCGGTCAGGTAGAGACCGGTCTCAAGTCAGCACCGATGCAGACTCGCTGTTTGAGGGCTTGATAGCCCACTCTCCACACCGCTCCACACTTGTTGGTTTGGAACAGCACTTAAAATGGCGGACCCTCCCCGTGAACGCGCAAACGGAGGGGTAGGGTGTAGGGGGCTGTTTGGGAATGGGCCATAGAGTTGAGTGGTAACAGTGCATGGCATATACACGCAAGTCAGGGGCTAACAATACAAATACTGCAATGTAAGACATATAAAATAGGGAATCCATATAATCATGATCTTCTATTTAACATTGAACCAAATAAATCTGTATTTACAGACAGAAATATCGACAAATGAGTTGGTGTTTTCAGGGGTTTTCGACCAAACCAAACATTTCTCATACCTCAAGACGTTTTCCAAACCTTTTCCACCTCAAGGTCCAATTGCTTTTTAAATACTATGACTGGCTTCATTTGCAGATGCAGTATATTCCGTTGTCATGCCGTATTCTAGTATTGACACCTTGTATATCGATTTAAACAAAAAACTGCCAGCCAATGAGGAACAGGTACAGTATATCCCTTGGCCTTGGCATACATTGAATTACATAATCCAGTCTCAACTTCTTCTTTCATTCATCCCCATTCAATTTTCAAAAGACTCAAACTCCGATGTCAACATATCAAACAGCATCTTTCTGTATCAAATATGATACTCACCAAACATAAATTAAACAATGAAACCAATAGCTGAGTGGTTTATAAGACTGACATATCGAAATGAATGTCAGAGGCTTCAAGATATTAAGACAGTCTGACTTTGAAAAGAAAAAGAAAAACATAACCAAGAGACAAAGTTTCCAGCTCCAAGCCTTCTTCTCCTCCCATACATCCCCACTGGGCTAATAAAAGGATTTCCAGCTTTGTGTAGAACTGAGGACATCTCCTGTTCCTTTTGATGCCTCTATTGAACATTTCTTGTCTTCCAAGGTGAGCTAAATGCCTCCCCTCTCCTCTTCTTCCTATCATCTCCTACCCTCTTAGCTTCCTATTAACCCTTCCAAACCTGCCCCCAGTCCGCCCAAATCCGTGCTCTGGAGGAGACAGGCTGAAATGAATAAGGGGGCCGAGGAGGGTAAGCAGAAAGGCATGATGGGACTTATCATGGAGCACATATGGGAATTGTGGGGGATTTGAGTGTGAGCGTAGCGGACACAGGAATGGATCAGCTTGTGACATCATTAACCACGGGGAGCTTCCATTCGCTTGGATTTCTGTAAGCCAGACAGTGAAGGGTTGGGAGAGGCCGACGGTCGGGTGGGGGGGGGGAAGTGGTTCTCCGAGATTGATACACCAAAGTATGTGATTGGCCGAAAGCTGATATCGTGATTGTTTTTGAAATTCAAAAAAATATGAAAGTTGAAGATAGAAATTAGATTTCTTTGTTCCAGTTGTTTTCTGTTTATGCTCTTGGTATCATTAAGAATCCTGAATAAGCACATACACACAACGCAGGGTTGGGAGTGTCAGTGGATCGGTTTGTCTCTGTCAGCAGGTCTGGCTGTTTGATGGTCGCACTTTGTCGAGGTGTTGTTTTTTCTCCCTTCGTTAGACTCTGCGTTAATTACTAATCTCACGGTCCAGCGCAGGACACTTGTGCTAACGTTAACTCTCTCTCACTAATGAGGGGGAAAACAGACAAACAGAGGGGATTTACTGCACAACACGTGCACACTATTTCACTGTCACACTCACTGAAACAGACAAGCAAACTCTCAGGAAAAGACGAGACAGGAATTTTAAGAAACAGACCGGCAAAAATGTGTGTACTCATTTGCATCTACTTTTATTTGTCTTTTATTTAAAGTCGTTTCCTTTTACTTTGCTGTTTTATATATCTTGGTTTTAATAAAAGAGAAACCAGTCATACCTTTACACACACACTCATAGAAACATGCAGCATGCATATTCCCACGGAATATACAGTGCAGACACAATGCAAGAAGCAGCATGCTAACATGCTAAACCTGCATAATGTCTGCCCGATGCCAGATGCAGCAGCAATGTTAGAAAGACAATTGCAAAAAATACTATTTTTCTACAACACATTCTTCAAAATTGTTCCTAATCACGTTGTACTTTCCAATTAAATAATCTCTTTCTATTTTCGTTTTAAAACAGGTAATACTGTATTATAACATCCTCAATTTTCACAAATGTTCTCTTGGATTTTTCTTTTTATATGCACGTAAATGTCCACGTTTTCAATTTGTTTTCCAAAATGTCCCTACTTTTGAGAAACGTCCTTGTGTCCTAAAACTATCCTCAGTTTCCAAAAATGTACTGACCCAACAAAAGTGTGCTACATTTCTATGTCTGATTTAGCTAGAATGCCCTTAGTTAACCACATGTTCTCAGTCTCAAGGTCCACACACACACACACAACACACACACACACACACACACACACACACACACACACACACACACACACACACACACACACACCACACACACACATCACACACACACACACCACACACACACACACACAACACACACACCACACACACACACACACACACCACACACACACACACACACACACACACACACACACACACACACACACACACACACACACACACACACACACAACACACACACACACACACACACACACACACACACACACACACACACACACACACACCTGTCCCATCTTGCCTCTGTGTGATACCCCCTGAGGGACGCCACAATTAATGACCCTCCTGATGACCGCATCAGTACTGGTGGAGCTGGTAGTGTCCTCTGCGCACACCATGACCAGAGGTGAGCTCTGTGTGTGTGCGTATGTGTTGTGTGACAGGGCATATATCCCCTAGGAGCTAAGGTAAGGCCCCTCTGGACCCAGGTGATGTCACACAGCGTCGTCGGTGGCTGCACTTGCGTTAACTCATATGTGTGTCGTCCACTTTTTTACCTGCTCGTTTCCCAGTGCCAGGTGATGGGAGTGCATCGACGGGACGAGTGTGTGTTTTTGCTGATGTGTGTGTGGACGTACGAGTGTGTCGGAGGCAGACGCAGCATTTTAAAAGCTCAGGCTTCAGCACTAAGGGAGCTGCGCTAGCTAACCATCAGCGCTTTAGTTGAAGCGTCCACCTCAGAGGGGGGCAGGGTGTGTTCGGCTGCTCCCCACCCCCCCCACCCAGGAGCTCCCTGCCCACCCTCCTGTGGCCCTGTAGCCTGGCAGGGTGATGAAGGAGAAGCTGTCAATAGGAAAACAGGCCACACAGAGGTTCAAACAAACTGCTGTTAGAGACACAAATTAACAAGCCTCAGGCCAAGGCCTCTTCTTCATCTCTCTTCGTCTCTGTTCTTCTTCTTCTATGGTCTTCAACGTCTCCTTTTTAGACGCTCAAAGGTTCCTTTAATCATGCACGCCACAGATTCCACTGTCTTCAGCACTTTGTGCGTTTGATTACACCTGTTTATGTGCTGCTGATGTTGTTTGCTCAGCCACTCTGCGTGTGTATGTGTGTGTTCATCTAGCTGTTGTGTATGTGCATGTGTTCTCTTAAACCAACCTGCTGACACTAAGTCTGTCCAGTTTGGATATCAAACTCTAAGGGCATTGCTGAACTTGAAACTCTCCTGTGTTTCTTCAAAGTTTATACTGACATAAGCGCTCACATTTACACCCTCGCTGCAGCTTCTTCATGCACACATCGCCTCGGTGTGTGCTTTAGCTGCGGGCTGGCAGGGGCAGAATCAGGGAAGGATCTGGAAACTTGCAAGAAGACACAAGAGACAAGATCTTGTGGCAAACTTGTTCACAACTTATTATACTTTGAGAAAGTCGGGCTGGTAAGGACAGATGTTCTGGGGCCTCATTTATAACGCCGTGCGTAGGATTCACGTGGGAAGGTTGCTTACGTAGTAGAAATCCAAAAAATAGGTACAGAAATGTTCCGACATTTTCCGATTCACCAAACATTGCGTACCGGCGAGGAAAGTGCGTACAGCACTTCCTACGCCAGTTTCCCTTTATAAATCACAACCGACTCGAAATGCGGTGCAGCTTTTGCGGGCTTCACGTAACGCCCATATTTGCCTATAAACAGTCAAAGAAATGCCCATTCATTTATTTTGACTGACTTTATGAAGAGGATAGCAGGAAATGACGACGCTAAAAAAGACATCTCACACCGTGTCAGATTTTGGTTATTTTGGGGAGGTGGAGATAAATCATATTGTTTGGTGGATGCAGTTTGAACCAGAGTAGCAGCATGGAGGTCGGATCGTCACCAAAATAAATAAATAAGTGGTCCGAAAAAGGTTAATGACAACAAAAATACACATAGCCTTCCTCAGGCAGTGTGTTTGTACCGGGGACAGGAGACCCCCCCTTGATGAGAGACTGTAAGAAAGGATCGGGGAATCCCTCCAGAGTGGAGTCATGACGACTGGATCTGAATTATGTTTTTGTATTTGGTGATTTGTGTCCCAGCTGTCGATCAGCTGTGCGCAGCGTCTCCACTGCAGCAACTCTATATCCACCAGTTAAAGGAAATACAACTAACGTGTTGAGTTATATTAGCTGTACAATTTACCACATATGGTGTTCTTAGTTTCCATACCTCCCGTGTTTTACGAGCGACTTATCAAGTCTTAGCAAACGGCATAAAACATGTTTAAACATGGTAGTATATAAAACCATGCTCGTACAACCTAGAAATGCAAAATCGCATCATTTATGAGAAAACATTTCATAACATTAACACAACATATTTGAGGTGGTTTTAAATAACATATCCGTATTTATTTATTTCTCCAAGTTATGTTTTTGTGTGCACTGAGGAGTCTCAAACAGGCGTTTGTTTAATAATTTTAAGATCAGCTTTAATCAATGTTTGAAAATGAATTCTTCATATATGATAAATGAGAGGTAACATTTTATTTATGGTATTATTTCCACATATTTCTCTCTTCTTATATTCTTCCTTCTGGTGTCGCAGTTTCTCGTCTCTCCCGTTTTTGTGCTTAGTGCGTACGCATGGGTTAGAGTTTGCGTGGAGGGCCGCACGTTTTCCCGTCAAGTTAGTATTTTATAAATCGCAAACATTGCGTAAAACTGGCGTACGCCATCTTTTTTGCGTATATCCCTTTATAAATGAGGCACCTGGTCTTTTTAAAAAAAATCAACCCTGTCTCTTCCTGAAATCTATTTTCCCCCATATTACAGCTGGAGTTTTAAATACATGGTTAAGGTGGTAAACTGGATCAAAACTTTCCTGATCCAACTATGATTTGAAACATTTTTGTGATATGTACATTCACCTCAAATCGTAATTGACAATACAGTTCCATTGTATGGGAACACATTTTGAACAGACCAGATCTAGAAACAAATATGGATGCAAACTACTATAACTGAAGTGGTTCATCATCCTGTCTTACCTCCATTTCTACTGTAGGTTCATTTATCGACCCATCTTCCAGGAATCACCACCTACCTTAAAAGGGGCCTCTTTCAGTAGAACAGCCCATTGGTTTGATGAGGTAAGGTACCTGTGATGCTAAGATCCCTTTGAATAATCCCCCCAGAACCAGGATGCAGTCAACTTGCGTCATAAAATATCTGGCCCGTTATGGAACTAGGCCTAGGAGAATTTGGTCCTTGGGTCTTGGCCCGGCAGTCTAGGCCCAGAAGCTGCTAGCCTTCAGATTCATACAAAAAACATATCGTGTAACAGAAAGCGATAGACGTTTTTGTCAATGTGGCATAAATGTGGCTGGTGCTGTGTGATGATGGATGGTTGGTTGTGCTACTGAACTCTGGATACAGAACGTGCCCGGCAGATGTCCCCTGCTGTGAGTCCCCTCCAGCATGTTGTCATGCAGCTCTGAGTGTCCCATGACCTTAGATGCTACCCATGATTCGTTTTTATGAGGCCTAATGAATGCTTATGCATTCTCTGACCAGCTCTGATTAATATTGATGAGATCCCAGGATTGCTGACATGCACCTTTTCAGGAAGGCTTGATTATGACCTGTGCATGTTAACACAGAGGGACGGTCAGGTGATGCCTTTCAGCTTGAACATCACATCGCTGTATAATAAGTCATGCTAATGTCACAGTGTAGAACATTAAAGTATGTAAAAGAAGAAAAATTTAGCTGTGATTCACCTGATGATTACTAGATGTGTCAGGGGCAGCAGAGCAGGTAGGACCATATTGCAGGACAGACGGTTTAAACTGAAAACACCTTTATTTCAAGGCTTTACTCATAAAACATTTAACAGAACTCTCTAACTTGTGAAAGAGCCAAGAATCCCACCACCACCAACAGAAAACCAGAACTTAATACATGCAAAACTAATCAGAGGACAAGACACAGCGAGGAAGGGCAGGAAAAGACACAAGGGCATCAGGTGAATAGAATCAGTAATCAGACAGGAGGGAAAACACAGAAACAGGAAGCAACCACAGACAAAAGACAGGGGGTGAACACCTTTCAAAATAAAACAGGAAATTGAATCATTGCTTTGAGAACAAAGATTATTCATGTAACCCTTTTAGAAGTGAAGATATAGTCATTTGTTCTGGGCAAGTCATTTTCGAGCCTGAGACCTGAAAAACAGGCTCAGGGCTTAACAGGTTAAAAGGAGTAGGTTTCCCACATGACACAAACCGGGTCTTCTGGGTGAAAGTCCCATGTTTCTTTTACCTATCCATCTTCATGAAAAATGTTAATCAGGATTTGTCATGTAAATGGGTGAAATCCATGATCAATATTGGCTACTACAACTTTACCGATATGTTTTGTACAATGCTCATTCTTCATAAAAGAGGAAGAAAATAAATACCAAGATTAATCCAAGAATTGTAAGGAGGTTGTGAAATCTCAAAAATGGTAAGCCATAAGTTTTAAAGTAACTTGCCGAGTCTTTTTATGAAATGTGTTAGTTTGACGGGTAAGAGTCAGAAAATGCATGAATGATCTTAAAGCTGCCTCGTTCAGGTGAGTGTCTGGCTGTCCTTCATTCACGGTACCTGGATTTAGCCCCGCCTTCAATAATTAAAGAAAATGGAGGGTAGGAATGGACTGTCCCCATTAAAGCCTCCTGTCCATCACAGAGCTGTCACACATGTATACTGCATCACAGTTAAGTCTGCACACTATATGTATTAATAAGTAGCTCTCCTGTTAGTGGAGGAAACATTCAAATCAAACTTCTCCACCTGTGAAAACATCACAAACACTCAACACCTTCCAGCAGCTATGTGTGGGTCCATCAGATGTATGTGACTCGCTATATTTTACAAAGAGACCAGACCAAAGAGAAACTAGGAGATTAAGAGAGGGAGAAACGTAAAGGTGGAATGACAGGTGCGGAAAAGGGAGGCCTGAATAATTCAGTGAGTGGTCTGGCCAGATTTCATCTCTCTGTTGATCACTGTTCATGTTTCCTGCTACAGCTTCTCTAACCTCCTTCCTTATCTGGCACCTGATTTTCAATTGTTACACATATTTTGGTCACATTTTAAATATTGGATCATTATTTAAATAGTTGTTTTGCACAAAAAAAAAACTAGTTTAACCGCTGTCGTCGATTATACACAGTACCATCAGAGCCCTCACCAACTTACCTCTATTTTGAAGTGGAGCAGAGTACCGGACAGCATCTGCTAGACGACAATACAATATTTGCGGTTCAATTATTGAATAAATACAAAATCTGTGTTAAATAGATAGATATAGTTTAAGAAACAAAATATGCAATATGCCATGTTAAAATGGATTGTGCAAATCATGCTAATAAAATAAAAAATATTGCTACTAAAGTGTAAAGTGTCATCATTGATGAGTCTTTCGACTCCACTTCGAGCGATAGAATTACTAACAAAGCACTTATATACTAATAAAGGACTGGCTTACCTAAAGCCAGCTGAGTAGCACTTGAAATGTTTTAGCTCTATGAAACCTGATGTACTTATATGATTCTGTTTTCTTCAGGTTTGTATCTTCCTGGTCGAATGTACTTATTGTAAGTCGCTTTGGATAAAAGCGTCAGCTAAATGCAATGTAATGTAATGTAATTGTAAAGTTGTTTGATTAAGCCAAGTGTTCAAAAAATGTGTGCAACATATAGAAGGCCCAAAGCTGTACCAACACAGAAAATACTGGTTGACGTCAATCATTCTTCAAGGGTCCTTTAATGCTCTTTGGGGCTTTCCCTTTCCTGTAGTGTGTTATATTAGGTAAATGGGGTGCAAAGGTTAAAATCCCCCAAATTCTCGCCAGAGGGAGCTTCTCCCCCCCCCCCTCCTCCTCCTCTGCCTGAAACGCCTCCACTGGACTCCTTTGTTAAGTTCTGTAACATCAGGACATCACAAAATAACACCTGCACTTCTATTGGCTAGCTATCCAACACATTGTATGTGATAGACCAAGAAGCGGGACAATTCCAACACATCTCCAAGCAGTTACACAATCACAATAGATCCGACCAGCTAACCAATCAGAGCAGACTGGGCTCTGGTTTCAGGAAGAGGGTGTAAAGAGGGGCTAACTGTGATGTATTAGGGGGTATATTGTTGGGAAATTAGATATTATAACATTCATGGGTAAAGAGACTCTCAACAACCAATTACAATACAATTACAGTAAACTTTTCCAACTAACCAATCTTCCTTTACTTTATTTAGGTTCATTTCAGGTTTTTTTCTTTTACTTTGTGACCTGTTTTTTCCCGTCTTTACTTCACCTTGTTTATCCTCTTATCACGTTGTTCTCCTGTGTGTTTAATGCCTGCTGACTGTGCATTTACTCTTCAGAGCTGATGCTCTACACACATATAAGGCTATCTCTCTCACATAAGCACACACGCACACAAACAAAAAACACGGCATCATGGCAAATAAACTCCTAATTGGAGACAGGAAAGGAAGAAACCCTGGTGATGTGCAAATGATAAAACATGCAAATGCGTATATGAATATGTATGTGTAATTGAGAAATATGGGGGGAGTGAGAGAGATGGAAGGGGGGGACTGATAGAGAAATTGAGATGCAAACATGCCCGAGGTGTTTCACACATTACCTGCAGGAGGTGAGAAGGAGCGGGAAAGTAGTGCCTAATGGGAAATGTTAATTCTGCAACCTGTGAGGCTTTGGCTCAGATTGTTTATGCTTTAATGAATGTGAAGTCACTGTAATGCTATCAAAAAAAGCTGAGTACAGTTGCTGCTCCCAGATGAATTTGTCAAAGGGGGTTCAAGAACGTAACTGTAAACGAAAAGTTGTTCTTTTTTATTTTAGGTACATCATTTTGATTAGTGAGCTTTAACAGCTTTGTACAAGGTACAACTTGAGTGAAAACAAGTCCCTTTGTTTAGCTGGAAACGGACACCCAGAGGCCCTCCAGCGCACCGTTTGTGGCCTGCACATTGAACTCAGAAGGGACCACAGCTGATCGCCATAGCCACGGGGCATAAAACAACTGTGACATCCTCTCAAATTGATCACTTGATGCATTCTTTAATTAAAACCAAACATAGGAATGTAGAGTGAATAAGAATTGTGGTTTGCCATGAACTGTAGTTGGCTATAGTTGACTACGATTCTCTCTGACCAACCCTTGGTCTGCACTGGCAACATCATCGTCTCGTATCACTCAGTTCCAGGGCCGGACTGGGACAATAAATCAGGCCGGGAATTATACACCCAGCCAGGCCACTACCAGTTTTCTTTTGTGCCATTTTCCTGGATTTATTTGTCAATATATACGGTGTTGCTGTGCAAATCTATTTAGGCGTTGCTGTGCACATCTAGGAACCTATCCATGTGAACATATTTTAAGTGGAGGTGGACCTGAAACCCTATAGGGGGGTCCGGGGGCATGCTCCCCGGTAAGATTTGTTTTAAATGTTGGACTTAAGTGCATCAATCTGGTGCACTTTGAGGGGGAAATAAAGAGACTACACCCATATGAAACAGAACTGTATACATTTAAATAATCATAAAATCATAAGTACATGGCCATAACCAATAACATACCATATCCAATATGAAAAAAACATTGAAACTTGTTTATTTATTTGTGTTTGGTTCATTTATAGTTGTGAGTGTGTCTGGGCTCCTGAATCAGCCTCTCCTGTCTCCCTCCTCTCCCCCTGCTCCTCTTTGAGGCAGAAGCAAATACTAGTTTTAGCTCTCAACAAGTTTATAAAGTTTATCTTGCCTTTTTTCACCACTTAACATTTTATTTGTATTAGTCATGCTTATTTTTACTAATCACTCCCCCTTCAAATGGAAATATGTGTTTACATAAATGATGACCAAACCGTTTGAGACCCACTGAGAACTTCGACTAAGTTAACTATCTAAACACTCAGAGTCCTTTACCTCACCTGAGCTTTGTTATCAGTCTCTCAGTCTGACAGCAGAGGACTCTCCTCAACCTTGTTGACAGCTCATTATATCCGTTAGCGCAGCTAGCTAGCACCATATGGTAATAACAATAATACACATAACCGGTGTGCATGCTTTCACTCTCGCTCGCTCGCGCCACACATACACACCCTCCCGAGCTTGAATGACACACAGAGACCAATCCAGGGCATTAGTGTATGATCTGTATGAAAGTGGCTGTGTCGGCAGGCCACATCATGTAGACAGCCAGTCACCCTCTGTGAGGCAGAGTCAGACCCACATTTGCGCAGCGTTGCGTTCACAATACATACATAAAAAAAGAAATTCCTCAGGCCAGCAGGCCACTTAACAGGCCAGGCCATCGGGAAACCTCCCGGTCCTCCCGATGGCCAGTCCGGGCCTGCTCAGTTCACAGGAACCTCGACCGAAGGAGTACCGAAAGAAAACAAAAAGATAAATTCAAGTTGAGAAGAGCCGTTTCATACCATGCAGTACAAATGGCGCATTAGCCTCGTCATTCTGACTGATCCAAGCTCTCTGCCTCTTGGTTCCAGCTCTGTATTTAAGCACAGTCATGAAAGTATTATCAATATTTCCATCTTTATACAGCAAACCAGCATAAAGTATTTTCAAAATATGGACTCTTCCATTAAATGTGGTTTAAATTCAACCCATTTTAATAACTCTTTCTGAAAGCATAAAACGTATAAGTATTATGTAAGTACACTTGTCTTTCTGCGGTAAATATGCACGTTTTTGGGATGATTAGGAACAATAAAACCAATCTTTTCTTTAAGTCTCTTTTAGGATAAAGAGCATCTGGACTATAGTACAATTGATTTTTAGTTACAACTGGGTCTTTAGGTTAAAGGGTTAAATCAGGCTAAATCCTTCGAATGGGGCAAAGTCTGAGCTAAGGTGGAGAGGGCGATGGTTTTAAATCTGCTTCTCCACATGTTAACTGTGACGGTTTGTGTGTGTTATTATGATACACCCTGACACAGGAGTTATTAATTAAATAATCACTGTGGATACAAAGTATTAGTATTAAAGTGTATGCAGTGTGTTTGTATTTCACTCTGCCAGGCTGGAGTGAGAACTATCTCCTTGGTAACTCAGCACCTTTCCCCTCTCTCCCTCCTGAAGCTGACCTCCCACTGAGAGAGCCGACACCCCTGTCACATCCCATCCACCCCATCCACCCTATCCACACACACACACACACACACACACACACACACACACACACACACACACACACACACACACACACCACACACACACACACACACACACACACACACACACACACACACACACACACACACACACACACACACACACACACACACACACACACACACACACACACACCTCATGAATATTTAATTAGAACTGGTCTTATGACATGCAGTATCAGACCGGTGCAGAAACATCCCCATCAGAGCCCCACTGAGACTGATTAACACACAACATACATCCAAAAATACACATGTATGTATAAGGACTAATATTTCCTTATTGCGTGAATATATTAACTATACATTATATATGGCAACCTTCCAATACATTTGTATGCAATCATATCTTTTAAACTCTGCTTTGTTCTCAGTATGAACACATTTAAAGAAAACAGAATGCTCTAAAGTCTTATCTATGTACATATTAAATATATACAGTCGATGGATTTACAGAGGTGTATGTGATTGTTTGTTATTCTGTCATCTCTCCTCCTGTGAAGTCCCAGCGTTTGATTCTACCTTTTTGTTCCATTTGAACTAATCCGATGAATGTCATTAGCGACTAATTTATGCTAGCAAAAATGTGGATTTCACATTATATTTTAGAAATCCTACACTGTCTTTCTCAGAAAACATATATTTTTACCCAGTTCAGTTTGCACATTACTCTTAATACTACCTCAGCTGCCGTAGAAGCCACATTCAAAATGTTCAAGCCAACCGATTTTTAATAACAAAAAACTGAAAGATTCACGAGTGTGACTTACTGGGTTTCATTAAGCTTTTGGGCACATCTCATGACCTTCTTCAGCAGATGGATTTGCTGTGCTGCCATTTTTGGCTTTAACACAGGACCTGAGTACAAAATGTTGACAATGTTATGTTTTGCATAACTGTGCACATACATCATCCTTTAAGATCAGTCATTGGAAGATGGACTTGGACTTATCTCCATGAGGTTTTATCTCCACAGGTTTGAAGGTTTTTCATTCAAAGAACCAAACATATTCTTAGATATTTGTTCACCTTGTGTTCTAATGGTTCAACCAGGAGACCATGTAAGCTTTGAAGTTCTCCAACTGTTAGTCTCCTAAAGTTGGCTACGTAGGAAATGAATCAGGCTCTACATCCTCCCGTGGATTTCCCACAGCTGTCACTCATTCCTCGCTCTCCTTACCAACACGGAGGTCTGGTGGTCTGACAGGAAGTGGAAGATGAATCTGTCTCATCAGGAGCCGGGTGAGCTCTCTCTCCAGGGGGGATTCCCAGCCGCTCCCCTCCTGACAGGTTTGATGAATCTCCACTTCCCCTCTGCTCAGGACGCAAATCCAGAAGTTTTAACCAAACGCACCACTGCTCCATCTTTCCGAGGAGCCTGAGACGGACTGAGGGACATTTCACTAATGAGAGACGTGACATTTCAACCTCGACTCCAGCCCAGCTCACCCTGACAGGCTGCAGATGGGACTTGTCCTTCTGCTTTATGGACAAAGTCAACTGAATCCAGTAGAGGAAGTATTCAGATCTTTTATATTGAAATACTAACACACCACAGTGAGGATATACCACAAATGCTTGAAATAAAGGACTTCAAAGAAAAAATTAAATCTAGTTGCACTGTCAAAAATATCATACAGTATGTTGGAACCAGATTTGCAAGTCATTTGTTATATGTATATTGCTTTTTTTTGTATATTCATATATCTCTATAATTTCTTTAACATTACTGTTTTCTCGACAATTACCTCGTACTTTTCCATCAAATGTATTTTACTGGGTTAATGTATACACCAATTCGGCAAAGCAATTTACTTGTATGTTAAAGTCTACTTTTTGACCAATTCTGATTCTATAGTTCAAATTCGAACCATATCACACCAGACAAATCTCTGTGTGACGTGAACGTTTTTCGTCAAACAGAAATCCGAAATGTTTATTCAAGTAGGTAAATAAAGTCGTTG
Organism: Harpagifer antarcticus; assembly: GCA_902827135.1. Taxonomy (NCBI): domain Eukaryota; kingdom Metazoa; phylum Chordata; class Actinopteri; order Perciformes; family Harpagiferidae; genus Harpagifer; species Harpagifer antarcticus. The sequence goes on from CADEHL010000031.1 coordinate 2,291,284, forward strand.
GATGATCGCCAAAGGTCAAAACAACAAGGGTGGCTTAAATCGATGTTGGCAAGGATGTGAAACTTTGTCGGTGTCAATAACAACTAGATAGTTCACTGGGTCACTGCTTTAAGGGAACTAATGTTTTCTGTTTGAGTAAATGATGATTGATTACTTCCTCTTATGGCAGAATCCAAGAACTGAGAGTGAACAAGATAATGGACATTCAAATAAAACCCATACAAATCAGGGTTTTGAGTTTGGTTTAGAAGGTGAACATGTGTTTGGATGCTGTCCTTAAATCTTAATAAAGTCCATGCAATTTTAATCCATGTAAACAGGGGCAGGTGAGTGGACTGTGGAAGATGACTTATTCATGGTGGCCTATCTGACCGAGACCTGCTGGCAGACGGAGGGTGGGGTGTGTGTGTGTGTGTGTGTGTGTGTGTGCGTGTGTGTATTTGTATGTGTGTGTGTGTGTGTGTGTGTGTGTGTGTGTGTGTGTGTGTGTGTGTGTGTGTGTGTGTGTGTGTGTGTGTGTGTGTGTGTGTGTGTGTGTGTGTGGTGTGTGTGTGTGTGTGTGTGTGTGTGTGTGTGGTGGTGGGGGGATAATGTGTGTCCAATCGCTCATCAGGCTCATTGCGTGTGAATGTCACCATGCTCGGTTGCTGATTTACACCACCGAGAATTACAGGTGGTGCAGTCAACATAAAGACATACTGTAGTAGGAGGTACAGATGAGGGGGAGGATGTACAGTGAGTCTCATATACTACAAGAGACGAGGATGCTGGTCAACTATCTGGACTGATCTGAAAAAAGTCACAAACAGCATCCTAAGGAGAAAAAACCTCAATGTTACCACTGTTGGCCAATATCCAAATATTTCTGCCAGCAGACTAAAATGTTCTGAGCTGGCATAAGATTATTGATCAACACAATAGCAATCCATAATATCTTGCATCGTTATCAAATAAAATACATAGTTAAACTAGGCCATTCAGGGCATGCAGATCTCTGCCAAGGCTGTTGCCATGAGAGAAAAATTAATTTGTGTATCTGCCCCGTGATTCAAATCCTCTGTAAACTTTTATGGGATCTTCCTTGGACCATGCTACACCCTTCCAAAGATTTTAATTATATCTGGGTTAAATCGTTTCTCCGTTATCCTGCTGACAGACAACGGTGGTCGGCAGGGGCAAATGCACTACTTCCATTAGGAGAAACGGGCTGCACCTACAAAAACTATGCAAATATAAAACACAAATGTGCCAAAACACATGCAAAAAAAAGAAACATCTTCAACAACTTGGCAACACATGCACAGTGTTTAGAAAACTTTAAACGAAAAATGTGAATGGTTTACTTTATAATACTTTATAAATGTTGTAATCCCAGAATGTCAACAAGCGCTCCAGTACAAGCTGTGTGCATCACTTTTTAGTGTCCCCGTTTTGGTTGTGTTTTGAATTTCTTGCAGTAATTTATGTTTGAAAGTGCACTGTGTTTCTCCAGTGTTTTGGCCCATTGAAGCACGTTTTACCCCTGTGGGCCACCGTACACATCTGGAGTGGCGTGCACCAGCTGGGTGTAAAAAAGTAGGGCTTAACTCTAACGTCGGGCTTAGCTACGTCCGACGTAGTGATTCGAATTTACACCAAGTGCACCAAGCCTGACTAGTCTCGGGCGTAGCTGCGCCTGGTCTTAAGATGCGCGTCCACGTGATTACACGCGAAACAGTAATTGTTGCCAAGCAACGCCATTTTACCATTTTACAGATTCAGAGGACCGCAGAGAAGAGGGAATTCCCACACCCACAGCGTCAGCGATGACTCAAGGGGAATCCCAAATGGCCACACCCCGAAAGAGGGATTTGTCAGAGCTACAGCGGGAACTGATGGAGAAAGAAATCGTTCGAGTGGAGGTGGAGACCGTCAAATTGAGAGCGGAACACGAAAAAATTGTGCTGGAGAAGGAGAAATTGAGACTCTTCTTAATGCCCTTTCATTGTTAAACATGTAAACAAGACGCCCTGCCATCGTTAATATCCTTCTTGCCTGTTTTATGTTACTATGGATACTAGTCTGTCTTTCCGATGTACGCCTGCTCCATACTAGGCGTAAAAGTTACACCCGGGCGCAACGCATACAGGGCTTAAGTCTAAGTGGTGCACTAGTCATAACTTTAGTTTGGTCTTAACCTTCGGTTCTATGTGGGACGTAGAGTTACGCCCAGCTTACGCCCAGCTGGTGCACTCCACTCCTGAAAACCTTCTTCAAGTTTTTGAAAAACTATGGTCAGAGGTTTCCTCAACAATGAAATATAAACATAAACAAGACCTCTTATGACCTGTGGGATAAAACTGTCCCTGAGTCTAGTGGTCTTTTTCCTGATGCTTGCCAGACCGCAGCAGACAGAACAGTTTGTGGCTGGGGTGATAGGGATCTTTGATAACCCAGAGGGCTTTCTTCCTGAGCCGCTCGGAGTAAAGGTCCTCCATGGATGGCAGCTCCGTCCTGGTGGTGTTCTCTGCAGTTTTCACCACGCTCTGTAAAGCCTTACGATTGAGGGCGGTGCAGCTGCCGTATCCAGACCGTGATGCAGCCAGTCAGGATGCTCTCTATGGTGCACCTGTAGAAGGTCAGGATCCTCTCTATGGTGCACCTGTTGAACTTCCTCAGCCTGCGGAGGAAGAAGATCCGCTGTCGAGCTGTTTTGGTGATGGTGTTTGTGTGAAGAGTCCATGTCAGGTCCTCAGTGATGCTGAGGTTTAGATGAAGGTTGTAATCCTGGCACCAAGATGTCAGGGCTCTGAGCTTTAAGCGTGCCATGTCGTGCCGGGCCCGTTTTTGGTTGCATTTCCACAAGGCCTAATTCCGGCCCGGGGCTACTTTTTCACCTTTTTTCTGTCCCGACAAAATCGTCATTCTATCGGGGCCAGCAAGCGGGCCAACAACCGGGCTGAATATGGTAAACTAGTGATGACTGCTGATTGGTCAGAGAGAATCGTCACAATTCTCGTGCGAGTTAATCCCTAGCATCACATATATTAAGGGACGCTTGCAGCATTTTTGAAAACAGAGAAGCTAAAAGAAGAAATGGCAAAGAAAAGCACACCGTGGTCGATTGACGGAGTTACGACGTTCCTCCATCTGATTGTAGATGATCAAATCCAGCGGGAGCTCGACGGCGCAATTCGCAACCTAAACATTTTTCAGGAGGTCTCTGCACTGTTGTCCGAATGCGGATTCTCAAGGACTTTCCAGCAGTGTAGGGAAAAACTGAAAAAGCTTAAAGGCCCTGACACACCAAGCAGTCACCAGAGAACTCGCGGACGCCGACTGTTGCGTCGCCGTGTTCTCCTGCGTCTTGGCCATGTTTCGCACTGGAACTCACCGCAAAGACTTCAGCCGAGCACGTACGAACTGCGCATGCGTGAGTGGCAATAACTCTCCTTACCAGCAGGCGGCGGTAGTGTGTATTCATCATTCAAAAGAGGCAACAACCGGAAGACAGAGAAGAAGAACAGACTGCGTGATATAAACAAACAACAAATAGCTTGTGCGTTCCATTTTCACTCTCGTCCACCGAAAACATGTTTCGTGCGGTACTGGAGTTGGACGTTGGATGTGATCTAACGCAGCCCTCGTCCTCCACAATGTTAAGCTGTAGCCCCCCATTTAGCTATGGTTGTTGTTGTCCAGGCGTCTCCCCGGCAAACTTTCAAGCATGGTCTGCCGCAAGCAAGCGGCAGGAGCGGGCTGTCAGCATCAGCTGTGTGCTTGGCTTGCTGTTTAAAAACACCTTTTTTGTATCCATATCTCTCGCTAGAATCTCCCACCATCCAACTAACAACAACAACAACAACGTCAATCCTTTGGGCTCTGAAACTACGGGGCGGGCCGAGGACAAATACACATGCTTTAATCGCACGTTAAAATAATTAGTGGCGTTAAAAAAAATTGCGTTTAACGCTTTAACTTATATATATATATATATATATATATATATATAGGCTATATTTATATATATATATATATATATATATATATATATATATACAGTATAGATCACATATTTTGTATATGGCGTAATTTGAATTAAATACACAGTATTTAATTTAAATCAGTTTTATTCTAAAAACTGAATATTCACACTACTTCCGGCTTTCCGCTAGTGAATTTCGTAATTTCTGGTTAGCATTAGCATGTGGTGAAATGCTACGTTTTCAAACCGTGAATTGAAGGTGAAATGACGTGACGTTGTACCCTAAACACACTGGGTTTAACACTCATTTATTGACGCTGAAATCACGTTTATTAGGGAATGTTTAAATAACCACAGACACCAGAATTATGTAATTTAGCAACAGAAAAAGGCAGGAATTGCATTGGACCCGCCCCCGGACGACGCCGGCCAATAGGAGAAGACCTCAGATGACAAGAGGAAGAGCAAGCCAAGAATCGACCTCTTCTTCTCCTGACCTCGGCTGACCGGACGCATGAGGAGAGGGCCGCCACTCGCAAATTTCATTTGTATATCACCGCATCTTTTGTGTAATTAAAAGGCGAGACACGGCAGGCAAAAACATCGTTTTTCAAGTACTGGTCAATTTTGAGATTTTGTGCTATTTTGATTCCATAACATGTTTTCTTTCAGGCTTTTGGAAGGAAAACGTACAAAATACACATTTAAGTGTTTATTTTACTATAGTTTGTCTATTTGCGTCTGTAGATTTCTCCTAAATTCCCCAAAAGTTAGCATTCTAACGTAACATAAAGTACCGCGACCGCTGTGTGCACCATGTCAACAGAGATATCGTTGGAAAGCTCCGTCTCTCCTGCACAATCTCATCGGATCCAAATATGGTCATTTCCTTTGTATCAGCAACCAATCGTGAAAGCACAAAGGGGTCTTAAACCAAGAAACGAAATCTCATTGGCTGGTGTCAATTTCTGACAACGTGATTCGTTCAGATGCGTCACGTGGTGTGCTAAAACACTTCCTGTTTAGCTTTCCGCTAGAAATTGAAATCTCAAAATCGCAAAAGAACGGCGAAAAAAACGTTCACAGAGAAGACGACAACAATTGTCACTTGCACGAAGCAAGGTTATACAAAAAACAAATGACCCCGAACATGAAACACCTTCACGGAGTGCGTCGATGCGCAAGCTGTCATCCAGAGAACAGGAGGGTTTAGCTAGCGCCTCACTGCAATCTTTAAAGGTCCTTTTCTCAAAATGAGTTTTTTCTCCTACTCTGAGTTCGAAATTTCAACTTCAGAAGCACGTAGAGACACCAAACTTTCCAGTTATATTCCTATCAATATTATGAAGGCTTTTACAGAAGGGTTTGTTCATATATAATTCATAGCCTGAATTATACAACATTGTATACCTAAAAACATGGCGAAAATGGATATTTTAGGGCTGTTGACAGTATTTTCTGATTTATTGAGTGATAAAAAGAGATATCCAATATCCCTTCTGTAAAAGCCTTAGATACTAATATGACTACAAAATGAAACAAGAATTTGGAACCTGGCTTTATCCAAAGTTCAGATTTCGATTCCTGAAATGTGTTAAAATATGTGCATATTTAATGAGATAATGGCTAATTTGCATATTTAAACATGCTATTTCAGAAAACTTGTAATACAAAAGACAATTGCCTTATTGTAAGACATGAACTGGAGAAATTTCTAGCTGATACCTTTAAGTTAAAAAAATTACCCTATTCACCTGGGGTGTCTCGCCTTAAATGCTGTTAACTTTTGTGGGCTTCCCTTGACTCTTTTCAGTCTATCCTGCTCTCAGGGTTCAAGAATTACTAACAATACCTACACCACCTGTGTTAGTTATTACTGTATGACACTTTACAATAGAGGGAGAAATAGAAGGGAAAATATGAAGTGAAAATAGGAGTTTGACATTAAAGTCTAAATTTGACCAAAGACTGACAAAGAGCCTGAACTAACTTCAACACCGGAGCGAATGAATTCAACAGAAAAACAGTGAACCAAAACAGAACAATAAAGCCGGATATAACAGCAAAGGCTACCACAACAGCAGCACTGTGAAGGAAGAGAACATTATCAGTTAGAGACAGAAAGAATAGAAGAGCTGGCCCCAAACTGCCAACAACTCTCACCACAAAAAATACCTCTAAATGAAAAGGCAACATGTCAGACAAGTAGCTCCTCTCTTTCACAAACTCCCTTTAGTTTATTTCTGTTTCTACCTCCTCCTCGCACCTCTCTGTCACCGAGCGAGGGCTGCCATGACAGTTTCAGCACCACGTCTTCTCCGCAAGCCAGCGGCAGCAGCGCTGAATCTGCACTCCTTCACCACAAATACTTCTTCATGCTGTTTATTTCTCCTCGTCTTTCCCTTCCCGCAGAACGATTCCTCTGCTTGGTATTAAAAAGGCTAAATGAGGGCATGCTTTTATAAGGCATGAGCTTTGAGTGTACCGCAGTTTAAGTTACAACGCAGAAGAAAGAGGACATTGTAGCGACGCTTTCTGTTACTCCGACAGTCTGTCAGATACTTGCTTTCTCTGTGATACTTTTATACATTTAATTGATGAAAACTTTTAGGAGATACATACACCAAACTTCTACCAACCCAGGTAGAACTTTAATATTCTGAGCCTGTTTTCACTAGAGAACTGGTGGCATTCAATATTTGTTCAAAGGACATCCCATGTTTTCTTGACAAGGGAAATAGTCGATCATTCTTTTCTATATTGATGGAAACCGATAACAGTTTGTTGGAGCTATTAACAATGAAAGCATCATTCCCCTGTGCAGAAGCCAGAACAATGACATCAGACACAAACATATCGACAAATAAGAATGAGGTTGATGTGGTGGTTTCAACCCAAAATACAGAAATGGTCATTTGTTTCTACATATGTATTTGATTCACATGACAAATGTTAACTTAACTCCCAATTAACTGTAGCACAGCTACGTCGATGAGACATATGTCATTTCCCTCTGAACAAGATATCAGATCCTTGTAAAGGTATATATCATCTGAGGTTGCTATATACAGAAAAATTGGCAGAATGTGTGACCTCGCAACTAATTATTATTCCCAACTCATCAGATACAACGCTTAGAAGGGAACCTTTAGCGTCACCTTTTATATTGCAACACTTAACTTCGAAGGGACTTGCTCTGAGTGTCTAACATTGGCACAGATGGGTTCACATGGGAGTTAGAAGAAAGTACAGAGGACCTCAAACAGACATTGTGCCTTCTGTGTATCAGACTGTAGCAAACACTGGTATTTCACAACGAGGGAATAAGAGCTCCACTGTAACGCCAGAGACCTCAGTCGGCTTTTCCACCTGAGATAAACTTAACCAAATGTTGAACTAACTTGGAGCCAAAGCTAAATTGGAACAAATTGAGACAAAGATTATAAAATTAGGAAAAACTTAAATGCTGAAATGTAGCTAGCTAGTCAAATACCAATCCAACATCCAAACATCTTTCAGTATAGAAAGCTCTGAATGTCCATTGTAATGTTGTCAGTGAAATTCAGAAAGAAATCGTTAGCCTAATAGCATAATTGCCCAAGTCATATTTGAATGTTTTTGGAAAACAAGGAAAAGTGCCCTGCAAAAATGCCTAAGTCAAAGCGATGACTTAGGCAGATAGTGATTTTGGACTCTAAAATGCATTCTGATAGGCTGTGGACATAGGCAATAAGGCAGGGTGATGCAGCAGTGGTAGGAGAGTAAAGTTAGGCAGATATCACAATTTGGCCAAAAAATGACTTAGGCAATTATGCTATTAGGCTAACGAAATGTTGGTTTAGCATCAACATAAAAAAACAAAAACAAAAAACACTTATATCATTATTATTGTATATTTAAACTAGGGCTGTCAAACGATTACAATTTTTAATCAGATTAGTCACAGCTTAAAAATTAATTAATCATGATTAATCACCATTCGAACTATGTCCAAAATATGCCATTTCTTTATGTATATTGTTGTGGGAATGGAAAGATAAATGAAAGAAGGCGGATATATCCATTTAACATACTGTATCTATGTTTATTATTACATTTTTCTGCGTGTCAAAGTGAAAGACAGCCCACACACCTATCAATCATCAAACCGGGGGGGGGCTAGTGGAGTAGCTACTTCGTGACCAAAGAGTGGGAACGTTGTGATCAGCTGTTTTAGCGCAGTTCTTCAGTGAAAGGGGGGGGAAGTCTCCCTCCGCAGCCGGTTGGCGTAGTTTTGGCACAATTCCGTTGTACAGACCGACGTTAACGGCAGCCTGTCTGTGCACACGGAGACCGACTCTGTCGTTCTGTGATCTAACCGCCTTCTGGAAAAGCTTCACAAGTACGTCGGTACACAAATGCGTTTTGTGACACAAGTGACGGTACGCATTTCAAATTACGCACATAACCTGCGTACCAGTTATGTGCACCCCTGTACTACAGCAAAAGTATTCTTCGTCGGGACTTGCTGCAACAACACCACGCCGTTATCGTGATTCTGATTGGCCAGAAGACATTATCAAAGATGTTCTATTGAGAAGACGATCACGACGTGACAAAAGTTTTCAAAACCGTTTCTGGTCTTCGGTATTTCCAGACAAGTGGCTACTGAAATCAATCTTACTAACTGCTGTCTGTGCAATTTACTCCGTGCGAGTTGGGGGACTTTATTTTGCTTACTTTAACATCATTTTTCATGGTGAGGCTAAGCCATTTCTTGGTATGGGTGTAGCCTACCCCAGCCATACCCTGGCGTTAAATGCGTTACTTGTTTTAACGCAATTAATTCAAAAAATTAATTACCGCCGTTAACGCGATAATTTTGACAGCATTAATTTAAACCCTTATTTAGGCCAGATTTCACATGCATGTCTGCTAGTTCCCAATCCACTGACTGGGTCTGTTAGCTGTGTGCTAACTGGAAATGTAATATTTTGTTGACTAGATGACATGAGTTGTGGAGGACAAGCATCATCAGACTTCGTTCTGAAAGAATATCTTGTGGAAGAAGGAATTTTGTCTATTGCCCCTTTAGATTCTGCATGTAGAAAATGTCCTCCTCCATGACAAATAAGACAAACAGTTATCCGACATAACACATACACACAATCAATGTGTGTGTGTGTGTGTGTGTGTGTGTGTGTGTGTGTGTGTGTGTGTGTGTGTATGTGTGTGTGGTACCTTTTAGATGTGCATCAGTCCAGACAGTGTGTGTCTGCCTCTGGGTCCAGGTCCTGAGTGTGTGTGTCAGGCTCAGTGACACCTCAGTCACTTCGACTCTGCAGCTGCACCGTCGTCCCCACCATGAGTGCCTGCGCGGCATTTTGCGGGTGCAGAGGGTGACAGGGTGCATGACAGCGGGCTGCGTGGTACTGGCACTCCCATGTGAGCTGGGAGAGTCTGTTAAGCAAACAGAGATCCACCCTCAGGACTGAAGAGGAGTCCCTCAGAGAGAAAAAACTGATCCTGTGGCAAATGTGAAAAAACTGTGTTTAAAACCTGTTCAGGTTCTCATGTACTATGACACTTATACAGCCACAGGGAAAGAAGAGGATGTAAGTGAACACAATAGACCAGAGAGTGTTTTATGTTAAGGACCAACGCCGAGGAACAGTTAATCACAGCTTTACAGTAGCAGATTTGGTCCCATTGCATTAGCCATGAAGACATATATACAATGAAAAAGCATTTTCATGAACAGTGTGAAGTCTACAATTGTAGCTATAATGCCAAAGAATCCCCTACGTTAGCACATCCAACAAAATAGGGCCCTATATTGGAAAATTCTGCACCTTACATTTTATTTTGCGACCTACGGGCAATAAAGGGTCAACTGTTATCTCCTCCATGTCTTCAGACTGTGGGACCCGTTGGTTTGCCTAACTACCTACCATGGTTTAATAAAACAAGATAGTATTTAGACTGTAACTTATCAAGTTTAATATTCGAGATTTTACTTCAAATTAATAACAATAATAGTGAAGTCAACAATAGTGACTTCACTATGCCTCTGGTGAACACAATTTGACGAGAGAAAAAGGAGGAGGGTCAAAGCCTGGAGTTCCGCAACTAGCCCGTTCAACTAAGCTGGAGACCCCAAAGAAAACATGCAAACTCTAAGAATAAGGAGCTTTTTGCTTAGAGTTTGATCAGGCCCAATGGCTGGCCAGTGGGTTCAAACTAGGGACTCATATTAATATTTTATAATATAAATATAAAATGTTTCTTGCCAGGGAACTGTGTGGATTTTGGTTACTTTACATCAAATGAAACACTTCACATTGTAGGATTTAACGGGGTTAAGATGTGGGCTTTTAGGTATATGTGACTTGTAAACTAGAGACTGAAGGAATATAAGTGTACAGTGTCTTTCAACGTGTGTTTGTGTGTGTGTGTGTGTGTGTGTGTGTGTGTGTGTGTGTGTGTGTGTGTGTGTGTGTAGGAAGTGAGTCTGTGGTATGGCTGCTGGCCAGGCTGAGTGGAATAATTGATTGCTGATTGACCCTCCATTGCCACTGAGGACAGTCCTCTCTACTGCATTACTGTACACACTCATCTGGTCAACCTTCACAGCTGTGTGTGTGTGTGGTGTGTGTGTGTGTGTGTGTGTGTGTGTGTGTGTGTGTGTGTGTGTGTGTGTGTGTGTGTATGCATGTGTGTGTTATCCCTCTACCTACAAACCACAGCCACAAACTGTTATGAAAACGGAAAGACCTGGGGCCTGTACTACGAAGCTGGTTCAACATAACCTGGATATGTTTGAGTTACCCGGTTTAGCTAATCCAAAACAAACGCGCTCTCGCTAAACGGTCCTATGACGCTGGTTATCAACTCGTTAACTCAAGCCAGCTTTGCCCTATCTAGTTATGTGCGCGTTCACATAAAAGGGGCGGGGTTAGCAACATTTGACCAATCACAAACATGGAGAAGCGTACTGACAGCGCAGCTTCATACTTCCTGAATGAAAAGTAAACTATAATAATAGACAAATATTAAAGGTAGGGTATGTAAGTTTGAGAAACCGGCTCGAGATCGCTTGAATTTGAGCTAAGTCCCGCCTCCCATTGTTCGAGACCCTTTGATGTGAGGGGGTGAGGTGTTATAACGGGTAGGTGTGAAAAGCCCCCCTGTGGAGTGCCTTTGTTGTCTAATTCTTTGATGTGTTGATTAAGGCAGTCTCTTTGAAGTTATGTTGTCTGGCCCCTGTCCCCTCACCCCTTTGTTGTCTAAGCCTTTGATGTGTTGATTAAGGCAGTATCTTTGAAGTTATGTTGTCTGGCCCCTGTCCCCTCAAACCCCTTTGTAGTCTAAGCCTTTGATGTGAGTTGTTATAACGGGTAGGTGTGAAAAGCCCCCCTGTGTAGTGCCTTTGTTGTCTAATTCTTTGATGTGTTGATTAGGCAGTCTCTTTGAAGTTATGTCTGGTCCCTGTCCCCTCAGGGTTATCTAATCTAATTAGCCTTTGATGTTTTGCCCTTTGATGTGCGGTGTTATAACAGGCAGGTGTGATTTCACACTGGTGTGTTATAAGCCTTTGATGTTAATCTAGGTGTCTCTTTGAAGTTATGCGTGAGACGGTCTAGCCCCCCACCCCCTCCCAGCCCAGGCCTCTCCCCCCTTTCTCCACCCCCTTCCTCTGGCTATGAGGCTGGCAGATTGTGGGGGGGTGGAATTAGATGAAAATAGAAATATGCTCAAAACTAAATAAAAGACAGTAATTTCCACTTACCAAGTCTCCTTTCAAAAAAGAAAAATGGCCAAGAGACGCCTGTGACAACTTACCGCCATCCGTCCGGAGCGCCAGTCAAGAAACGAATGCCGCAGCTGTGCGGGGTTCAGACGTCTACAGCCGAGGATCTGTGCACAAACTTATCTCTCACATTCACTACTGAAAACCTCACACACAGACTACTGAAAATTAACCTCATACACACTATTGAAATCCTCTCACATTGATTACTGAACACCTCGCACACACACTACTGAAAATTAACCTCACATACACGCAACTGAAAACATTTTACTGAAAGGTTCTTAGTAGGGAATGTGCATGTGTTTCACCTATGTGTGTGAGAGGGGGATTCTTGCTGTAACGGAAGTCATTGTAATGTAACGGAAGTCATTGTAATGAAACGGAACTAACAAAGAACAATGCTGCAGTGATACAGTAGGTGGCGATAATGCTCGTCTGGTTGCAAGTCGCCATTAAAGAAGAAGAAGAACGAAAACAGAAGGTTGAATTGAGCATGGATTTATAGAGAAACAGCACCGCAACCGTAGGCTGGACCCCGGGCCGAGGCCGAGCGGTCTACAAACTGAGACGGTCTGGTCTATCAAGGTTTTCTTGTTTACATCACCTGGCGCAGCTCGTGAGGTGGCCTAGCAAGTAACCCACTAGCAACATGCACAGCTGCAATAAGCTAACATTCTAATTGAGCCAGAACATTTCCTTTTTTTGTTTTAACATTTATTGAAGTAATTGATATTTCAGGCTGAGAGGACAATGGCCTGTTAAATATGGTTGATTAAGCTGTGTACTTCTAGCCTACAGATATGTTAGCATTAGTTAGTTAACAGTAAGTAAATATAAGACTAACCTATGTACTCCAGCTAGCCGGCTAACCTACATCTGTTGCTCCCGGTCTGCACGTTTTACGTTGTTTAAGGTAAGTTAACAGCAAAACTTTCAATACTAATCTTGAGTTTTGGGATATTACTTGCATACAAATCTATAAATGCCTTCAGGTTTTTAAAATATACAATATGTGGTAAATTCAACAGTGGATCCAGCAAAGATTCACATTTTTGCATGATTTTAGTTATTGATTTGTTGCTGTTACTTAATTATACTTTTAATAAATTCAAGTCAAGCTTAGTTACATGTGATGGTAGCTAGTTAGTGCTCTTACCTGTGTGTCTCCTCCACAACCAGACTGTATTCAAACTCTTAAGTACCAGTTATATCTACTTTAAACAATTAAAAAGACAAAATCAACTACATTTATTGATATACCAATCTTTATTTTTGGGGCCTCTTCTTCTTTTAAATTAAACTTTCAGACGTGAGATATTGAAATACAGTAATAGTTTTGTCTATTTAAAAAAGAATGAGCCATTCCTGACAGTTAACTTCATATTTCTTATTGTCTAAAGCATTTATTACACACACGTTTTCCCCTCTCATATTCACAGTGTGGATCAATTGAGACAGCGTGCAGAGACTTTGGGAGAAACCTCAGCGTGACGGATGTCCTGTCTGTGGGTTTGGCTGGAGAGGACTGAGGTGGAGAGGTCTTTCTCTGGGAGGAGGACCAGGCCTGATGAAGAAACCACCTAACTGCATATGTGAGCCCATACTGGGCACAGCTGTCACAAACAAATGATGGTCCTGTTGACCTTCTGTTCACAATAAAAGAGTAGTTTCTTAGTGAATGTCCTGTATTGGTCTTTAATCTGATATCAGCTTTTCATTTTCTTCTGGCCCCTGAGAAAACGGTGAGGCAGTTGTGTCCTTCAGGCATGTCCTTTCCTAACAGAAATGACAAGAAACATCAAACCTATGACATTATTCAGAGTAAGTGTGTTATTTATGAAAGAGGTTTGTTTATTTAGCGGCTGTAGAAATAATGTATTTTTTTAATTTTAATGTTTTTTTTTTTAATTCATCACTTTGTACTACAAAGATAATCAGATTATGAATGAACAGTCTGCAGTTAATCAACATTAACATGTCTTATTATTAAATAATATTCAACTGCTCAGTTGTCTCACTGCAAGAACCACTTTTACCATGTCTTTTACAGACAATATGTAGAGACAAATGGTAGCAATTCTCACAATGTAAAATAATAATTGCCTTAAATACATTGAAATGTGACAGCTGATTATAGTTATTACTTGATCTATTTAAACCAGAACGTTTCTCGTTTCTTTGTACAGTATGAAAGGAGTCTTTGAACCTTTGAGTCCATGCTGAAGTTCACTGATGTTAGGAATAGGTATGTCTCTCGTGGTCAGCATCCTCTGGTCTGTCTGCATCACCTGGAAACTTTTAACAAACATATATATATATGTAAAGTAACAATGTGTTGGTCACAGACTTTTTTTACATGCAAATGTCATGTGATAATCTTTTTGTTATCCTTAAAAAAAGTGCTGGATATCACAGCCCTTACTGTATCTTATCAGTTGGATTGTGTATTATTGTATAGTTGGGGTCTTTTTTATTTTAGAATCGTTTTTCATGAGACAGTCAATTTAAATATTTGTCCTATGCCATATTCACATTCATTTGTAACACACACGTAAGGGTAAAAGACAAACATCTTCAACAAATGTAATGCAACGAATAAGCTTCATTGTCACAGAAGCACACATAACGTCATATCTAATATTTAAACAAATAATTTCCTTGTCCTTAAAGCATTGACTGAGCTATTGTTCGTCCTCAAATGCAGGCATTAAGTTACATGTTCACGTTCTGCTGCCACAATAAGTCGGTTTCTCCAGTGTAATGATAATAAAATGCTAAGTAAGTATTGGTAATAATATTAATAACAACAACAACGTTTGGGTTCGTTCGTTTAATATGATGAACGTTAACCAGTAAGCTTCAATAATCAACTCCAGCTCAACAAACCATATTGCAATATCTACGTTAACGTTATTTCTGGAACCAACTGGAAATGTGAGATTCATATTTTTCAGATACACAGATTTTATAGTGAGGTTAATCTATGGGTTAATCTCATACAGTACTCTGCTCTTCAACACTAATGTGACCCTAGCTGTCTGCATCGTCGAGCATAGCTATTTTAAATTAACAATAACAATGCATACAGTTACCTAACTAGCAAACTAACTAATGTACAAGCATGACCTTATTTTACCAACCTCACCGAGAAGCCTTATGTTTTACAGTATAATCCTTCTTAATGTTTTACACTTCTCTATTATGTTTTAACTTGTATGCTACTGATAGCATCGTTAGCACAGATGTAGCTTCGTCTCGCTCGTTAGCTGAAAAGCTAAAAAGACAAGTAAGAAATAAAGTGCTTGAATTTCACTTACCGAATAAACTGCATTCATGGAGGGTCTGTTTGAACCGCAGAGCCATAAGATAAGTGCGATATTTCAATGAAGAATATTCCACCAGGCATCAACACAACAAACACGTCCGAGTAGCAGCCTGGAGCTAATGAAGCTAACGGGGCTAGCAAAGAGACCACTAGCAGATGACTTCCGTTACATTAGAATGACTTCCGTTATAGCAAGAATCCCCTCACACACACATAGGTGAAACACATGCACATTCCCTACTGAGAACCTTTCAGTAAAAAAAAATTCAGGAGTGTGTGTGTGAGGTTAATTTTCAGTAGTGTGTGTGCGAGGTGTTCAGTAATGAATGTGAGAGGATTTCAATAGTGTGTGTATGACGTTAATTTGCAGTAGCGTGTGTGTGAGGTGTTCAGTAGTGAATGTGAGAGTATTTCAGTAGTGTGTGTGCAAGGCCAGATGTTTTCAGTAGTGTGTGTGAGGTTTTCAGTAGTGTGTGTGCAAGGCCAGATGTTTTCAGTAGTGTGTGTGCGAGGTGAGTTTGAATTTTGGCCTACACGGCCCTTCATAATAATGGGACACATCGACGTCTGCACTCACAGTGCCGCGGACTGTAGGCAACGTAATGTTACTTTGATCCGGTTACTTATGTTGTGGCAGATATTTAATTAAGCTTTCTTAACATAATAGTATAGTTATAATAGTCAGATTGCTCTGAAGATGGGAGGTGATGTTCTATTCATTTTCACGTTCACACAGTCGGTGATTTTGGCCGGCTGTCTTTCCTGCAACGGCAGTTTAAACTGTATTCCTCCGAACACTGAGCTCTGATTGGTCAGCAGGCGTGGTGCTTTCGCTGAGTTGATCTCTTATCTTGGAACCTATCCTGCTTCGGAGCACAGACTAGGTTCCAGGATAAGTCACCATGGAGATCTAGCCTGCTAAAAAGTGAACCAGCTTCGTAGTACCGGAAATCCCAGAAGTTGTCTTGCTAAACGAAAATGCTGCTTCGTAGTATACCCCCCTGGCTAGCCGTTCAGCACAAGTTAACATGGAGATCTAGCCCGCTAAAAAGGGAACCAGCGTCGTAGGACCGGAAACCCAGAGTTTTCCCTGAAGTTAGCTCGCTAAGCAAAAATCCGGCTTCGTGTGTGACCAGAGGCCTGTACTACGAAGCCGGATTTTCGCTTAACGAGCGAACTTCAGGTAAACTAACTTTATCCTGGATAAAGTGCTTAAGTCATGGATGTTTAATGTTTAACGTCTTCATATTTGTCTAATATTATAATTCACTTTTCATTCAGGAAGTATGACGCTGCGCTGTCAGTGCGCTTCTCCATGTTTGTGATTGGTCAAATGTTTCTAACCCCGCCTCTTTTATGTGAACGCGCACCTAATTATAGGGCAAAACTGGCTTGAGTTACGGCGTAGATAACCAGCGTCGTAGGTCCGTTTAGCGAGAGCGCCTTTGATTTGGATTAGGTTGTCACCATAGATATATATAAACACTAGATGGCTCAAGGGGGAGTAGCCAGCGAAGCTCACCGGCGGCCATCTTGCCACAGTCAACAACTACTGCTACAGTTGTGAGGTGAGTGATCTGCACAAAAATACTCTTAACTCGCTGAAATCTTGACTGATTTACAAACGGTTTGGTTTATTATAAACGTTATTAGCATGGCTATGATACAGGAGACAACAAGACATGTTGAAAAAAAGAAAGTTAATAATTTTAAGTATGCAGTATCATAACTACATATTTGATGTTTATAACAAGCCAAACCGTTTGAAAATTGGTTGAAAATGGAGCAATCTATGGCTATTTCAATAGTGCACCATAGACATAATGTTATGAATGAGCGAGCTGCCTGTGGCAAGATGGCCGCCATGTGGCAACGTCGGTCTCCATTGGCCAGCAGCGTGGGTGAGTCATCTAGTGTTTGTATATATCTATGGTTGTCACTACCCAATCTGCCGCCCTGCCCTATCTGCAGTGCGCATGTGCGAGATGGTCCGCCATATTGGACAACTATGTACGGCAACCCAAGTAGGACACTTGACACAGTGGCTTTTGGCAAAGCACAAAAAGAAAACTCGAGAGAGATGAGTTATTGTTATTACAACGTGACTTCACTTTTATTTAACAACTATTTTTGTTGGGTTCTTTTATTTGGGGTTAAGTGCAGAATAAGTGAGAAATGGATTTAACTTCTGTTAGACAGCTATCATACTGAATACATTTTTACTGTGAATGTTTGCAAAAATGTATGGCATATGGCTGTCTAACAGAAGTTAAATTCATTTCTCACTTATTCTGACAATGTACTTAACCCTAAATAAAGAACCCAATACAAAGAGTTGTTAAATAATAGTGAAGTCACGTTGTAATAACAATAACTCATCTCTCTCGAGTTTTCTTTTTGTGCTTTGCCAAAAGCCACCGTGTCAAGTGTCCTACTTGGGTTGCCGTACGGAGTTGTCCAATATGGGGGACCATCTCGCACATGCGCACTGCAGATAGGGCAGGGGGACGGATCGGGTAGTGACATAGGTAAACCGGGTAACTCAAACATATTCAATTCAAGTTTATTTATATAGCCCAAAATCACTAATCCCATTTGTCTCAGAGGGCTTCACAAGTCAACAAACACAATTGGCAATGTAAAACAATGTAAAAACAACAAACATATCTTACAAGATCAATGTGAACATATCCAGATTATGTTGAACCGGCTTCGTCGTACAGGCCTCTGGCTGTGACACAACAACAATAATCGTTGGAAAATGAATGACTGGTCGATTCAGACAAAATGCTGAATCAATCACACGCACGCGCACACACACGCACACACGTGCACACACACAGGGAAGTGAAACATGAATGGAAGTGATAGTGGTGGTTTGAGGGATTTAGCAGGAACTTGACCCCTTGTTAAAAGGTTGACTCAGTAAATCGCCTTGTGACCACCGTCAACAGGCAAGTGAATCCCTGGCAGCTAATAATGAGCTCAAACCACCACGGAGCAAGGAGGAGAAAAGAAAGGCACAGAAACAATCTACAGCACACACAATATGGTATTATAGCGACACTTTTACCATTGTTTGTGATATTGCAAATTACCTTGATAACAGTAATGTGTGCTTACTTTAATAGCATTTTTACAAAAAAAGCCCAGTCAAGCCTAACATGAACAGCGCTTGGACCTCAGAGAGTTAAAGGGAATATCTGGAGCTAATTTCCACATTATGGCACATTTTTCCTTCTTTCAGGGGAAATGTAGCACATGTTCTGTGATCCCCCTCCCCCTCCTTGTTTAGAGATCAGCACATCATCCCGCCGCTCTCATTTATTTGTTTGTTGCCGGTTAGGTTTGTTTAGTACTGTATTTTCAAAGCACGGGACAAGGTTAGATTTGCTGTTTGGGCATATTTTCTCCTGTGATAGCATGTTTGAATTTGTCTACTCAGCATGCGGCATGTCAGATAATGTGTGTGTGTGTGTGTGTGTGTGTGTGTGTGTGTGTGTGTGTGTGTGTGTCTCAGTTGTGTGTGACAGTATAAGCGGGTGGAGGCAGGGCATGCGTTCAGGGGTCGCAGCAGCAGTACGGCGTCACCGGTGCCAAATTGCTTTCCTGGGTGCGTTGGGTAGGGCCGGCAGTGTGGCCTCCCAGCTCTCTGCTCCAGTGGGGGGGGGGGGGGGGGGGGGGGGGCTCCTGGCCCCTGGGTCACTAACTCAATCACCAGATCAGGAGTAATAATTATTAATACCCCGTGAGCGTTACCAGCACGCAGGTGATTTATCAAAAATGTCGATTACATTTTGTGCAGGTTGACAACTTTTTGAAGCTGAACTCCTCCCTGGGGAGCGGGCCTAAATGGAGCACCAAAAAAACCACATCTACTGTATGAAGCAGTTTCTGCTTAATACAAAGGCCTGGCACCAGGGGAGATGTTGTTTATGACCAATTCTTCAAAATAAGAGCATCTATCACTTTCATCTCCTGGTTCCTAATGGGACAGTTTTGATCATCTGAATTTTGGATCAAACATTTCTCGAGATGTAGACTGGGAGAGGAAAACAACAGATGAAGTTGCTAGGGGCCCCTGATGATCACCTTTACCTATAGTTGGTATTCACTGAACGGGCCCTACCAGGTCACAGGCAGAGCCCCTTATGACCTCCATTGGCTCATAGAATAAGCATATTTGAGCCATTGTAACACCTAGATTAAGATCTGACAGTCATGCAATATTGTACTTTACACTGTCATTTAATGTTTGTACTGGTAACATGTTTGCTGTACATTTGCCCCCACTCTAACACTGAAACTACTGCTGGGTTTTTACTACTACTACTACTACTACTACTACTACTACTACTACTACTACTTTCAATGTACTGAGTCTCTTAAAGGTCCCATGTCATGGCCATTTCTACTGATCATAATTCCATTGTTGAGGCCTACTAGAATAGATGTAGTGTTCAATGTTCCAAACTCACATTGGTTTCTCGTACAGCATCTCTGTATAGTCTGTGTCTTCACTCTGTCCTAAACGGCTTGTTGGAGCTCCTGCCCCCCCCCCCCCCCCCCAGTCAAAATGACTTTAAAAAAGATGCAAAATTGTCAAATAGTGAACCTAATGTGTTTGGGGGTGTGACCTCAGAGGGAGTTGCCTGCTTTGCCCTGTCCGTTATAATAACAACAACAACAACAACAGGTAGAGGAGGAGGCTGAGGTTATTATCACTCTTATTAAAAGGATGCAAGTATATATATCAGCTGTGAGCTGCTTCCACAGTGTTTGTCTGGACTGTCTGTGTGTCTCTATGTGTGTGTGTATACTGTAAGCTGAGCCGAAGAGACGCTGACTGTGTTGAATCTCAGCAGCAGCAGCAGCTCCAGACGCCAGAGACACACTGCACCGCTCTCTCTGAACGTTATCCCACCCCCACTCACTCTCTCCATCCTTTTCACATTTTCACTTGTTTCGTCTCTCGGATGGGGCTCGGATGGACTCTGCCCTGATTTATGGATAGAAAAGCACACAGCGTAGTCACGGTGATCTCTTTCTCTCTGTCTCACACACACATGCCTGGTCCTTCATTCCCCTGCATGCTATCTCAATCCCTCTCTCTATGTGTGTGTTATATGCACACACACACCCTGACTCCCAGTGAGGTGATGGCTGTCACACTGCTCAATGTTTCCTCTGAGTCAGCAAAAACAGGAAGAGGAGGAGAGTGATGGAGAGGCAGAAAAGGAGGGAGAAAGAGGAGAGATATTAAGAGAAAATTAAAATGTGAAAGTTGAAAGCAGAGTGTTTTGCACCCATAAAGATTGCATCACTCAGCAATTTAATCAGTTTAGGAAAGTTGGTGATATGAACGTTATGTAGTCTAACTTTAAGGACATTGAACAGCTTGTCTTGGTATGGCAAGGCGCTTTGCATAGAGTATAAACAGGTATATAAAGGTCCCTGACATACA
Organism: Harpagifer antarcticus; assembly: GCA_902827135.1. Lineage (NCBI taxonomy): Eukaryota > Metazoa > Chordata > Actinopteri > Perciformes > Harpagiferidae > Harpagifer > Harpagifer antarcticus. The sequence continues at coordinate 2,311,829 of CADEHL010000031.1, forward strand.
AGTTATATGTTGTATGTCAGGGACTACGGATGGAAATGAGCTCAAAGCTCAAATCTGGCATATTTACACTTGAAGCATTATTTGTCTAAAGTGTTCATTAATGTGCATTGTCCCTTTCAAATAAACGATTAAATGAAAAAATGAAAATAAGTGCTTGTGAATGGAAGTGACGCAGTGTTTGGATAAAGGATTTATATCTGTACAGACACATTATTTTGTTATAGGCAGAAATGTTCAAAATGACGTGTTGCAGGGACACATATTTAAAGATAGGACTTTTAATATTTTTTTGGAAGACAAAAATGCAACTGTCTATTAAAGCATCATAATAAAAAATATGTTCAATAACTAAATCTAATCAAATAAGATATTTGTTGGGGACTATATTGAGCAAATCTGACAGCCTTCAAGAAAATGTTTAGAATTTCTCTCATTTGACACATTTTTGTGACAGCCTTACATCAAATATAAACAGGCTTAAATTCATATATTGCTGTGCAGATATCTCACTTCCTTATTGACATCTTACCGTATACTCTCCTTCACTTGCATCACACACACACACACACACACACACAACACACACACACACACACACACAACACACAACACACACACACACACACACACACACACACACACACACACACACACACACACACACACACACACACACACACACACACACACACACACACACACACACACACACACACACACACACACACACACACACCACACACCACACACACACACACACACACACACACAACACACACACACACACACACACACACACACACACACACACACACACACACACACACACACACACACACACACACACACACACAACACACACACACGCACACACACACACACAATTGCCGTGTTTGAAGTGAGCCGCCAGCCTCCGGGTCTGACGGCGGTGTCACATCAGCAGCAACGGCGGTGTCGACCCGCCACCCGGAGAGGAGGAAGGAGAGAACACTTAAAGCTGTTTAGTGCACGTGCACAAGCGCGCGAACACAAAGTGGACATCGAGGGTGTCATGCAGTGACTCGCTCACACATGCAGTGTGAGAGTTTAGCTCATCTACCTTGTTGTTCCGTGCATGATGGCATAGAGGCCGGCTCCATCCATCCATCCATCACCGGCTGATGGGAGTAGAGGGATCCGCTGACAGGCGTCCGCAGCCCGGGCAGCGGAACGGAGGAGCCGGGCGGCTGGTGGAGCCTCTCACAGACAAATTACGGCCGAAAGATATGACCGATGAAGAATAAAATATAGCAGATGGAACACCGACAAATAAATTAAGGAAATCACTAATTAAGAGACAAACGAGCATCAATTATTGTGTATATGTTTTCGTCTTGAATAATAATAATAGGCCTTGTAATAATAATAAAAACAACATTGATATTCTTTCAAAATCTTTACATCATTTTTGACACACTCGTCAACTGTCGTTTCAGACTATTTTATATTATCATAATGCAATCAATATGATATGACATATTAATAATTTTGTTAGCCTATAATAATTAGGCCTCAATAATAATATTATAGATTATTTTACAATTCTTCAAGTAGCCTACATAAATATATTTTATACACCATCAACATGTCAGTTGATGCAGTTTAAACTCCAGTCACTGCGTTAAACTTGATTTTGTTTTTGTCTTATATGAACAGACTTATTTACGTACAATAATAGTAAACATTATACATTCATACAATGCTTTCTACGGGCTTTTAGGGTGTTTTAAAAAAAAAATACATTCTTAGAGCTGCAACGAAACTCGGAGGGCCTTGAATAAGAAACGAATTCGTGACAATCTTACATAAAGCCAATGCTTTTAATAATTTAGTGGCAGGAAGCCTTTTTGTTTGTTGTTTTCAAAATAAAAACCTTTTCTGCAACAATGAGGGCAGCATCAGGCTGACAGATTTGGGACAGAACTTTTTATTAAACATTATGAAAACAAGATTCTCAACAACGTTCCACTTGGTAGGTTTTCCACTTGTTGTCACGTTAGGACACGTTCATTGAATAAATATAGAAATGATATGTACAGATATACATAAACAGCACTGTGCAGAAGTTTGCTCATAGTTCTTTCAAATCAAATTGTTAGGCTGTAAATAATTGCAAAACGTTGACGTCATATAAAACCAATTAAAAAATAAATACAATAAGTAACTGAATAAATAATTGTTGGTACCTAATTGTTTTCAAAAATTAATTTGTTAGAAGATTCGTTGTGATCATTTTTGTTCTTTCACTGCACGTAAAAGATCGAATATTTGGAGAGCAATAAAACACATCTCATATTTATTTACCATTTTCAACTGTGGCCTTTTGATCTACAATTTCCAGCCTGTCTTCCTGTAAGTGCTCGCCACCCAACAGGTAGTCCAATCATCGGACACTTCTGCACAATATTGCACATATATCTAGGCAGCAGAAAACACACGTCTTATTGACAGAATAATGCATCTCCAAGAACAGTAAGCTCTACCGACAGGCAAAGTCTCTCCTCTTCTCAAACCAGCAAGCATCCTCCTATCAGACACAAGCTCTTGTTAAGACACCGGGCTGCAGAATAAACCCGCAGGCCCTTAACAAATTCTACAAATATCCAAAGTAAAAAAAAAAAATCATTAAACTAATATTTTGTATCATCAGGTTGGTGCATAGAGTTTTAGCAGCGAATGCAGTCCTTGTCCATCTAATAAATGAACCTTTATCAAATTTACATCCGGGTTTTTTAACAGATCAAAGGTCCTATGAGAAAACAAAACGCTTGTCCAGTTTGATCTCTTCTTAGTGCAGTATAGGCTTGCCTTTGACATTACACATGTTCAGTAGGAGGAGGATACCATATACGATTTGCATGCTGTAACATACAAACATTTGTATTAAGACATTTCGAAGAATCCAAGCAACAAAAGCTTTAAAAAGGAGAAAAAGGTAAAATAACACAGGTAACTGTTTTTTTTCTCTACACATTATGTACAGGTGGAAATAAATACAGTCTAAAATCTGGCTCAGTTAATCTCTTTTTGTCGTTTTTCTTTTCATTTTAAAACAATAGAAAAATTGATTGAAAATAGCAGTTGAAGACGCATCCATGTTTTTTTCTTGCAGTTAGCAGATTGTTTATGCATTTTTGTCCGCAGTCCTTACACCTTTCCAGGGGGGGAAGGTGGCTTTTTTCATACCCAGGCCTTATTGGTGGCAGAGGAGGAGGAGGAGGAGGAGGAGAAGCGTACCATGGGCCATGCTTTCCATACGTGTGGAAGGATTCTGGGAGATGACTGGAGGTTACCATACATGTCCTGCATGCAGGGTTGCAATAAGGGATGGGAAACTATAGACTTGCAATATTGAAATGTCTCTTCTCCGCCTCATGTTCACAAAAAAAACAGTCTGTTGAGCTTTCTGGAGCCAAAGATAGGCGGTGTATTGCTTTTTCTGCTTCTACTTCAGTCCAATCTCTCTTTAAAACAAAATGCACCGTTCCCCTCACTTTTAAGACAAAAGCATTCTCTCTGAATTAAGACAGTCAGGTTAAATGTCACAATGGTTCAATAAGACCAGGTTTTGTTGCACCAGAGGAAAAAACAGTCTACAGGCTAAGTGATCCCATGTGCCCAGCTGACAGGTTGCAGCGAGCTTACAGAAGTTCAGCCAAAACATCTTTAAGACTCAAAAATCCGCACAAGGATTACTTTTGTGCACATCTAATGCGTATTTGTTTACTTGTGTTTTTCTTCGAGGGAATAACTGTAAACAAAATACAAACGCAGAAAAAATATATAAATAAAGGTTCTTTTTTTAAGTGGGGTGCTCAGTCTGCGTTTCTTACATGAAGAACTCGGTGCTGGCCTGTTTCCCGGACGGATCTCTCGTGTTCCCACCGGCATAGGTCCGACTGGCCAGCTTCTCGTACTTCTCCTTGTAAAGATCCCTCTCCTTGGCAAGGCGCACCACGTCCTGCTTCAGCTGCTCTACCTGGCTCAGCAGCGTGCACTTCTCGGACTCTAGCATGTGCCTCTGCTGGACGCGCTTGAAGCGGCAGGACTGCGCGTAGCCCCGGTTCTTCAGGGTGCGCCTCTTCTGCTTCAGGCGGATCACCTCCTCCTTGCTGAAGCCCCGCAGCTGCCGGTTGAGCTCCCGCACCGTCATGCTGACCAGCTGCTCGTCAGAGAAGCGGTCCTCCAGGCGCGCGTGATGGCCGTGGTGGTGGTGATGGTGGTGGTGGCCCTGGTGATGGTGACCCACCGAGGCCGTGGACAGGTCCTCCCCGACGTACTGCTGCCCGCGGAAGCCCTCATAGGCCGGGTGGTGATGGTGATGGTGGTGCGCGTTGCCGATGAGGGCCTCCACCGCGTCCTCCGGGGTCAGGTTGAGTGCCTCGGGGTTGATGTGGTGCTGGTAGCTGGGGATCCAGTACAGGTCGTCCAGCTGAGGCTTGCCCGCGTTGCTGTGATTGTTGTTGCCGCTGCTGTTGTTGCTGCTGCCGCTGCTGCTGCTGTTGACCCCGCTGGTGAGGCTCTGGTTGGGCGGCGCGCCCGGGCTCGGAGCGCAGAAGCTCGGCGAGGAAGGCACGGAGGAGCACGGCGTGCTGATCGGGGTGGAGGACAGAGAGCCCGACGGGAGGCGATGGCAGTAGCGGTCGGCCTCCGGCGGCTCCTTCTTCACCTCAAACTTCATAAGGTCAAAGTCATTGACATACTCGATAGCCAAAGGGCTGTTAGGCAGCTCTGCGCTCATGGCGAGGTCAGTAGCCATGTCTGTCCATGCGACGACTCCTCACAGCCAAAACGACGGAGGGCAGCCCTCCCGGTTACAGATAGCAAGGAGGAATAACAGCCTGTATGGTGTATATATATATATATATATAGACACGCGCACACACTCGGTGCACAGAGTTGCTGCAGGGCCGGCGGGTGGGTGGAGGAACTTATTAAAGCTGTTCGTCCCTAAGACAACTTCTATATATAGTGGCGTGAATATACGTATGCATGTAAATGAACTTGTACACCTGCCAGTTCGCCTCCGCTCGCTGCTCTTGTTGACAACTTATCCCAGGTCAAATGCGCGCTTTAATACCAGGAGCCCCCGGGGCGGCTGAAACTGGAGCCCGGTGAATTTGGAAACACCAACCTGTCTTGTCCTCGCTTCACCTCTGCAGCCCACTTGCTTCCCGGTGATTTACTCTCCTCGCTGCTGCTCGATCAGGTGACACGAGAAGACTTCTTCGTCTTCTCCTGCTGTTGGGGTGTGTTATAAATATTTTCAAAGCATACTCTTTTGCCCACCGCTGATTACAACTTCTATAATGAAGTCCCAGGGAGAAGTCACTGCAGCATGGCCCGGATTAAAAGTTTCTCACGCACTCAGATCTGTGCAGGACAGGCGCTGCAAACGTGCGTAAAAGTTGTGCCAAAGAAAGTCCCAAAGAATACAATATGCAATGCCACGTGCACTCAAATTAATATGCATGTAATATTAAGCAGTAGTTGCAGGCATGGGCTCCTTCTCTGAAGTAAAGGATAATCTGCTCCGGTTTGTTGTGGTCCGTCCAGAAATGTTTTATTCAACACAGCCTCGGTCCCCACGGTGCTGTCCCTCCTTACAGGGGCGCGCTGCTGACCTTACGTGTTGACTGTGTGTAATATTATGCAAGAGGTGATAAATTCCAGTAGGTTTTCTCTCTCTCAACTTGTATTCTAAGAGCGTCACGGTGCAGCCAGCAGAGTCACTGAGACGCTGGAAGGCACTCTCTGCTCTTATAGAGACAGCGTGGCCCGCGACCCTCCCACACTGAGGTGCGACGGGCCAATGGGAGGAGATCTCAGCAGCGCGTTTGCATTCTCCTATAGCAGAAGCCTCCACCGGCAGCCGAGCAGAGCCGAAGTGTGCCGGGCGCGCAGGGAGAACAGGTGCAGCAGCAGATCCCCCCCTCTAGTGACCGAGCGCAGGCTACTGCACCGAGCGCGGAATAAGATGAGAGCTCCGAGAGTTTCTAAGAGACAAATGTTTACTTGGAACTCAGTTTGAACAGTTCTAAATGGTGTGTCAGTTATGTAACGAGTCTGTCAACATGCGTTTAGATTTCACAAGGAATGAAAAGGACGTACATGTTGTTAATTCATAGTATTTGTAAATACATTAATGAATTTATTATAGGGACTTGATTGAATCTATGTCAGCCTCTTAAGAGTTTTTATTACCATGCGACATGAAACAATTTCAACTTGTAAAACTATAATTGAAACATTTTAATGACAGCAATCTTCATATGTGTTTTCACTTATGTGTCGGCTTATGAGATCTTTATTGTATGAAAGGAAACATAAATCAAATCAAATTGTTGACCCCTGAAAAGTATATCCTCGAGGTTAAATGCAATCATTAGCAAGTTAATTGGACATCTATGCTGACACATTGAAAACATATGACTGATGGTTGTCAATGTGTTCTTACACGCTGAAAATAACCCAAATAAATCAAAATGTAAAACTTGTTCAAAAATTACATAGGAAAGCGTTTAAGTAAGGCAAAAGGTAAAAACACTCTGCCTTATAAGCTTTATTAAAAACAGCTTAATGTATCTGCTTTACTCATTTAGGTCTCTGAAAGGACGCTTCTGACACCACAAACGACCAGATCAATCCATATGGATCGATTTAAGGCCGCACGCTCGTCTGCCAACAAAATCAATCCGCATTTCCGCGAGGCCTCGCGGTGGCTGCGCGCGGGTTAAGTATGATTGGATAGTCCTGACGGTGGTCGACAGCGTTTTCATTCGCAATTAACCACAAATTGCATCCCCTCTCATCTCCACGGATCGACGGATAATTAAGCCCATCCACGTGCGTCTCCATTCTGGACACTTGCTTCCTTTATCCCGAAACGAGAGACAGAGATGCTTCTGGGAGCAGGAAGTGTATGGTATCATGGGACTTAAACCCAGACACCGCTGTACCTGACCCGTTTAGCCTTTTCAGCAGCGTTCGCCCTCAGGAGTCCCATCAACCAGGGCTCTCGACTAACTTGTTTCCCCATCCTCCCGGAACCGTCCCGAAATACAATCTAAGCCGTCCCGAAATTAATGTGGACCGTCCCGAATTTAAAATGTTAGTTTTTCTACATTATCATTAGTTAAAATCATTCAAAGTGACCTTTAACATAATTAAAACATCATACAAATCATTAGATGATAATCCATCAACCTTTTTATTTGAGTAAATCATTCAATCACATAAACAAAGGCCAAATATATTTAAACAAACACACAAACGAGAAAATTACACTAATATTGAATCCAATCAAGTCCCATCCAATTAACAAAACAATCCAACACGGTGTCCTGAAGACAGAACCCAGAGTAACCACTAACCAGGATGACAGTCTGTAACACAGTCAGGGCACCTTTACGAACGCCCCGCCCCCTCGCACACAGACGGGAGAGAGAGATCTCATCTGGTTGGAAAGCTCGAAAAAATACTTCAGAGACGCATGTTGTAGTCTTATTGCAAAAACGGAAACGGAGTTGGCGGAACTAAAACTGCGATATAATGTGTATGTAGCAATAATATATATGACATATATTTTAAATGTCTCCAGTACCGATAAAAAGTCCGATAACGTCGGAGCTTAACGTTTCCACTGTCTTTAATAATTCCGGCCCGGGGCCCGTTTAATACCGCGGCTCGGTACCCATGCCTACATGGGGAGAGGCGCAGCATATTGCTAAGGACTAAATACCATGGAGGGTTCTCATCTCAAGCCTTATTACCCATAGGGGATGAAGAGGAGTAAGTAAATAAAGAGGCCAGCGCTCCAGGGTCTGGTTCTGCTGTGCGTTTTTGTGACGGTAACAACATTTCAGAATTCCTCCACGGGATGCCATTGTACATCACTCAACCCGCGAAATACACACACTCAGTACATAGCTAGACCCGCGAATTTGCGGGCCAGGAATTCGCGGGCACAGCTGTAGCTACATGTGTGTATTTCGCAGGTTTCTAAATGTTTTGTGCGTGTGTTTATGTTGACAAGGAGGTTTAATAACTGTGTGTTACACAAAACGTGCAGTCGGTTTCATTTTCATCGCCGTTTGTAGAAGAGTTAGCAGGGTATTTTTATTTTAACTCTCGTCCCAAAATTATTTTTTATCCTCATCGACACTATTTTGTTCGGCCCTGGGACGACGGGACGCCCTTAAGCTCGAGTCCTGCCATCAACCCACGAACATTCCAGTGATATATCTGCGGAATAAAGTGCCTTATCTGCGAGAATAATAATAAAAACAGGTGGCAGTAAGTTTAACTTGGTTTAACAGGAAAACCTTACACAACTGCTGAGCTTAACTTCCAGTCCGAAATGGCCATGAAATACAACCCCCCTGCCCCCCATACTCAAATCTGCTGGCGAGGATGAAAGGAAGAGTATGAGGATGGAAATCATATCAAGGTATTTTAAGTTTAGGTGCGCTAAATCATTAGAAGAGATTTCTTCTCAAATAAGCAGGAGCTGGCCATCAAACGCCAAGCTAAGCACTCTGCATTGAAATGGCACCTTTAAGAAGATCTGCTGTGGTCCATTCATTGTCAGGGGAAGGGGAGTGTCTGCGGCCGAGGGCTTGAGACATAAATTTGGAAGTCAGGGTTTTCATTGTTCCTTTGCATATTGGGACTTCGCTGCAAGTGCAGTTCTACCGATTTAAGCAAAATGGACATCAGTAAGGTGGGGGATCGTCGGTGGGCTTTCAGCCGGCCGGCAGCGAGCTTTGAGCCAAAGGTAGCCAGCATCCAGGACCAGAAAAAAGGGCCAGCTTCAGGAGGTGGCTCAGGGTTATCTGAGGCCCGGGGGGGTTTTGTCACTGGCATTAAGTCAGTAATGCCGCTGTGGAGGAATCAGCTTTAATTGTGCAGGGATGTGACACGCACGCATGCATGTGCACGGACAGGAAGATAACAGCCAGGCTTACTTTAGAAATCAGGAGTTTCACCACATGTACGAGGCCTCGCTTGTATAGAAATCATGTTTGTTCACCAGAGTGATGGAATGTTTTTGATCTCAAAGGAGTGAGAAAACAGAATCTGGTCTAAAAAAAGGGAAATTAGAAACTAAACTTCACTGCTTTGTAGTTTTAGTTTTGACCCTGTACTCACCAAGGTCCTGGAAACTTGATGACATCCATAATCAGCTGTGGACAGGCCAAATGCTTTATATTACTCCTACAAAGACTGGACAAACAAAAGACTGGGCGATCTGTTGGTTAAGGTAGCTAAAAAAATGGTGCTCTAAACTCAAACGTGTGTTCCACGCAGTTTGGGTATTACACATGATGTAAAAGGAATACTTTACCCACAAAATGACCATTTGTATCTATCGTGAATTCTTATAGCATGGCTCAATATTGGATGATGAATCAAAAGACAGAGAAAAGTCTTCGTGAATTTCAATAAATGCGGCAAATATTAGCAAAACTGTATCAAAATACCTTTTTACTAATCCTCAACTTTTGCCATGTATTCCAAGTCTTACTTAACTTGTATTTTCAGTATTTTGCAGTGACATGGATTAACACTAAAACCTTACCATTTCATTTAGCTACACATCGAATGAGTAGTGCGCCTGCACAAGCCTGACATCTAATTGAAGAAAGCTAGAAGCAAATCAGAAAGAGTGACGGTGGGGTTATCGGGAGTTCCAGAAACATCCTGGCCGATGTGGGTTAACTTAGCTTTACATAAGAGTTTACAAGATTACTAACACTTTGCTGAAGATGAAGAGAAGAAATGGAACAGCCATACCAATAAAATCCTTCAACACATGTCATCTCCTTATGGTCAACACCAACTGAGCCAGACTGGAACAGGATCAGTAACAACTTCGTCACAACAGTTTTCACACCCAACTCAACTATTATCAGCCCATCAATTATGTGGGTCACCATCTTAAAAAAAAGAAAGACAGGGAAGAAAATAATCTGACAGTAAGCTCTGATATGCTTTATTGAGGTAAAGTTTATACTGAAATGTGAATTATCCATGATTATCTTGAGATTAAATTAAGTACAATTGTTGTTTTCTGTCTAGGAATCTTTTGGTGGTCAGTTAAAAAGCTGTGACCTTGTCTTATGGTTGAGTATACATAATTAACAAAAGGATGTACAAGGTTAAAGCTAGCACAATAAAGTTGTGACACGCAATTCATGGCAAAAGAGCCATGAGGAAAGGGGGTCCGAGTTCTGTAGCTGCTTAAAAAGGCCAAAGACGTGTAAAAAACGATATTCGCAAATCTAAGGAACTTATCAATGATGTGATATTTGCATTTGATTTTGTTGTGTTTTAAGGCATCTCTCCATCTGGATGAGTACAATGTTATCATGACCAATAAGAAAGATGTCCGACATGCTGTAAATAAGAAAGAACATGCACTTATCTCTCAAAGAAAGTGAATTTCAAAAGGCAAATCATCATGGAAAAGAAGGGGAAACACACACATACACACACACACCCCCCACCCACCCACACACACACCAGCTCTTATCAAGTCGCTCCAACACACACACTCACACGGTGAAGAATCACAGTTGACCTTTCCCTTTGTCTCTCCGAGTCTACGCGGACAGATGATTTCTCTCCCTCCGTCTTCCCTCCGTCTCGTGCGCTTTTACAAAAAATTGAAATATTGATCTTAATTAGAGTTTGCCGAGCTCAGCAGCTCGTGTTGAGGGTTTTAGACAAGAGGCAGCAGACATCTGTCTAAGGCACTTACGTCTTCAGCGCAGGAGAGGAGCATTGTGGGTGAGGAGGGGGACGTGTGGTGAGAGGAGAAGAGTGATGGCTCCCTGTCTCCTGCCTTTTCTGAGAAACATGTCGAGCTCTCCATCTCCGCTCGCTGCTGTCAATACATCTGAGAGAAATCGAGTTTTCACACACACACACACACACACACACACACACACACACACACACACACACACACACACACACACACACACCACACACACACACACACACACACACACACACACACACACACACACACACACACACACACACACACACACACACACACACACACACACACACACACACACACACACACACACACACACACACACACACACACACACACACACACACCGGGCAGTGTGTGACAATCTGTATATGGACTCAAGTTTTCAGATCATCACCCCAATGATATATCTTTTGTGTGTGAGGTTATGTCGACCATAATGATGACACGTGTAAATGCTATCTCAAAATATGCTCTTTTGGAATTTGCTAGCCTGGCAATGTTAAAAGTAAGAACATGCACGTACCAACTCCAAAATAAGTGTATCTCTGCTGCCGTTGGCCCAGTTCGTGTCCCTGAGACGTCTGATGATTAAGTTCACTATTCGGTTCGGACATGGAGTAAAAGGGACTAGATTTTAAAGTATATCATAAAAATGTGGCACAAAAATAGATAGACAGCAACAACACTGCTGCATGAGCAAAGAGGTCATCATAAGAGACAACCAAATCAAACGCACCATAACCTTGATTGAAATTGCGGATTTCTCTCGGTTGGAACATTTTGGATAAGGTACGTAAGAACCATAGGTAAGAACACAACAAGAAGAAACGTTCCAGAATGGAATGTTTCCTATTTTACCAGATGGCTGCCATTATGGAAAGATTTCCTGTAGCTGACCTAAGTAGAAAAAGTTAGTACAACTTTTTTTGTATCGTTAACATTTCACTCTAAATGTGCATAACTACAAAAAAAAGTCAACCTTTAATAATGTACCCAAGACCTACATGTAAATTGTGTGTTGCAATTTTTGTATATTCAACCATTGACTAACAAACGTGAACACTGTTTCTTTAAGCCTTGGCCTATCTCATCAGCATGGAGGCAGTACATATGCCTGTGTGTATTGTGTCCTCCTAGGTGTGTATTTGTGTTGCAGGCCCCCTGAGTGTCATACTCCTTGTTTGTCGCCGTGACAACTCAGTTAAATAGCGTGGTAATGCTGTAAAGATAAGGCTCCACGCTCACACACTCTCACTTACACACAAACAGCGTATTAATAGATTTATTAGCACAGGTCTGTACTAACTGTGCAGAGCAGGGGATGAGTTACTTATCCCAGCATCCTCTCTGTTCCAATCTACAGTCCATTGATTATCACATGCACAGATGAAGAAATACATGTGAGGAATCAAGGTACCGATCTTTTAAACTGTCATGCCAAAGAGGATCCTGCTGCCGAGTTTACTCTTAGAAAATCTCCTAAAACTATCTTCAGTTAAAGGTGGGGTAGGTCATTCACTTCAGAAACACTTTTGGATATATTCAATGGAATGCTCTTAACATCCCGATAGCAATGAATACATTAAATGCTTTGACAATAAATATATACAAATATTTCATCTGTGGAAGCCGTAGTACTGTAAAAAGCACGACCAATCATTTGAGCCGGCCCGCGGCAGATAACTGGATGGCCTACCTGCCTGTCAGCCTTCCATCAGTGCATAAACTTATCTCGTGCACTCATTGGTCATGTGCGCGTTCGTGTGTTGGAGGAGGGGCTCTGTAAGGAAGTCTGAAGGAAGGGGCAGATTTCTTACGGTGTACTTTCAAATTCTAGCGCACTGGTTTCTCCATTCTTATACCCTACCTTTAAGATTATTTTGCCAAACAATTTCTAACATCAATAGTGAATTTTTATTAAAATATTTAGTTCCTCATCCTTATGTTGGCAAAAATAAAATACATTTTGGATTACTGCTTTCATTTTGGTTGGAATGTAAATCGGCATGTTTCATACTTGTTTTATAATTGATGCGACAGAATTGGTGTTAGTTTAAAAAGACCCATGAGTTTCAGTAACTGATGTTCCAATGCATCATCAGGTGATGAGCAAGTGTAATATTACATGTGCTGGTTAGTGATTGTAATTCCGTCTGGGGCTTACATTGAGTATAGAGTATAGAGCGACGCAGGGATGACATTTCTCTAGAGGCGAACCCGGCAGATATACAAGGGTTGCTTTTTTTTGTCAGATATTGTATCATTGCAGAAAATAAGGTAAATTGCAAAATAAAACATTTATGATGTTTAAACATCTTGTACAGCAAGATAATCTTTACAATCGAATACCACTTTAATAGTTTTATTCAAGCCTAAATTCCAGAAGTGGAAAACTATGGTTGGGCTATAGACTAACTACATGGCGGTTGCATGACTTCCCATGCCCACCAACTTGGAAGTGGATTTTGCATCAATCGATCAAAAAAAGGATTGGAATATATATATATATATATATATATATATATATATATATATATATATATTTATATATTGATAATTCTACAAGTTTGAGAATTTGTTTGGGAAAACAATGCAAAATAACCAGCGTGAACACAAAGCTAGGGATGTTAAATCTCTTTTGCCACATTTTTAGCGACTGCCTTTTTTAATAAAAGCTGTGGGGGTTATTTACTGCTATTTTCAACAAGTTTTAATCTCCTTAAACATTTGTCAAACCGAGACCCTGATTCTGGTGTTTAAAAAATACATTAATAAAATAATTATAATAATAACTTTGAGACAAGGGGACCGCAAGTATAACAATGCTAAATTATATTTAAGTTTTAGGACTTTAAACCTTATCTGGTATTCTGATTCTTTTGCATGAATACCTGCTGGTCCTACCTTTATATGTTGTCAGTTTACTTTCAGTACATTTTGTGCAAAATTGAAGAAGACTTGAATATTTCTGCTAATCACATAGCCATCATGGAAGCCCATAAGGGAACACATGGGGAACATTATAATATGTTGCTATGGTTAAGGTGCTGTCCCGAACAATGATTTATAATATAACCCTTTATGATGTAACTACCATCAAATAAGGTTTTAAATATACTGTATGTGATTGATGGTATTATGATAGAACGCAGAAAAAGAGACTTGTTTCAGTGTGCGCACGCATCCTCTTAAATCACACACACTCCCAGCATGGTGCGGATGAAGTCACCGTCCGCTCATGTGTCTCCTCCTCCAGGCTTTAAAGTGAGGAGCACTGCTGCTTCTGTCACCACCTTACAAAGGAAACCGCTCACAAACACGCTCGGGTCATGTGACGACGCGGCCGCTCCCAAACAGAAAGACCCTCGCAGCCTATAAACACTCTCACAGCGCTGACTTCACATGTCAAAAAGAGTCTGGGAAACACCACACAGTTACGAGTTCACCTTTTATTTAGTCTTTTTTGAAATGTACAAAACTTGATCAATAAAATCTGCACTGTAAAACACCCAAATTGATATGTAAAACAGATAGATATATATTAAAAAAAATCTTTCAGGCCCTGAGTGAATTCATAGGACAGAGACACAGATACACCTGTCAGGACAAACCTGGAGCACAGACATCATTGCTGAGTCTTTATTTTACCTCTGGTGCGTCTTTTCTCTTTTCTCACAGCCGAGGCTTGATCTGCAGCCTTTTCTCTGCGGAGGGAAAACAGGAAATGAGTAATGGCAGGAAGATACAAGATGTGTGTATCCGACTCTTATCTTCTGTGTGTTGAATCCTGTTGAAACCCTGAGTGATGACATCTCAGCTGATGAGTAAATGAGGAAGAGGTGTATGGAGGTGTGTCTGCGTGTGAGGTCGCAATCTGGCAGTGATACATTGCGCCTAAGCTAATTTATGCAAAGTGAAGAGGAGCTTGTTTGGCTGAGTTCCACCTTTAATGAGGCTCTGGGCGGCGCCGTGTGTAAGTGAAGCAGCAGAGGGTCATCAGTATTACTTAAGAGCTCAAACTATGCAGACCGACTGAGAGGAGGGACGACAACATGATCATACCTGTGTGTGTCACAGGGAGAGCGTGTAAAGTAAACATGAAGACATGCTGCAGCCCGCATGATAAGTCCATTTAGACCAGTTCATATCGTTAACGCCACCACTTAAAGGCCCTTTTATGCTTTTCGCTTACCTGTAGTGTTATATAGGTTTGTGTGCATGTAAATGGTCTGCAAAGGCTAAAATACAAAAGTTCTCTCCAGAGGGAGTTTTCTCCCAAACACTCCCGCCCCCCTGCCTGAAACGCCTTCATTGGACACTTTTGTTTACTTCCGTTACATAATGACATCACTATGTATGTAACACTCGCTTCTATTGGCTAGCACTCCAACAAATTGCAGGCTAAGTGGCGGGACATCTCTATGCGGTTGACCAATCACAACAAAGCAGGCAAGCTAACCAATCAGAGCAGACTGGGCTCTGGTTTCAGACAGAGGGTGAAAAGAGGAGCTGCAGTATGAGAAGAATAAGGACTGTTTTGAACATCAAAGGATGTAAACTTGTCACAATAGAGGAATACAATCCCCAAGTTAAGCCTGAGCATTAGCTTAACACGGCCCCTAAAACACGATGATGCTGACAGTGTTCCTTTGGCAACATGACTTTTTGAGCTGGACTGGATTAGTTAGACTGAGATGTTCAAAATAATCTCATGATCAGCGATATTCCCAAAAAAACACTTCCCTTTTCTGACTCATAATAATGTCATTCTGCGGGAAGGTGTTAATGACAAAAACAGGTTAGAAAAGGAATAATGACGTACATATTCATTGCAGGAAAAATACACCCCTGGTTTGTAAAGTCCTTACAATATAAATAAAATATATTAATAAAACATACAAGTCAAACACTATGTTTGATGCTGCCATCAGCTCTTTGCTGCTTCTTACATCTACACTAAGTACATAACACAAGTATCACATTTAACTGGTAACTTGTATACGTATATAATAAATGCTTTCCATTCCTGAAAAGTTAGCTAGCAATTTCCAAGGATGTGTTAGAACCACGCCAAGAGACACGAGCAGCTGCAAACAACTTAGATGTGAGCAGGACATCCTTCCAAACTCACTGGATAGCGACATGAAGCATACACACTTCAATGCAAACACATAAACTAAAAAACTCAAGAGGACACAAGAGAGACCCATTTACATGTGTGTGTGCACTGTGTGTGCACTGTGTGTGCACTGTGTGTGCACTGTGTGTGTGACTGGGGAAAGTCGGAGGCCAAGATGATTGGGGCCAGGTCAAAGCTCCTGCTCGCTTCCAAGCAGAAGAGACTAAATCTAAAATCATGAAAGAGAAGGAGGGTTATCGAGGAATGGAAAAGTAAGAGTGAAAAATCTTTAAAAAATGTTTTAAAGATGATTTCCCCTTAAGGTTTTTCTTCTCTAAATTCTTAGTGTCCTCATTTAGAAGCTGATAAGGTTTGGAAATACCTGTGTATGTTAAGTCAATAATGAAATATAGAACAATTCATTTACTCATTAACTTATTAACTTATTAAATCTCATAACTAACTGCAGTTGAGATGAGATTGATGATCCTCCTCCAGCTTTCCACGAAGGCATTTACAAATCCACCGTGTCTCTTGGGACATTTTAATTGTATTCTTCAAATAAAAAACACATCTGTTGTCTTTTTTTCCCCCCCCCGAGATAAAATATAATATTATTACTCCGATAGCTTGACCACATTCCGCAATAAACCTTATTTGTTTGAGCAAATCCTACAAAAGCGACTGAAGAAAAACATTTTCTAAGGAAGTAATATTACAATATTGATAACTGAAGTGTGCTTGGTATAACCGCTTATATTCATGTGAAAGGGATACCATTTTTCCTTGCGAGCCAGCATGTGTGTATCTATGTCAGTGTGTGCATGTGTCCAGCAATCAGGGGCAGGTGGATGGTCGTGCCTGGTGGAAGGATGAGGGGGGGTTGGGGGAGGAAGAGGTTTGAAGAGGGGAGGGTTCCCTTTCTCCTAATCCTCTATCTGTCATGTCTGTCAACAGAGAGCTCAGCTGTGCCTCGGGCCAGCCTAAAACCTAAATATTATTACCTCTGTCGACTGAGCATTATTACTCCTCCCCTGAGCATCATCACCCTCCACAGCGCGGCTCTGATCATCATTATCTGTCTGAGGGCAGACGAATCACCACTCCCCATTCTCATGGACTCTGGGAATGATCCTGGGGCTTTCAAGACATGATCCTTCCACACAACGTCTCCGGACAATTACACTCCACACTCAGCACTCTTACACTGAGTGAAGCAGTTAGTCCTCTTAAGGAATATCCCATTTGTTGACAACATCATTCATAATTCATAATTCCTATCAATTCAAAAAATGTATTTGCCAATTCTGTAAATGTAAAATTCAAACATGGTCAGAATTGGCAGTTTTGATTAATCTCAACTATTCTATTCCTTTTAATCGAGTTGAGAGGGATGTTTCTCAGAACTATTAGTCGCTGATGTCATAAACAAACCCTAAGTATTTCTGATTAACAACATCTGGTAAAGAAGATGGAATTGAGTGCTTTTGTAATATCAGTAATAATCCCCACTGCACAGGAGACACATGTGTGAACAACCATTGTACGTAGGGGAGGATAAAGTTGAATTCATTTAATAAAGAACATGTCAAAGTTGGCCTGATTGTTTTTGCGTACACCTTGGGACAATCTGAGGTGGGCTATGTGGGGTCATGTGTTTCGGTCACCTTTAACCTGTGAGGTCTCAGACAGCAGCGTGACCGGGGCGTCAGCGTCCTCTGGAGAGCTGGAGAGGGAGATGAAAGAGGGCAGTGCCAGAGGACCTTTGGTGGTCCCTGGATCAGCCTGAGAGTCCTGAGGGATGACCACAGACAGGCGGGGCCTAGGGGAAAACAAAAACAAAACAAAACAACAAATTAAACGGGATGTTAAAAGATACTAAAGATATTTGTATTGATCTCTTTTTGTACTTTTCTTCTTCTCTTATGTTGGCTATGTAGATACAGCTAAATGAAAATGGAAAAACTGTTGACCAAAATGTGAACATGTATGTATAATGAAACAGATAAAGATCTAAAAAAGATACTACCGCTGGCCAATTTCAATCGATAATTTAGACTATGGAAAAGAAACATCCGCAATACATACTTGGGTGTTTATTTGATGACACTTTGTTTAGTTGCCACTGTAGAATGTTCTTAAATGTACTTAATAAGAATTAGATAATGCGTCATTTGTACATTTTAACCAAACATTTCAGAGAATGTGTAATTTCTCCAAATGTAAGTATGTTTTAGGCTGGTATATAATAGTTCTTCATTCCTACCCTTTTTTACCCGTTTCGACCTGCAAATGTTATAATACTTATCTTTCAGGGACATTTGTTCTCGTACTCCGAGCCATCCAATGTTTGCATTTCTATTCCAACAATAAAAGCAATGCCTCATTTGCAAAACTTGTAACAAAACAACATTATTGTCTTTAGGTAAGTAAACAACTGAATACGTTTAATGGTGGTATCTTGTAAATAAAGTGTTTACCCTATTCCCCTCCAGCGCTTCACCTTAAACGTATTCAATTCATTTCAATTATAATTCTCGCCAATGATGAGTGATATCTGTAAACTCTGCGTCCCTCCCTCACCTCTTAGCCGGCTCCTTGTTCCGGCCTCTCTTGGCCGCGGTGCTGGAGGTGTTGCTGGCACTTCTCTTGGCTCGTTGGCGGTGCTGCAGTTTGCAGCGGGCTCCTCGAGGGCAGGATCCCGACTTGGAGAAGTCCGGACACACCAGAGTGTGTTTCTTCTTACACTGGGGGTTAGAGACGGGCACATTTACACACAAAGCCACAGGTTTGTCTTGTTGCTAATACTCAAACGTATGGCTGGAAGCTGCTTGTGCTAAGTTAATAACCTTTTTTCCCCAGACCATTTGCAACCAACAGAACAAGTGTGCACTTATAATCATAAAACGTAAATAGATTGCATTTATATAATGGCCTTCCAGTTTGTGTCACCTCTAGACACTTTCTCTAAAACTCACACAAGTTGGCCATGCCATTGGGAGCAACTTGGAGTGAAGCATCTTGCCTAAGGAGACTTGGGCTAGGGATAGAACCACCAACTTCTGTTTGGTTGACAACTGCTCTACTTCCTGAGCAACAGCCACCCTTCATGCCCCTTTGTGATATAATAACATCATTGGTTTCATCATAACAAGGATGGAGTGCAGCACCTTTAAGTCACAGATCTAAACACTAAATAAAAGATACAGGCATTGGGCGATTGGGTGATTTTGAGCACTTTCCCTTGCTAATTTAATGGTGTGACTCTAAAGAATGAGTTCACTGCTTTACGTCAGCTGGCCCAGAAATCAAACAGAGTGTGGCGAAAGGTCTGGCTACGTGAAACTATGCCTGTTCTACAAAGAGGAAGGCAACAGAAGACGGAGAAACCAGGGAAAAGCAGGGAGTAGAGCCGTCACATCTTTAAATACAAAAATAGTTGAATTAAGGGTTAAGGCTTTCGCCCGGAGAAAACGTTGGGAATTCTTGGGAAACAGGGAAGGACTAATCCAAATCATTTAACACTTTGTGGCGTATTCTAAGATGCATTAACATTTAAGCTAGTCATTGGTGTACAGTTGTATTTTTTTTTTGTTAAAGATGAAAAATTGTATGAATATTTCACACACACCCACGTGAAACTCAGGGCAATGGTTGGTTTAAAAGTTTTAACAACGCCCGACCCAACCTTTTAGAACGATGTTCTTGACCATAAAAAACATTCAAAAGAGGTTTTCTACCAATGATCTCATCCCACTAAGTTTCCCACTTGTGGGACTGTTTTTGGAAACGAAGGACATAACCTGATTTGATATTTGGTTTCCTCGTATTCCATCCATTCTTTTGTAAGTTTCTACTTTCAAAAGATACTCTTTCAGTCCCCCTGTCCTTTAACATGCACATTGAGCAAAGCGGGTCACTGTTAGCGTCAGTCTGGCGAGTATTGTGCATGAGCGATTGAGCTTTCACATGCATGTTTGCAACTTGAGTGTATGACAGTGTAATACGGGTGTAAATTGGTAGCTTCATTCTCCACGAGATCCGATCCCTCCCATCTGTCAGAAAAGCTAATTATATTCACTCTGGGGTGCAGGCTGCGAGGAGTGTGTGTGTGTGTGTGTGTGTGGGTGTGTGTGCAGGGGTGAGGAGTGTGGTACTGGGGAGCAGATTGGTCCTGAAATAGAGTGTGTATCGGGGGATGTGTGCGTGTTTAAAGGATCTGGAGATCGATTTTCTGGGACACCGTGGACTCTTAGTAAACTCTCTCTGGGGCCCAGCAGCCCTGACTCGCTGCCACCAGAGCCCCTCTCAGGGACCTCACACCTGTGTTTCTGCACCCCTGGGTGCCAGGAAGGCCCAGGGTCAGCTCGTGGCCAAATGTTTCTCTGGATCATCTTATAGGGCTGCGGTTTTGACACTACATTTCGCTCCCTAAATCAGACCTCACGCCGGTGTCGATTTTAGATTTGATGTCTGACATCGCTACTGAGCCTGTCAGGCCAACACAGGGCTAAGAAATACGCTAATGTTTATTATTTTCCTGTATTAATCGTCATATTTTACTTAATATATAAAAAGATAGTTTTCAACATTCTGATCCGATACCGCGATCCGTCTTTGGATATCTGCCAACACAAATATAATTCTGAAACCAAATAAATCGTAAATAGGATTCATCTTAACAGTAACATTTAGTAGTGTAATAACATAACATTAGATTTAACTTATGCTTCAAAAGTCATAAAGATACATAAAGTCAGAACTGCAAGAAACCTGCATGTACATACGCTTCAAATAAGCCAAACTATTTTAAGTCCTGGTGCATGTTCCAAAAAAATCATCTTAAGTATATACTACAACTTATTTAGTTTGAATTTAGTGGGGTTTGAGTCTCTGACAAAAGATGTGTATTCTTTGGCCGTCTTTGAAGCCCAGAAAGCAACCCGTGAGTCGAGTTGATTCAGAGCATGTGCGCATGCTGGAGTGTATGGCTGCAATGCAAATTGCAATGGGCGACGGTGACGTAAGTGCGATATCCGATAAGTTCTGTTAACTGTTCTTTACTGTTTTTTAAAGTTACAGTTCCTGTGTGACTTTATATTTCCATATAGGATAAATGTGATCCTGGCTTTTACTCACAAGCGACCTGTACAACTTGATCTACTGTGATACTGATGCTTCACCTCCACTGAGGTGCAATTCAAAAAGCATTTACTGGCCCCAGGTACAATGAATGAAAAATCTAAATATTCCAACTGATTCTGTGATCAAAAACTCTGTATTTATTCATTTCATTTATTCATTGCAAGCTGTGTCCTTCACATTATTATAAAATCATCTTTAAGTCATGTATGGCTTTAAGATAAATCAATGAATATTAACACGTGTTGCTGTTTTTATAAAAGTGCACACTTTCAAAGATGGATGTCTTGTAGTGAATACAAAGTGGGATCTCAGTATTGCGCTTCTCATTATTCTGATAACCATGCAGTCCAATGTGTCGCGGTACAACCTCACAATTCTGAAAGCAACTTTGCAAATCTTAAAACTGACTGTTATGATTAGCAACAACAGGAGTGCGTATCATACTTATTCATCAAAAAAAATCGTGCAGAGAATACTTCCAAAGCTGCTGCTATGCGGAAACCGAAAATATTCACTTTAATGTTGATGTGCACCTTTACATTTTTTACTTTAAAAGATGTATGCGTTCTATTCAACAGATATGGGAACAGGAGTTCAAACAGCTGAAGCACTTTGAGTGTGAGAGACAAATTGGAAGAGAAACTGAGTGTAAAAGCTCAGTCCTCTCCCTACATCTCCATTCATCCTCATTTTCATAAAAAGAGAGAGAGCTGGGAAATGGGAGGAAAAAGCTCAAGTGGACAGAACATCTTTATCCCACACCAAGTTAACAATTTTCCACTTGATTTAAAGAATGCTGGGATGTCTCTGGGGCCTATTAGAGAGCTCTCTGCGGTGCCAAAACCAGGAGGAGTCAGCACATTTACCACGAGACAGAGAATGAGCAAAAGAAGCAAGAAAGGAAGAGGGAAGGAGATAGATAAGACAGTAACATAAAAAATTGATATCACATGCATTTACATCTTGGGCATTAAGCCGACACTCGTCTGAAGCAACTTCCAGTGGGTTCAATAGAACAATACATGAGTTCAGGTTGCTCGAGCAGCAACAAAGAGATGGTAATGTTAAGAAAATCAAAGTTCACACTGTCGGTAGATCTTAGGTCGTGTTCAGACTGATATTAGCATTGCATCAAAAAGGCAGCCTCCTCATTCATTTCAATGAGACAGCTATTGATGCATGGGAATTGGACACAGATGCCGCTGGTGAATTAATAGCACCAGAGTTGTGTAAAATCTTCCCGAACCCAACAAAGTTTTACTTCAGGTAAATTGGGGACGAGGGTGGATTATAAACCAGAGACCCGTAAACAATTCCGACCTTTAGCAGTCTGTTTTTTGTTCTTAGTTTCAGAAGTTGTAAATACTTGCCAACGCAACGCTGCTTAGGATAACATGACCGTGGCTAAGGAGGATCAAGGGAATTCTTGTAGTCATCTCATTCCACAAAAATAAGTTGTCGATTTAACATCATTTTTATATTTGAGCACCAAACTTTGGCTTCATGATGGCTAAACTGTACCCAAAACAGAAAAGAAACATCAGTGCAAGAGAAGGAAAGAGGTCAAAAGACAGAGCGTTGGATGTCAGAGAAATGGACAGAAGAAGACAGACAGGAAGTAAACACTAAAGGAACACAGTATGGGCTCTGGTGTTGTCTAAAGACAAGGTTAAAGGTTAATGGAACAGAAGATGTGAGCAGACTTGGACTGCAACAGAAAACTTCAATCAGTGATGCCGTCATTTTAAATGACATTGCCGTCGCCGCAGTTCAAGCAGTTGGCACGCGGCGCAATGTACTATTTTTTTAAGACAATAATTTCTAAGTCAATAAAATCCTTTTTAATCAATATTGTGAGTGAAGACATTGGAGTATTTAGTATGTGAGTATTTAGTATTTGGCCGCGTAATAGGCTTCGCGTTGGGCTCAAGGATCAGTGTTATTTTTTCATTGATGACCGTAAAATAGCTTTTGCGGCAATTATCTATATACATCTATAGTAATGTACTTAATATTCATTGAACATGTAACTGAAATTGTAATACAGCCTACTTATGTCATTGTTGGACAAAGTTGACTCGCCTACATAGTAAATCTAAATAATTGTACACATAGTGTAAGAAAATAAAAAGAAGGGTAATGATGACGTGAGGTTAGTTGGTTTAAATGTAAGGGGAATAGGAAGCGGGTATATTGTTTCCTGTATGTGAATGTGAAAAGGGGGTTTAAGTACAGCCCTGGAAATGAAGAGACCACTCCAAATGTTTCTTAAATCTCAATCTCTACATGTATGGCATCCATAACAATCCAGTGTTTGTGGAATTTCAAAACAGAGAAATGATGTTAGTAGTTCATAGAATAAAATATATTTTTTGTTACTTCATTTTACTCAAGGACATACCTAGAAATAGTCAAACCTGATCATTTTGCAATGGTCTCTTAATTATCCAGAGCTGTGTATCATAGAAATTAGCGGGCTTTCAAATAACAGGGACAATATGAATGGCTGGAGTAACTCTCAGTCATGCATGTGCACTTACAGAACAATATTTTGTTTAAACAAGGTTCAAGGTTCTTTATCGTCAAACTGCCTACAATTGAAAATATGTATTTCAAAACATGAAGAAGGCCCCGTGACATTTCTATTTGAGGGGTCCAATTAAGATAAACTGCTTTAAGAAGGGTGAACACTACAGATTCATTTGGCTAAACAGCCAATCTGACAGCTCTCTACTCCTGGTTCAACATGCTGAATCAGTCGAATGGCCATTGATAAACTCCATTAAGAGATGACTATGGCCAAAACTATGGATGGCAGTTGGCCACAGACGCTCTCTGATGGCTGACTGTCGGCTTATCGTGTCAAAAACTATAAGAGAAAATGGACCTGATACCGGAGCCCCATTTGAGTAAATTGGAAAATTGGAAATAATTAAAAAACAGCATGAAAATGTATGCTGTGAAGTAAAACAGAAAAAGAAAAAGGGACAATTAGGATACCAGAGACGGATCCCGGGAGGTGGAGGGTGAGCGTGAGACAAAGCCAGGAGGAGGATGGAGGCGAGGAGCAGACTTAACCCCTGAGCTGCCGGAGTGTCTGCCTGGCCCATAGTGCCATCCTCAGCAGTTTTCCCATCTATAATTACTGCCTGCTATCCATCATAGAGCCACCAGAGCCTCACTGCACAGCGCTCTATAAACACACACGCAAACATACACACACACAGGGGGGAAAATCACAGACCTAAGCACTTCAGCTAATAGAATAAATATTAATATCCCTTTTGTTTTCTATACCCTCATTTCCCCATGCACTATTTAAATGAGGTCTGACAGTGTGAAAAAGCATCTGTTTCACACTCCACGCTCCAAAAACAAGTGGGGAAAGGGGGGAGACAAAGGGAGGTGAAAACCCAAGAGGGGGAGGAGTGGAGTGTGTGTTTGAGGTGGCCACAGGGACAGTGTGTTTGTGTGTGTGTGTCGGGGGGGGGGGTCATGTGTAGGTGGTTCTCTGTTACCCATCAGGCCCACAATGTGTCACTCAGACACTACAGTTATGCCATTATGGACCACCACCCTCTGCAGCTGTTGCTGCCTGTGTACATGTGTGTGTGCTTGTGTGTGTGTGCGGGGAGGATCGGTTACCAAACCACTTGTTTACCTAAGCCTCAGTTAAACTTCAGTGGAACTGTATACGTGTTGTACAATATAATTATACGTTCAAATGAAGACAGCTTAAACGAATAATTGTACTTTAAGTGTTGGCATCTACGCAGCGCTAAAAATACAGCTCGGATACACTTTCTATGAAACCCATGAATATAATGCATCAGAGACATAATGTTTTATAATCTGGATTTAGAACTATTTAATACTAGTTTTGAGAACTAATATATGTAATATATGCTTTATGACAACAATTTAAACGACTCATAAAGTCAAGTATCATTATACTCACACGGATATGTTTTTGCAAGCAACATAGTGAATTATACAGAAATAAATACAATATAATCCCTTTATAATGTATTTTAATAATTAAAATGATGCATTGAAGTGTGTTTATAAGTCGCTTTTTAAGTGATCATAAAATAATTTCACTTTTGTGTGTTCTGCACACTGCAGAAAAAGTGCTGCAAAATATCATAAAACGTCACCTCACTTAACCTTTATACAGTCAATATGAATATCTATGATTATAATGTGTTCATCACCAGTGTTTTTAACTGTATATAGTTCTATAAATGGAACAAAATGCATTGTGAACATGGGCGTAACAGAAAGTGTTAACTAAAATCCTAGTGAGGTCAAACTAATAGACATTGTATAACGAGAGTGGAAGCAGTCACGTGTATTTCATTATACCACAGTGATACAGGTGACGACAGTCTAACTGGTTCAACACGTGTCAGCTGACCAGTGTCCAAGACCCCGCTGTGACCTGGACTGAGCCCCGCTCAGATGGTGAACAGGTGTGTGTACTTGGAATAGAGGGAGCTGTGAAAGTGAAAGCCTTCTTTATGTGGTGCTTTGAACTTGCTTTTTTTGTTAGCAGAGCATCTTCTACATTGACACATGTGACAACAGGAGGGTACCCTGTGACATCTTTCTCCTATGAATGGGTTATACTACATAATGGAACTAGATTGTTATTGAGCAGTTTAGAAGAGGGACTTTTTTCTTTGTAACAAACTTCACCCGCAAACTCAGAACAAAACAATTGATATAATTGGTTGATTGTAAGTTTGTTGCTCTGGTCATGGCTGGATAAAGAAATGCTCAAAGTAATGTCACATTGAGCCTGACTTAGATGGAATGTTACTGGTGTGTTGTGTGCTACCTTCTCTCCTTCAGGACAGTAGCCTTTCACAAAGTCCTCACACACTTCGGCTTTTCGGGACACGTAGACGTGGCTGTAGGGACAGTCACTGTTGTTACAGATTCCCTTCAGGAAGTAGGAGCACACCGGCATCTGGAGAGTCAAACACATTTATGTAAGCAATCTAAGGCTGGAACATGTTTCATATTACTTGACCAAGAGAGTGTGAAAAGAGGTATTCTCTCAACAATTACAAACATTCTACTATATGAATCTTTAAATAATAACAGACCAACACAGAGACGAACATGGGGGAATATGAGTAGATTCTTCTTTAGATATGTCAAAATAAAATGACTGATCTGTTATATGGAGGGGCTGAAGTGTCTTCCAGATTATTGGCAAAATGTCGAATAAATTAAAATGTGGGCATCAATCTGGATCAGACAGAATCAAGTACTATTGATCCTGAGCATTCTTCCTCAAAAACAGACATTACATTGAGATTAAGAAAGTTTCCTGGTAAAAAGTCTGACACCCAAAGTTGGGCCAATAAAGAAAAAGGTTAAAATGCTTTTGTATCATAGAGAAGCTTACACAAATAAATCAGTAAAAAACATTGTTGCTATTTTTTTTCTTCTTTTTAATCTTCAATTTGACTTTTATCCTCCATGATCGTCTTCCTTAATTTGTCCAATTAGAAAGTAGCCGATGTAAATACAAATAACCCTCAGAGAGCAGTGTTAAATGTGACATGAGATTATACAAGTTTGTTAACAGACATGCTGTTCTAAAAACCCGTCATGTAGAGTTCAGACATGTCCGTGTGCCAAGCAATATGTCACGCTGAGCAGCTAAATGACCTTAATTGCAGTTGACAGCAGCAGAGTCAGAGTGAATGTGTGTCTTGACAGCATGTGCGCAGTGTGTGTGTGCGCGTGTGCGTGTGTGTGTGTGTGGGCAGAGAGATCTACTTGTTGGTGTGCAAGGGCGAGCCTAGTGGATGCCGGTCTAAATATACCTCTGAAGGGGATTCGGTGACGAAGGAAGGGGGTGTTGGGGAGTTTGGGGGGGGGGGGGGGGGGGGGACTTAGGGAGGCGGAGTGTGGGAGGGACTCCACCTTGGTGGGATGGGATCAGTTTAACCTAATTAACTGCAACAGAAATATGTATCCAGGCTGCATCTCGTCCAGCTCTCATGATGTGTTTATGTGCTCTCTATGTGTGCACAGACTGGGCAAGTGTGGTCCCAGAGAGTGTGTGGGGGGGGGGTGCAGGATTCAACATTCAGGCTCACCTATCCACACTAGTGCCCAGATCGAGTGCTGGGTGCATAACCTCGCACCCCCCCCCCCCCTTTGATTTCACCTCACTTCTCCCTAGGAACCCCATACGGTCCTGTTTAAGGGGTCCACATGTAATAAGAGCGGGAGTATCCTCTGGAGGGATGGGCCAAAGGGTGAGGGGGGCCCTGTAGGAGAGGTGGCATTACAAACAGACAGCTGGGCTCTCAGCACTTACAGGCCGCAGTGTGTGACAGCCAACACAGGTGCAGGGCATTGTGAGTGTGTTTGGAGGGTGAGGCAGAGCATCTGTTTTAGGGTTGTTTGTCTTAAGGGGGTAAAGAAGTTAAAGAGAGCTTTCCCTTTTTGAGTAGCTACACTTTCATCTACCCTTGGGTGACCAGTTGTCCAATATTTCCGGTAGGGCGGTTAGGCTCCCCTTTTTTTAAACAGTGTGTGTGTGTATGTATGTATGTATATGTGTGTATATATATATATATATATATATATATATATATATATATATATATATTATAATAAGAACAATTCAAACATGTGTCAGCTATATAACAAATATAATAGTTGTTGAGTGTGGGAAGTGTCCAGGATTCCACAAAAAGCTCTTTTTAAATGTTATGTGTGCACTATCTGGGTATAATAGTGCAGTGCATTTTGCCATGCTTCCCATTGGGACGCATTTATGAAGCAAATTAGCACATGTTATTACAGAAGTATGCACATTGAGAGAGAATTAGAGAACACTTACTGTTTGACTGTTTTTATTGCCTGTTCAATAGCTGTAAACTATTTCCAAAGTCACTTGTTTGGAACCCATCTTTTAAGTCAGCCTGCACCATAGTTTATTACAGTACAACAGTTTAGATCAGTGGTTCTCAACTGGAGGGTCGCGATGTATTGACCAAGTAAAAAGTGGGTCCCGAGGCCTGACCAGCTGAGAACCACTGGTTTAGATGGTCAAATCTTAAGTACCAAAATGATTGTCAATTTTTTTTAAAGTACATAGATCATAACATTTAATATGTTTTTCATTTTAGAAATCTGCTTCAGAAGTGTTAAACGCACACAATAAGGAAGCACTTCAGTGGTTTAATAATGTAAAAAAAAGAAGTTGAAATGATAAACAGATATAGGGTCATACTGTGAAATGGTATTCATAATTTAAGTATTCCAACTTACAAATATTATCATTGATTATTATGGCAATTTAATTAATAATCGTACATTAGCTTGTCGAAAATGTGAATCATTATTTCTAGAGCCCAAGTAGACATTTCCAAAATTAACAAATCTTGTGGAAGTTTGAATTTGCAATCAAAATTAATCTTTTTATCTACTGAATAAATGTCGTCATATTTATATGCAGCCATGTCACCTAAGATTGACTGAGTTGCTGATTCTACCCAGGAGGATAAGGTGTGTAACCACAGGTCTGCGCTGAAGATAATGTTCCATGTTGATTTATGTGCAAACCAGAGAGAGACCGATCTGTGGTAACTTACACTTTTGCCACTTGGTTTTTGTTTTCAGCAATGTTCACTCAGTTATACACTCTTTGATAAAAATGAGTTGACGAGGCAGAACAAGCAATTACGCATCCTGCTGGGGTGTAGATCCCAAAAAATGACAAGCTCTAACCTTTAGGATGTTCCCATACCCAAAAGACCCCCCCCCCATCCCCCATTGGGTTAAGTCTTCCTTGCTCCTTCCCATGTCATGGAAAATGGACATGTTCCAAGAGCACAAATACGATCCTTGATGACTGTACCCAATGGTGTCATCTTATACCAACACATGTACACAACCATGGCCTTTGCAATAAAAACCAATACAAGTGTTATTAAGCGCTTAGGTTATGTGTGGAAGCACGTTACCTTCTCCTTTGCCACCTTATGGGAGAATGGGCAGGAGCCGTCTGCCAGTTTGCACGTCCCCCGGAGAAACCTGTACACAAACCACAGACACAGGCTAATAGAGATGCAAAGTAAGAAGAGCTGCTGTTTCTGGAAGCTTCTTTTTAAGATATCCTTAATTAAACTCAACGTGGAAACACAGCATATCAGGGAAAATGTAACAGTAGATATATGTTATTGCCATCAGATGTAACTATTCAGATTTTTTTTACAAAAAACACAACTTGTGCCTCAGTTTGCTTTTATGAATGAGTCTAAAAGCAGCAAGCCCACCATAGTTAAGTTGAAGATGTTATTTGTTAAGCTTTTATTAGAAAGTGACAGTTGAGGATGTGACGGGACGTTAATAGGTAGATATATGGGGACTGATTGACAACAAATATTCCCAGCCAACCATGGGACATTGCAGTTGGATGAGAGTGTGGTACATTCATAATGGGCAAACATTTGAGTTACACTTCCCAACCCTCACTTAACAAATGCCCCTATGCGTCTCGCAAATAAAATGTGTTTTTCTTTCACTTTTTCATTGAAGTTCAACTGGTCTGGTGATTAAAAAAGGCACACATTTTATTGGGTTAATTCAGCTGTGTATAATGATTTGCTGCCGCGAAACATAATGTTGCTTGATAGCTAGAAAGGAATGTTAATTAGCTAGTTAGTTGCTAGCCAACAGTGGCAATTGTCACTTCATGTGAGGGTACAGCAGTTTGCCATTTGAGACAACATTACCTGGTTGAAATTCACACACTGCGCTAGGGTTCAGTGTACAACGTGAAGTGTCCGAATCCAGACACAGCATAACACTGAGCAATGAAACCACTTTTACTTCCTTAAACCTTGAAGCCGAAAGATAACAACTCTTACTTTGCAACTCTATTGGGTTGACAGATGACCAGAAATCCCAAGACTCATCTCTTCCCCCTGAGCCTTATGTATTAAAGAAGGTCATGATCTTGTGTGTCAACTGTTCTTTACCTGGTGCAGACGGCAACCTTGTCCGGGTCGTGGATGTAGGGACAGCTGTTGCCACGGTTACACTTGCCGAAGCGGTTGTAGTACATGCAGTACTGCTTTGGCTGCTTCTTCTGACGAGCATTTCTGATTATGGCAATGCTGCGCTGGACAGCACGGCTTGTTTCAGAAAACACAGACAGACCATTAGGATCCACAAATCAATAACAAACCGCTTGTGGTAACTAAAGACGACAATAGTGTGCCAGGAATAAAGTTTCAACTCACAACCATGTGAGGAGCTTCGGGTTAAGGTTTCCACCGTATGCTAATTTTAATTTTATGAGATTACTTCTGGCTTTACAGCACTCAGTGACACTGATGAAAGGCAGTTAATGTTAGAGGAGGATCAAATATAAAACTCTTGGCTGGATTTGATTTCAAAATAGTGCTGTTTAATGAAGAGAGCCAGAAGGATAGCCCACACACAACTGTTAAAGAAAAAAATGGATATGTATGCAAAAATGCTTCTCATGAGAACAGATGAAACACGTTGGCAGTGTCTTAACCTTACCTGGCTAAATTACGAGAACTGTAGTGTCTGTTGAAAGCTGGACTCGTTAATGGGACCTGGGCAGGGCTGAAGGACCTTCCTACATGTGGACAGAGGGAGATATTTCAAAAGGTGTTATGTTTCCACAGGAAGTCAACAGCAGTAGTGGAGAGATGAAGTCCATGCCATTTCATGTTATTGTCCAGATTCAAATCATGTAAAAACACCCCAAACAATGAGGGCGACATTTTGGTACAATCCAACGTAAACCCATGATATTGATATTCTGTACAAACTGTAAAGTCCACTGAGACAAATGTAACATTTGTGATATTGGGCTATATGAATTGGTTAAGTTGGTTGATTGAAACTCCTACAAAATGTGGTTTGTTCTGTAAAATATATCAATATTATGCGTTTCTTCTTTTATATGAATGTTCCCGTCTTTGTTGAACAATTTGACCATTCGAAATGATTAGATATTATATTTGTTTTTGAAGAAATTATTTCTGTCCTATATACACATATATTTTTCTGGTTACATTTATATTTAAGTTTTGAAATTACAGATGGATTGAAAAACTCTTTACTATATTTTTTAAATGTTCAAGTTGGTTTTCTTTGCAGATCCAATATTGTTGTATGGAGAAATTAAACCTAGATTTTAAATACATGTTACATTACATGTTAGACGCTTTTATCCAAAGCGACTTACATACTCAATACTGTGGCCAATCTCCACAGGAGCCATTTGGGGTGAAGTGTCTTGCCCAGGGACACAACGACATGCTGACTGCAGTGGGGTTTGAACCTGTGACCCCCTGATCCCAACATCAACGCACCATCCCACTACGCCACAGCCTCCCTCCTTATGTTGAATAAGTTATTGTCACTTGTTGTTGGGCAACGTTACTAAAGTGTTGACAGTATGTGTAGCCTATTTTAATAATTACATTTTTATATAAACACTACCATATAAAAATCTTTCAAATACTTGAATGCTCCTTGAGCTGATGAGCGTGAAAGAACAAAAAACATTTAAACATTTGAGTATTTTTGCCATTGCCCAATTTGCGCAAGAACAATGCATTAACTCTTCCTACCTGACATGCTGTGAAATGTTACAACAATATTAAAAAGGAATTCATTTGTGACAAAGAGATAGGTAGATATTTAAAAGTGCTTTTCATTTGTTTTGTTTTATCTTGCATGCCATTGCTTTATCCTAATTGAAATTTTTTAAAAACACTATTAGAATTATTAAGGTATGACCAAAGTGTAGCTGTCCGAGTGTGTTTTTTAGCCAGATGCCATAGCAGTCTGATATGTGCCTGGTTCTTTATATTGTGGTGGTTTGACACATGGGTGCCAAAGCCAAACGTGACATCCAGCTCGGTCTGAGAACATCATAAACTCTATGTATCCAATGCACTCAACAACACCGGTGGGAATGGTGTTTGTGTACGGAGGGGTGACGACCAAGTGCAGGACCTTAAACCATTCTGGATATTTTTTCTTGGCTGTTAATACTCTCAAGAGTATTAAGAGTGCACCCTGTTGGGATTCAAGAAGAGCAGAATTACAGGCTGATGGATCCAGACCAAAAAGCTCCCCTGGGGAAGGATGTGAATCAAAAAGTTCTGCTGGGAAGGCTCCTGAGGTGTGTTTCTGGAGGAGGCAGGATCAGTGTGTTGGGATGCCGGTCACGAGTTGAACAGAATGGAGCTCTTCAATTTGGCCTGCAGGTGTAGTTGCTACAGAATGTGTACTGTATAGGAGAGAAGTGCCGTAGGAGGTGGAGGCAGATCCGGGCTTTAATCTGCACCGTCCAGTTCTCCAGACCCTCCCCCTCTCTGCTCTGACAGATGACAACTTTATTATTCACAGTGGCAATCCACCAGCTCCCGTAAGTCTATTAGAGAGCATGTGGGCAGAGCTGGCGCCACAAACATGAATAAAACACACACACACACCACACACACACACACACACACACAACACACACACACCACACACACACACCACACACACAACACACACAACCGACACACCAGCACACACAGCAGCACAGACACACACACACACACACACACACACAACATGCTACACAACACACTACACACAACACACACACCACACACACACTACACCATCACACACACACATCACACACACACCGCACACCCCCCCACAGTGCGACACCCATCCACCCACACACATCCACACACAGTCAGTAGGGCCCCCACCACACACACCCCCCCCCATCCCGCCCCCCACACACACACACACACACACTACACCACACAGCACACATTGACCTTAAACCCATGTCCAGAATAGGGCCTGGGTAATCAAACCTCGGGACATTTTTTGGTAAACGACTTAAATGTGTCTGTCGCACTCTTTAACGCTGGTATTAATTACGGGACCAGTTCATACTTGTGTTTGGCTTGATTTAGATTTTGATTTTTGCCAAGTGATGTTACGTTGTGTCCAGGCAATGTTCTTGTCTCGCTGCTTGTGTGTAGAGGATATTCAAGATGTTTTGTTAAATTAAAGAAGGAATTCATGTAGGGGGTTAAGGTAAGGGTTCGGAGTTAAGGAATTTGTAAAAGAAAAAAAGGACAAGAGTTGCTAACAAACCGGGTAGTATAAAGTATTGGCAAAAAAGAAAATCAAACAAACTTCAAATTGATGTGTTTGAAACACCTAATATTAATAAGCTCAGAGCCCCTTGATAAGGTGTGCTTTTTAAGACACATTTTACATACTGTATATTACCAGATTAAAATGTTCCTAGACTTCAGTACAATGCGAGAATAAATAATATATTGAGAATCCTTTTCACACCTTGTGTTAGTTATATTAAACTCAAATTAAATGGTGTAGCCAATAAATGACAACACAGTTTTTAAATGATCATACATCATACTTAAGCCAAGCACAGCTGATGGTACCCTCACACACACTGTGGTTATAACCAGTTGATGTATACTACATCATATATAACAATATAATATATGCATCCCATCCCAATATATACATGTATGTATCAAAGAGGATACAATGGGTTTTGCAGGACACAAAAGGATTTCAGAGGAAATCCACCCGGTATGTTTGGGGCTCGATACAAACTTGATTTGCAGATTAAAGATGCTTCTTTCAAGGAGTATCTAAATGTATATGTGAGCTATAAATGATCAGAGTCGTGTAATTATCACCGTGGAATGAGGAGAGATGTTGGTGGCACATGAAGTCAATTGTGGGACTGCATGAAATCTGTCATCACTTTTGTCAATGACCATTATAGTGACAGTGATGGTACCTGTTCGGTTGATGGACATGTTGGATCCCACGGTGCGGGACAGCTTATTGGCTGACACCCGGTACAGGGAACCACCAATCCAGCACATGCTGCTTCCTCTCCAGTGCTGGTTGGGTGACGGTTGTCTGTCGTGGGGGGCTCGCATTCTATTCTGTAGGAAACTCCTGAAAGGACAAGGGACAGAGGAAGAAAAAAAGAAAGAAAGATGAAATTAGAGATAAGAAAAACATTAGGAAAATACCCTGAAAGTTATGTATTCATTTAAAGGATTATTCTGTTTTATTGCAATGGTATAATGATCCGTTACGATCAGTTTCCAAACAGTCCTTCTCTGAGGTGGGAGGATACCATCCCCTCCCTCAGTTCCAGCCCTCTTCTGCCTGTCTTCTCTTAGCTCTTCCCCTATATCTCCCCTCCTCACTTTATGTTTCCCATCCTCCAGTCTCCCCTCCCTCCCTTTCTCTCTCTCTCCCATGTCACAGCACTCTGTTAAATTGCTCCTCTAATGGAAAGGACGGCAGTGTGGAAATGGAGAGAATTGAAAAGAGGAGAGGAGGAAATCAATGAGATAATAGGCAGGGCAGGGGGCCAGAGCAGCGAGGTTGGCCCCTACACTGGAGCGAAGAGACCACACACACACATGGTATCACAACACACTCCTGCAACAGTATGTACAGTACACACAATCACAGGCCTCCACACTCGCATGCTCCCGCATTCAGAAGTCACTCAGTAGACTTGCGTACGTGCGAGCCGGCAGTGTGTGCGGGGCTTCTGGGTGGTGTGGTGGTGGGGTGGTGCAGGGGTTATGGCGATAAATTGCGCTGTCCTGTCACTTCTATTTGGGGCGGATTGGGGCTGGTGTGCAGGGTGCCGCTGGAGGTAATTTGCTGCCGTATTTCAGATGGGCTGGAAATGGGTTTAGAGCGAGAGTTCATGCCTCCCATTACAGAACAAAGAGAGGGTTACCCCGAATGCACGCCGCACACAAAACAACTGACACGGAAGCTTAACGCGCTGCAGCCGGCGGAGAGCTGCTGCAAAGAAGAAACACACTGAGCCAATATCAACTATAAGATGCGTTCACGTACCACGCTCTACCTGACCGCGCGCCATAACTCAGCGGCACAGACACTCAGTTTCACTGATACAAGATCAGTGGCTGCCCTACACAGGGCAACTGCAGCCAGGGGAGCTGTAATGGAGGCTAATGTTGGAGCGCTGACTGCCACCAAGGGAGGCTTAAACAAGGACTGGGTGGCCTCGAGAGCCACAATGGAGGTTAATGGGGATATGACATGAACGGTTAACACAGACGTCGCTTAACCCTGACACAGGTCTAAAGTGATGTTGGGGGGGTGTAACAACCAGTCTGTTAGGGTGCTTTCTCAGAGTCCAAACATCATAGAGATTTTTTGATGAAAGGCTCACACATTAAATGTTACCTGAATTACCAGACAAGATTCCGCTCAAAGTGCTGTTCTCGGACAAAGTGCAGTTTATTTTCATTTTTTGTGAGGAAAAACAAGACATAGCTCTTACAATTTTCTAAGCAGCATCAGATAGGCGTAGGGTTCTGGACCAAACCCAAACGATGGTTCTCATTGTGTGCATAGTGCAATAATTAAAAGTTTTGTTTCTCTATATGGAGCATCAGTTAAAAAGAGAGATATATTTCCTATAGAGAATATTTGCAGAGAGCAGACCTTTGCTAAGAACAAAAGGTGCATTTACATGCTCCATGAATGGTTTCATTTCATTTGTGAAGTCGATCTTCCGACTTATGTCCACAACAATGAGGCCAGTAGTTCTTCCAAATGCTGCTGACAGAAACAAGAGGACAGACTGACAAGAGGACATCACTTCATTGCAGAAGGCAGTCAGCACAGTTGAACCAACCACGAACATATCAGTGTTTTTCTTTATTTGTCTGAAGCTCATTTCTTCACAAATTAAGTTCTCAGACTTTTGCAAAACTGTACATACAGCCATGTGAATGAGTTACCCCTGCAGGCCGAGCAATATTAGTGCAAACAGCCTCTGTGGGAGCACATTACCTTTACAATAGGGTAATCTGTCTCTAATTAAAAAGCGAGAGAATGTAGAAGAAAATAAGCGGACAGCAGAATACCCTTTAAAATAGAGCAGGAGTTTTTATCTGTCTCCTGACTCTCCTTGGCCTGTTCCCAGTGATGCCCTTGACCCCTGGAGTAATATCTGTTATCAGATACCCACCAGGCCCATCTGATGCACAAATCCTCCTCAGCTGACAACCAAGGACCACTTCAATGGTGATGTCTATTTTTCTGCTACAAGGCCCGAGTATCAAATCTATACAGTCATCATACAACTTGCTTGACTATTTAAAGCTGCACTCATCAGTATTTAGAAAGATACAATCACAAAATGTAGGCGTAAGTAAAATGTTTCACTTACTGTGATGAGCCCATGTGAAACTAGCAACCGTTTTTAACCTCTTATAACTCTTGGTTTTATTTTTAAGGTCAATTTACTGTAAGGTTCAGTCTGCCGCCAAAACAAGGTGTTTTTCCATTATAAACTATTGGCCCGATTTTCATCAAATTTGGTAAATAGGTGTTGCCTTAGCCAAGGAAGAATCGATTCAATGTTGGAGTGGATCAATCAATCAATCAATGTTTATTTATATAGCCCAATATCACAAATGTTACATTTGTCTCAGTGGACTTCACAGTTTGTACAGAATATCAGTATGACAATACGACACCCTCTGTCCTTAGACCCCTCACATCGTACACCATTCAAAGGTCAGATACTCAATGTATTTTGACACTTTCGATAACATTGCAAAATTGGACATCTGGCCTTGGCGAAATCAAGTTAATTATCAATTGATCTAAAAGACTATTGCTTCCTTTGTAGCCCCAAGCTGCATCTTTAAATGCCTTATGCTCTAACCACAAGTCATTGACCCTCAAATTACAATGAAACAAAACAGAGTAGTTAGTTGAAGGTGAAACTACAGTATGAAAAGTTCCAAAGAAAGATATTTTTACTTGGCGAATGATGATAAATCAAATGTCTTGCCATTCAAATTGCTTTCAACCACATCAGTATTTCACATTCACTTAGTTGTGTTGGGAGACAAAGACAAATACAATAACTTGAGCTCAATTATGGCGCATTTCCACTACAGGGCCTTGCTCGGCCTCGCTCGGTATGGCTAGGCCTTGTTAGGACTGGCTCACTTTATGCTGCGTTTCCATTACAGTTTAGTAGCTGGGGCAGTAACTATAGTAACGCAGTGTAGGCGGAGCCGTGACGTCATCTTCAATGAGCACAGAAAAACAACATCAGCCGTTAGCTCTTAGCACTCAAGAGCTCACAGATCCTCATATCTGTTCAGAAACTAGACAGAAGTGAAACAAGTACAAACCACAGACTGTCTGTGTCATGGTGAGTACAGTCGCTGCTTTATTTATGTCTGTAGGCCGTTGTTGTGAGTGTGGACGGTCGGAGCATATACTGCGTTAGCTTAGCCGATCTCCATTTAGAAAGCACGCATTTTAAAAGGTTTTTCGCCTGCCGTCTGTCTGCAGACTTGTCAAAGCATTCATTCATGGTTCTTACTAACCAGTATCAGTATGTTGTTTCTTCGGCATCATTTAGAAACGTGTATTACAATTAAATCACGGTCAAATATGTTCATTTTGTTGTTGTTGTAGCCCCCTTGCCAGCGATTCTCTCTCTAGTTTAGCATACTCAGCCCGACTCAGCCTGGTTGTTGGCCGGGAAAGAACCTCGATTTTATGAAAGTTATTTTTTAAAAGTATGTGTTTTATTTATAAATGTTTACATGGACTGGCCCCTCCTCCCTTAGGGGAATTCATCCACAAAGAACACACTGGACGCTGCACTAGGTCAGAAACCAGAGGAGACTGAGGTCCACCGTAGACGGACCACTTTTGGACAACATGTACCTTCAATTGAGGGCAGCTCATTCTGGAACGGCCTCCCAGCTGAGATACGGGATTGTCCCACTCTCAATAGCTTCAAAGGTCAACTCAAAGAATGGATGAGAAACAAACAGACGTACGATCACCGCTAAATGCACTTTAATACAGGGGTATCTCCTCTTGCACTTTAGTCAGCTCTTGTATCTTCTCTTGCACTTTATATGTCGTAGCTGCTATATTGTATTACCATGTCATAAATACTCGTGTATGCTGCTCTTGCTCTTTTGCACCTTTTGCACATCATGTATTTTGTTTTTGCTATGTTTGTAAAATGTACATTTCTTAAATGTTTTATGTGAGGGACTGCGGATGTAAATTAGCTCAAAGCTAAATCTGGCACTGTTACGCTTGATACATTTGAATGTTTTAGGTGTTCATTACTGTGCATTGGCCCTGCCAAATAAACGATTAAATAAATAAATAAAAGGTCGCGGTACAAAAGAACATTGACTCTCCAAAAAGAAAAAGAAAGGTAAAAATGTTGAGAAAAGGAAGAAATGAAGGAGGGTGCAAGGGCATGCAGAAACTCCCCTGTGACTAGTCTGCATGCGTATACTAAAGGTGGTTGTGTGCGTGTTTGCGCACTGCTCTGACCATGCGACGCACAGATAAAGGAGAGCGCAATTCAGCACTACCGCCGCTGTTGATGAATGATCCGACTTTTGTTTTAGTGACAGGGAAGAATTTGGAGGGTCGCGCGACTGCTCCGAATAATGCTGCCCTTGTCTATTTGTCTGCAACCCAAGCATTAGTAAGCTCATATTGGGAAACAGTTACCCTTGAAACAGAGCACAGCAAAAACAGTCATCTGGCTAATTCCAACAGTAAGGACTGCTGCTATTCTTCGGGCACTTAAAGGAAACCAAAGCGATGTCGTTACGCAATCACGATCCTATCAAATCCAACTTAAAGAGAGCCGATGTAATGAGCAGAATCCTCTCTTATGGTGGGTAACACATTAAAATGCAGCCTAAAGAGTGTTGGTGTGGATTACAGTGTGAACAGCAGCCGAGGAAGATCACAACATTGGGCTCTAGGTGACGGATAGATGACTAATGTGATGAGTTAAATGAATGAATTGGGGTATAAAGGGGATGAATGAGGGAGTGAATGCGGGGAAAAAGAAGAGAGAAGTGAAGAAGAGGGAGCGCTGCCTCACTTTATTGCCCAGTCTCTTACATCCTGTACTGATCGATACTGAAGCACTAAAGGAGATGAGCGCCTGGACCGTGTGTGTATGTGTGTGAAGATATATACAGTCAAAAGTTGTCTACTTATTTGGGGGACCTGCCATGTTAG
Source organism: Harpagifer antarcticus (assembly GCA_902827135.1). Classification (NCBI taxonomy): domain Eukaryota; kingdom Metazoa; phylum Chordata; class Actinopteri; order Perciformes; family Harpagiferidae; genus Harpagifer; species Harpagifer antarcticus. The sequence continues at coordinate 2,351,080 of CADEHL010000031.1, forward strand.
GGGCAAGTTAGAAAAAGACGCAAGTAGAAGCCAAGACATTTGGATTAAAAATAAGTGACAATAAAATAAGGAATAAAAAGACAGAAAAGAAAAAGAAAGCAACAGAGCAAACACACGGGTATAGAAAATAGGAGAATAGACTACGACGGTGAAAAATATGGAGGGTTCGAGAGGGATAAGGGGGAGGGTTGGGCTGTAATGTATCCGTCAGTGTGCATGCTTTACGGCTTTCTTAATTCAACTCCTGTTACTATTAATGGAGTTAATGTTGAGATTATATCTATTTTCTGGTGGCTTGGGTTGAAATACTGCAGACGATTCCCTCGCCCCTTTAAACGACCGTCCGGCACTAAATCACCGGCTACGCTTGTTATGGATGGAAACAGGTAAGAGCATGGCATGCTGGGTAGGGAAACATCTCTTCCTTTGGAATGGTAAATGATGAATTGTGGTGTTAGTGAAGGTATTTTTTAAGCTCAATGTTTGATTGAATTTATCAATATTCAGTACGTCTCGTGTGCTTTTAAATGTTGTTTAAGGACATTTTATTTATTTTTTTGCAGTTTGTATAGCTTCTGTAATTGGAAAGTGTTGTACAAATAAACTTGCCCAATCAGACAGTTAGAGCACTAGCCAATAGAAGTGTTATGTACTGATGTCACTATGTCGCAGAAGTAGACAAAGGAGTCCAATGGAGGCGTTTCAGGCTGGTAGTGTAGGGGAGAGAAAAAAAGAAGCATAATCGGGCCCACTAAATGAAGAAACTGAAGCACGAAAAGCCCCCCAGTGCTTTCTCAGTTGGCGTTAATAATCCTAAAATATCTGCTTATTACCTGCCAGAATTTGGGAACCCTTGGACCACCATGCAAGGCTGTTTTTTAAAATTGATTTCCCTAAAGCGTGGCTTGGGTGTGGATTTCAACTATGAACAGGCACAGAGATAAGAGCAGAGAACGTATGAGGACAGGGATCAGTGGGTCTGATAGGCCAAAGATGAAGAGCAGCACTCAGTAGTTAAGAGCAGAGAATATGAGCTCATGCTCCACTCAATAGCTTCAAACTGATAAAAGTGGAGGGTCTTTGGAGTTAAACAGAAAGATAAGCATGAGAAAGGAGCGCATGGGTGGGGGTGAGGGGGGGTAATCCACCATCCCTGGAGACCCGACCTGTCCCCCTCCTCTCCCTATCTCTTTCCTCACTTCTACACACTTGGTGATATTTTACAAGATGTCACGGGGCTCAAATTGAAAATCCCTTGATGAATCAATATTTACTGCAGCAGCTAAATGAATAGTAATAAGTCACCAGAGGCTGAGTCCGGCCACAGTCCGGGCCCCTCTGTCTAACCAAATCTGGATATCACAAATGAAGCAGCACACACACAAAACAAGCCCAAAACTTCCTCACTCAAAAACAGGCTTCCACAACAGACACAACCAAAAGACTAATGTAACTTCAGCCCAACTAAAAAGAAAACACAGCAGATACATATGCTGAGGTTTTGTAGGTTTAGGAGCCGTCTCCTGGCGGCCAGGAGGACAAAACCAAAATGAGGTGTTTCTAGTCTCTAAAAATGAAGTATCAAAACACACTCAGCACTGTGAATGTACCTTCGATTGCTCTCCCTCAACGACCACAATCATGTCTCTGTGAACTGAACTTAAATTGCAAGAACTCAATTTGTTTTGTGTTAATTCCTAGACCGGACACAATAACGTTTTAGAGCAGCTCCAATTCCTTTATATTACAATCAGTTTCATGTTTATCAGAACTCAGTTCTTATGTGTGTGTGTGTGTGTGTGTGTGTGTGTGTGTGTGTTTCAGAGTGTCAGTTACAGTGTAGTCATACCACTTACAGGAAGAGCATCATGTTATTTTTATAACAGGATGCTTATTATTACTCTACAGATTAACAGATCATCTAATACCAACCAGGACAACCTGTTCTGAGCTATCGCAAACTTCAAACAGCATGCAACTGAAGGAGAAAACATGCTCAACACCACGTCTTTTCTTAATGACAAAGCTATGACTAAGGCCTTTACTTAAAAGTACTTTTATGTCTTTAATACATAGATATGTGTCCCCGGTGTATCAGGGAACTCACAAAGTGAAAATACAACCCTCTCTTTTCCTCAGTACCCACATCTCTAAAAACGGGGGGACGACGGAGCTGATCCAGATTTGCTGCTGATATGACCTAATATCTGAAACGTGGGCTGGCTTTACACCAACGGCCCTTTCAGAAACGTTGCTATCAAACAATGCCCGACTGTTTTGAAAGTAATATGGTCTTTGTTTACATTATCAAGCATCGCTAACACTCAGAGCTAACCTGTACTGGCGAGAGCATGTGTAAGAACCAGGAAATAAAAAAAGGAACTCACCTTGTTGTAAACCCACAAGAGAAAAAGCATTTGAGCTCCATACTGTTTCAGAAATAATCCTTGAAGTGGTTTGGAACATGATATGGCGTTTAATCATGGCAGTATTTAGCTGACAATCTGCCGGTAGAATCTCCCGCATGAGCAGGCATAAGCTCCACCACCTCTTTTTATTTTTTTAAAGCTTTATACCCAGAATCAGCACTTTAGTAACAGGGCTGAAACAGAGAGGTATGAGGCATGGCTAGAATGGGTGATCCGTTTGGTATTTTGAGCAAAACACTTCATTGACATTGACATATTTTTTTATATATCTGAGACCTATGCTATTGCCTAAAGGAATGATAGGTGACCTTTGACGTTTTCCACCCAATAATAACCTCCTCATAAAGATGAATTAAAGGGGCCCTATTATGCTTTTTGGGGGGTTTCCTTCCCTGTAGTGTGTTATAGGTTTCTGTGCATGTAAATGGTCTGCAGGCTAAAATCCCAAAGTTCCCTCCAGAGGGAGTCACATCACTACGTAACACTTACAATCCGACCTCTGCAGCTCATCCAGAATGCAGCTGCTCGTCTGGTCTTCAACCTTCCAACATTTTCCCACACCACTCCGCTCCTCCGCTCCCTTCACTGGCTTCCAGTAACTCCTAGAATCCACTTCAAGACAATGGTACTTGCATACCATGCTGAATGGATCTGGCCCTTCCTACATCCAGGACATGGTTAAACTGTACACCCCAGCACGTGCACTCCGCTTTGCATCAGCCAAACAGCTTGCTGCACCCTCACTGCGAGGGGGACCCAAGTTCCCATCAGCAAAAACACGTGGGTTTGCTATCCTGGCTCCAAAATGGTGGAATGAGCTCCCCATTGACATCAGGACAGCAGAAAGCTTACACACCTTCCGGCGCAGACTGAAAACTCATCTCTTTCGGCAATAAAATGGAAAAAAAACAAAAAACAAACAAAACCAAAACAAAATAAAAAGCACTTGCATACTAACAAAGCACATATATACTAAGGACTAACTTATCTAAAGCCAGTTGAGTAGCACTTAAAATGGTTTGGCTCTATGAAACCTAATGTACTTATATGATTCCGTTTTCTTCAAGTTTGTATCTTGTTGGTCAAATGCACTTATTGTAAGTCGCTTTGGATAAAAGCATCAGCTCAATGTAATGTAACTTACGCTTCTGTCTAGCAACACATTTAACGTGAAAGGTTACTCGGAAAGGACATCATCACCACAACCTGGCATATTACACAGCAAGGGAGTTTATGCACAACTAAATATGCAAGTAAATATGAGATTTCAGATTCCTTTACAGGCTAGTGTTGTAATAATTTATTGTGCACAATTTTCTTTTACACATTTTCTTCCAGTGTCTCAAATTTGTGATTTTTGGATTTTGTTTTATTTAATCTTAAAATGCTTGCATTTGTATTTTTGATTTAGAAACTACAAGCAATTTCAAAACTCAATGTTGAGCTTTAGATGACAAATTATTATCTTTTGTATGGACTACATTTGTGAAAAAAAAGAATAATAAAGACTAACCTTAAATTAAGTTAGTCATTACTTGCATGCCCATTTGACACGTTTTATTCACTGTGTATTTGAGACTCATTGGGGGATTAAACCTTGTGTGAGAATGCTAGAATAATAGAGGGGCTGTGGGAGATGGAAGTTAGATGAATGAAGGGGGGTTGGGAGAAAGAGGAGATAGGAGTTGTAATGACAGAAGAAACAGATCCACCCACCCGCCCTCCCTCTATATCCTTCTGGTGTAAGGCGCTTCTGCTGTAAATTAATGTGAGGAGCACGCTGGTGTAAATGGTTTATTCTCTGGGTTATCTACTGTGTAAAAATGAGCGCCATAAATTCCTGACCTCTTCCACTCATGCCGCACGTGACACTGACATTAAAGACAGGGCGCTGCTCTGCACTGAGGGATATTAGCCACTGAGACACATTAAACCCGGACCTGCGGGAGGTGTGTGTGTATTTGTGAATGATTACCTGGCAGACTGGATCCTCTTAGCTCTCCAAGACAGGGCGGGGTTGTAGTGGAGGGTGTGTGCCGTGCTGGCGGAGCCCGGGCGGGTCACCATCTTGTAGCGTGTCCTGAACACCCGAGTAGAGGCGGGGCTACGGTGAGAGGAGGAGGCGGGACCTGGGAATAGCAACATTTTGCAGATCAGTATGAAAGTCTGCAAATTAAAATCTGATAGCACACAGAACCGAAATAAATTGTTTAACATCCAGTCAGTGCGGGAACAAATATACATCTTATGAATGCGTTAAGCTCGCACAAGTTTTTCTGAGGACTCTGGCAGGTGTGCTCTTTAATAAGCTTCACAGATAAAAATGAGAGGGAATAACAAAGGCAGAATTTTTATGAGCCTAATAAATCATATGCTCCGTCTCTTCCCTCGCTGCCTTCATCCCTCCTGCCTGGCCTCCCTCCCTCCTTCTCACTTTAAGTCTCATTCGTTATATCATTTTACAGATCCATCAGAGAAGAGGCGAAAGTGTAGAGAGATCGGAATTTTAAAAAAAAGAGGACAAAGTGTTTTTATTTATTTATTTCAATGGCTGTGTATCCATCATGTTGTTTTATGATGTCCTATGCCGGCTGACTTACTCACACAAAGAACAGCATTTGCATTGTGAGCCGTCTAAGTCCCTGTTCACATCGGTTCGTAAGCCCAATGTGGGTAATTATAGAGCTTTGTATCTATTACCAATTAAGTTGAGAACAAGATCAAAATAACTCAATTGAGGTTAGCTCGTTTTTCTTCAACCAATCAGAATCTGCCACAACGTCTGTAAGCAATATTCCTATGACTCATTGCATAATAACAACCTTTGTAAAATTGAAATCCTGATTTGGTTAAAGACAATGAAAAATTCCACAAATCAACTTTTCCTATACCTATGACCTGTCTGAAGCATCTGACTTTGTTGAAGGGATGTCACAAAGATCAGTTTTAAGAAGTGGGACCGTTGTGTGAACAATAGGCGCGTTCACACTGCAGTACTTTTCCCACTTTAGTTCCGAAATATTGCGTTCACACCAAAACAATCCGGAACAACAATTAGTTCATGAGAACTTTTTTACCGCCTCTTCGTGGGAGAAAAAGGTTCCTATTTCTGATTCCTATAACTAAAGAGACACCTCCTCATCACTCCACCGCTCCCATGTATTCTTTTGTGTTGCCATAAGTTAGTCTCTCTCCGTTTGTGCGCTGGGCTAATGCTAATGCGAGGATAATAAAATGGCGGCTTCACAAAACTTTTTGGTTGTTTTACGGGCCGTGGTTTGCAATCCGCCCAGCCAATCAGACATAGGAACCTTTTTCTCCCACGAAAGTCCCTGCTCTCTAGCAGGGACGGAAAAGGGGGTGAAAGGGTTCTCATGAACACATTTTAGTTCCGGCTCTTTTTGGTGTCAACGCGACATTTGGGAACTATATCGGAACTAAAGTGGGAAAAGTACTGCGGTGTGAACGCGCCTTATGGTACCAAGATGTAGTAAACTAGAAATATACTCCTCACCAAGCTTTACAAACCTGGGTAAAAAGCTTTGTGAAAAAGCCTTTAGAAATTATATTTGCCACAAGCCTCATGTCGCTGCATGAAAATGTAAAAAGCCTTCCACTACCACAGCCTGAAAAAACGTAATGCAACATGAATCAGTTGCTCCCCGCATTCATTTAAATTATTCCACCCCCCCCCCCCCCAAAAAAAACCACTTGCATGTAATTATCTGTACTACCTCTTCCCTTTCTCCCAATCATTCACTATGGTGGTCAGTGACAGCACTCTGTCTTCCTAATGAGTAGAGAAAAGACAGAGGGAAGAGAGGTGTGAAAGAGGGATAAAGAATGAGTTTATGCACCCGATGAGGAGCTCATTTCCTATCACCTCTTTCACAAGTCTTTAATTGCCAATTGTCAGGATTGTTGCCGTTTTAATTAGCGTCCAATAACAGACCGTGACCACGAGGGTCGCGGTGACAAACAATAAAATAATTCGATTTCCACTTCTACACATTCCAGCTTCTCTCCCCACTCCTGCCCCCTCACTCTTCCTCCCCCCCCCCCTCACTCGTTTAATTTGTCAGCCAGGATGCAGCCCTGGATCAGATGGCGAATTCATCTCAGACAAACATTTACTGTTGAACAAATCACTGTTTAGAACACACAGATTTAAACACACACACTGGGCTTTGCTCCTGCATACTAATGTGTATGTATGAAGGGTTTACATCGAGTTAGAATTATAGGTTATACCATGGCTATACCATTCTGATTGGGTAGAAGGGTCATTCAACAAAACACACCTAATTTTATTTTGAAAATAAAATCCTGTGTTATAATCTTGTATTATCCCATTCTTTATTTGTGTATTACTTTGTTATTTATTGTATTGCGCTTTCCAAATGAATGTATTATTACATTATTATTTACTTTGGCTCTGCAGGATTGATCATTATTTCATTGGGTACAATAATATATTACCCGCAAATCAACACTCTGGGACCTGAGAACACAATATCATTCTTAAAAGAAAAACAGAGCAAGGAACAAGAGCTATCAGACGATCAGTTGTGTTTTAAACAAACCGCGGGATTACTAAACTTATAAGACACAAAGGCAATCTCTAAAATAACTTCAAAAAAGTGTTTCAACGATGCCATTCTTAGGGCATCATCCTTGATCAATCTGCTTTATTGTGCACTGAAAAGTTTTCTATGCAAAAGGTGGCTAGGGGCTATTACCAATGTGTTATGCATATCCACTTTGCATTTGAAGTCAACGGCTTAACTTGTTGTTTTGCTTTGTTCCGATTGTTCCTTTTAGCAATGTTACCGCACTCCAATCATTTGTTCAAAGCTGATAGAAATGATGGCCAAAAATAAGAGACCGGCTATGATTACTGATAACATCCATATTACTAGTTATGTGGGTGAAAAGGGGTGTATGTTGTGTTATGAAAGAAAGAGAGACAGCACAAGAACAACAGAGAATATATGGGTAAAGGTGGTGGGGAGGGGGGTTTGTACAGGATTAGTTGCCTGGCTTGTAGTCACTTTTTCTCCCACAATCCATCCGTATTGTAGTCAGAGTTATTTGGGCGTCATGGCATTTGACAAATAGGGCTTGTCAAAGGAGTTGCCTCGATTCCCACCCTGCAAGCTCAAACACCCCCCTCACAAACCTGCCCCCACCCCAACATCCACCTAACCTGCACCTCAATCTGCCTCTAAAAACCCCTCGGTCCAACATCATGACACCCGCAATGTCCATGACGATGTCACACAGCTGTTCCACCTTGTGTTTAATGACATCTATAGTGAGCTGTACTGTTGGTGTGTTTCCCTCAGTGTGTGTGTGCGTGCATGTGTGTGTCAGCAGGGATGGATGGACGGTGTTGCTCTGATTGTAAACCACTGCAGGTTGTGTTGCTTGAGTGGCTCTGGGAGCAATGGGGTCTCAATCTTCCAGTACAGGACCATGACCAATGAGCATGTAAGCACACACACACATATACACCTGGGGTCTCAATCTTCCCTTAATAGACCTTTGACAGTGGCCTGCCTTGCAATGTGGGGGGAGCGAGCCAAGTGGCACCTTGTGAGGCGAAGACACCGTTTGTAGACGCATGCAGCTCGCACGCCATCCATCCATCTTTCTGACTCGCCACTGTGAATCCACAGATAATCTACTCTAGTCGCCACGCGCAGAACACTACGCTCCTTCTGCAAGTAGAGTGCTTGTTAGCCTCAGAGTCTCATCCATAGAGAGAGTTTTGACCATGTTTGGATCAAGTAGTGAGACATCCATTTCTAAGATATGGGCAACCAATACAATAAAATACAAGAGGGGTGAGTTTGTTTGTGATAATCATGCCTATGGATTCACTAATCAGAACATATTAATATTAATTTAAAAGATCAACAAACTGCCTAAAAAAGCGGCCTAAACTACTTTTTATTAATCAATTGTTTTCTGTTAATTGAGCTTTAATTGACTTGTTTCAGCTTAAATTACTATATTCCTTAGTGTTTGTATCAGCTTTTAGTATCGCAGCATTCCCTTTCTTCATGAAGCCTTCGATTTCGCACAAGGAGGTAGCTACACATTTTTATAAAAAAAAGAGAGCATTGGTATAATATATCTGATTGGTATACAATATCAGAAGAGAAAAGGTTGGACTGGACTGGTGCATCCACATGGACACCCTTTAAAAATATGACATTGCAAAATTCTACCAACAGATGTCAGAAGGAATAAACATCCTATTTATGATAATCTTTGTTGGTATAATCTTTAATGCTATGATCTGAGAACTAGGGGTGTAACGGTATACGTACCCGTACCGAATACGCTTCGGTTCGGTACACGTGTGTACTGAAGTGTACCGAACGAATATAATGTTAAACGTAACAAATTGAGAACGTGAACAACTTTTTGGAAGTAATCTCAGGTGCTGCGTCACAGCATTCAGAGTAATTTGCTCACATTGGGTTCAACGGGTCATAGAGCGACCAAGTCATTTCATTGGACGAGAGGCATACTATGAGAGCTGGTCAGAGGGATGTGTTCAAATGTAGTCAGTAATTTGAGGAAATGGCGAATGCAGATAAAGTTGAGCTCGAAAATCCTCCAGCATCATTGAAGTCCAAGTACAAGGATGACGGACAAAGACAGGTGGACCGAACCAAAGCTGTTTGTCGGAATTGTTCAACTAACATTGGTTACGCGGCTGGCAATACATCAAACTTGCACACTCATTTGAAAAGGCATCACCCGAACGTGAATATCCCTGGTACCAAAAGAAAAAAGACTGAAGTGCAAACCCAACTCCCACTAGCATTTAAGCCTCCACCACTCGCAAAAAGTTCATACCGAGCCAAAGCTATTACAAACGCCAAATATCCTTATGTTGCCATGTTAGCAAAGCGCTACCTGGCTGTATCTGCTACCTCTGTCCCTAGCGAGAGGGTGTTCTCCACAGCAGGAGACATTGTTAGTGCCAGCAAATCTGCCCTTTCGGCAAGCAATGTGGACAAGTACATTTTTCTTTAAAAAAAACATGAAAATACAATGACAAGCCAGTCATAATGTCAAACTGGCTGCTTAGGTACTATTACAGTACAGTTCAAATACAGATTATTTCAGTTCATCGAAATGCTGCACCTTAATGTTTATTTTATTATATTTTGTATTTATTTGAGTGAATACATTATTCACAGTTTAATAATAATAAAAATATTTTATGTTTTGTGATAATTTTTTCTGCTGTACCGAAAACGTACCGAACCGTGACCTAAAAACCGTGGTACGTACTGAACCGAAATGTTTGTGAACCGTTACACCCCTACTGAGAACGCAGACACTTTACAAGATAAGAACACCATTCAGTCAGATCTTTAAATGTAATTTTAATTTTAGGGCTCAAACAAAGGCAAAGCTTTAAATTATTTTCTAAATGATAAACTGTAATCATCACAGATCACATTTTTCCTGTGAATATAGGGACCTTTACTCACATTTTAGATATAAACCATTTTTATTTGCTTTAATATAAATGGTTAACATTTTCTGAATGAATTGATTTTTTGTTTACGACCTGTGTAGGTTTACATTCATCTCAGTTGTAATAAAGGTGGAAGCAGATACAAATAAAACCACCACGATCTGCATTGCTAAACATTACCAAATGTCAGAAGGGTAAACCAAATCTGTTTTTTCCCCTCCCTTATCCTCTCCGTAACACAGATCAGGTCTGATCCTCTTCTGTTAGTCCAACTGAGGAATCCACTCAAAAACTTTTGACAGATCACTAATGTAGATGCTGCTTATTCAACATAAAGTGGCAGATGTACCATCACATAAGTGGATCTGGAAGTGTTTAACTAGATTCCCATCCCTAAGATGACTGAGCTTCATTTAAAGCATGGACTAGACTTTGAGTAAAGTTGGCTGCTACTTCAGAGCTTTCATACTTCCATGTTCTATCTCTCTCTAGCCTTAGCCCTCTGACTGGGGCTACTGACAGGCCACTGCACCTCCTCCATCCTCTTAGGGATCCCCCAGTGATCACCCTCCATACCTGACGGCTAATTCCAGGGAACAGCAGTCCCCCATCTGCCCCCTCCCTGTGACGACCCGATGGATAATAAATCTTATTATTGACAGGGCCTGTTCCCCCTGCCAGCCCATGTTCCCGTCCCCTGGGGCTCATCTTCTGATTCCCACTGCTCCTTCGCTCTTAAGGAAGACAGCGGTGCCATGCTAACATCAGATTTAACAAGGAAGTTACCACAATTTAATAACCCGCTGTAAGCCAGTGTTGGTTATGATAATACGATCTCTGTGAGTTTGACACGCAGTGATTTCTGACGCTACCCAGAGATGTCAACAGTTTGATGGCCCACCCTGCCTTCAGAGAAGTGCATTGAAAGGCCTTAAAAATTCAGCATCTTGTGAATGCATTGGAGTATGTCATGTACTCTTAGATAATGATTATAGTGTGTGCTTTGTAAGAAGTACATTTTGCATGTAGAACAGTAAAACAACTTGTTTTGGGGAGATTGATGACAGATATCATTAAATGTTTAAAACACTTAAATAATACCAATATCAATCCCAAATGCTAGCGATGTCACTAAAGTCACAGATTTGCATTGCTAGGAAGATTTGTCGAGTTAATTGTATGTCTATAGTTTAATTTAGAACTGCAGTATTAAATCAAATGTGTTTCAAAATCAGTTGAGTTTAACTTATCCAGTTTTCCAAGTATTTAAAAGAAAGTTACATTTAGAAGAGTTTTTAATGCCACTCGGAATTCAATTTAGGAGACATTTTCCTCAAACATTGATGATTACATAATTTTCCACCAAAGGATGCTGATAAGGTCGTTCTTCAATGTAAAATGTCTTGCTCAGCATATATCTTAGTCAAAGAGGCTAACAAGTGTTGCAAAGCTGCAGAGTCTGAGGTCATTCTCATGCCTTCATCACTACAAGAAAAAAAACATGTAGTTATACTTTAAGATACAGTACATGCATCCTTTAAAGAGCACATGACGTTTATATATGACTAAAAGCAGAACTTCTTTCAGAGAACTGGTATAACTGTTAGTGTGATGACAGACATATGGCTTAACATTCATAAATCACTCTTCAGTTCTGGTCTGTGTCGTGACCAAATTAACACTTGGCTTCAAGTAACATGCAAGAGAATAAACATTATTATATTTAAAAAAGTATGTCTCTCAGACACGACTGCTTAACTCCTATAAGGGAGTAACCGTGGGCTCCAATATGTGGATGAATAGTTGCAGACTGACAGGCTGATGGCTGTGTGGGGCCACATACTGATACAGGGGGCCCCTGGTACATGCCACCAGCTGTCAGCCTGTGTGGTGGTGATGTCACCACAGAGAGGTTTGTTCAAGAGGAAGAGTGGGTTTTAGGAAGGAGAGTGTTGTGGTGGTAGTGATGGGGGGGGGGCGACAAGCCTGTGGCCTCGTCTATCATCGCAGTGTGACATACACCAGCTGACCTAGCGTACCTCAGGTTTAGAAAGGTCACTCGTTTATTTTAGGGGCCACACATTACCATTCTTTACCAATGACCAGATGTAATTATATTCAAGTTTATATAAATAATCAATCTATATGTCTTTAAAGATTGAAGAATCTGGATACAATTATTCCACATATCAAGAGCACAATCTGGACAGGAAAGTGTTTTTCCTAATGTTGAATACTATTCAAAGAGACATGACAACATCCTTGATGAATAATTGACTGATCATAGCGCCTATGTGTGTTTTTCCAGAGTAGCCATATGCGCTTGAGCCGTATACATGCATCAATAACGTAAATAAGACATTTGAAAACATGCATTTCCTGTGAACTCCACCTTGACCCTGACCCTAACCCCAGAGAGCTGACAAAATATGTAGCTGTGAATCACAGGAATCCATCATGTGTGTCCCATGACGTGTGTGACAAACAAACAGTGTCGTGTTTGGTCAAATGGATGACTGTGGCTGTCAATCAGCAGATCCCATTAGACGCATCAAGAGAAAGAGCCTGGGGCTTTGTTCACTTAAGAACTGCCATTATTACATATTATATGTGCATTTGTTTGGAAGTGTAGAAAGTGCAGGTGTGTGTGTCCTTGCAAGAGGGGAAAAGCTTGGTGGGTAAGCGTGGGTCATAAAAACCTTTTCCAAGTGTGACTGGGGCACTTGAAGGTTAAGTGAGTGCATCCCTTAAGGGCAACACAAGATTCCACAAGGGATGTGAACCTCTGCCCTGACTGATACACGTCAAGACCCCCAAGCAGGTAAGCTTGCAGGGGGGTGGGGGTAGCAGAGAGAAGGCAGACTGAGTGAGGAAGAGAAAATAAAGAAGGGAAAGACATTTGGACAAAAAGTAGCTTGTCAACGGGTCTGAAGACATTCATTTACATTAAAAATGTCTGATTTAGATTTGTTACCGAGAGCATTGGTCCAGTTTTAACAAATCTTGGCAGAAGGGTGAAGCATGGGCTAAAGTAGAACCCATTGAATTTTGGATATGAATTACCGGGAGGACACTAAGGGGGCAAAAACCCATCAATCTGGATCAATATATCAATTCAATGATCAATGATTAAAGGGAAATCATTAAGACATATTGCTGGTTTGCAATCGTTAATAGCACACTCAGATAGCCTTGCTTTTGGTGTAACGTTGGTGGGTGTGCGTTGTGTACAAAGCGTATTTGTCCGTGAATAAAGAATACAACTTCTCAACTCCTGTGTCTTGCCAACTACCTGCTGATTAACATGGAGGGGATAATGCTAGCAACAACAAAGGTGGACTGACCTCTAAGCTGGACCAGCTATTTTCTCATTTAAGTGACAAACAGCCAGATTTGACAATTAAGTTCATGAAAACAGAAAAAAGGCCAATTTGAGAAGCATGTGAATGCACCATTGGCCTTGTGCTCTCCGGACTTCCAAATTATAAATGGAAGTGTTAATGACATCTATATCAAAACTATTGTCAAAATGTATGATTTTTTATTGTAGTACTGTATTTGTAGTAGCAAAATAATGTTAACCTCACTGCTTACTTTACACTTTTTTAGTACTTACAAGTAAATTATTTATTTAGCTTTCACTATCTAGAGCCTCAACATGACCAATATTATTAGCTGTTCCACTTTACATGCATACCTTAACTTGATTCCAGTTATTTATAATCCAAATGCAGGTAGTCCTTGTCAAAAGTGTTGATAGGTGATTTTCACTAAAACAATATTAGCAGGTATAAACTTTTTTTTAATGATCTCAAATATCAGGAACAAATATTTTTTGGTTGAGCTCCTCTTGTTTCAGGTCAACAGACTTGCACTTCTCTGAACTGACTTAGTGTTTTGTAGAGGAGCGTTGTTGTTACACCCGGAAATACTTTGTGTCTTGGATGTCTTCGTTGACAACATTCTTGAATTGGATTAAAGTAATATTGAGAAAGAGGAGCTGGTTGACTTTGTTTCATCATACTGAGTGATGGGTTTAGGACACATGCAGGACCCTACAGGACTGTGCGTCAGTCACCACAAACACACAGGGAGCAGAGATGGTCTCAGTGGTGTAGATTTAAACCAGGACGGAGGTTCTGGTTGCAAATACCAGCGTGGTACTCCATCCATCATGCGGCTGATTCTTTTGGGCCTGTGAGTGATGGACCACAGTCAGACGGTCGAACGGCGGTCCATTTACTTCTGTTTCAGCCACTGAGTGAGAGACAAGGAGGTGGTGTACAAGCATGCCGGGGACACTCACACAAGCATCACAAATGTGTCTGAGTGGTAAGAGAGAATCCAAGCACTTGTTGAGGAGAGAGGGGGAATGGGAGTGTGGGGAGGAAACACAGGACGACGGCGCTGCTCATACGGAGTCTATGGGTGTTCTTTACACTTGACTGTAAACAGATCACATCTTTCAGGGGATAAAGATTAGGCTCTGATTCAGCTGGTCCCTTTCAAGGTTGGGGAACGAGAACACCGGCAACAGATCGCCATTTAGCTCTTACTCTTCAAGGCTACCATTTCCATTTCTCAAGATGTTTTGCTTCCATATGAAACAAGTAATAACCCTAACCCTGGCAATTGAAAATTCTTAATATTTGATGGTTCCAGCACTCCCAATACAGTGGGGCAAAAAAGTATTTAATCAGCCACCAATTGTGCAAGTTCTCCCACTTAAAAAGATGAGAGGCCTGTCATTTTCATCCTAGGTATACCTCAACTATGAGAGACAAAATGAGAAAAAAAAAATCCAGAAAATCACATTGCAAATTATGGTGGAAAATAAGTATTTGGTCAATAACAAAAGTTCATCTCAATACTTTGTTATATACCCTTTGTTGGCGATGACAGAGGTCAAACGTTTTCTGTAAGTCTTCACAAGGTTTTCACACACTGTTGCTGGTATTTTGGCCCATTCCTCCATGCAGATCTCCTCTAGAGCAGTGGTTCTCAACTGGTGGGTCGCGACCCAAAAGTGGGTCGCGGACCCGTTTCGAGTGGGTCGCGGATGTGTGAGTGAAGAAAAAAAAAATGGAATTTTTTTTTTTTTGGGAAAAAGTCAAACTTATTTTGAAGGCCCGATTTTCTTACGCTGTGCATGCAGTCGGCGTTGGACTGGAAGTACCGGGGACCATAAACTTCTGTCACATAGTGATCATCTTCTCAATAAAATATCTTTACTTTTATCCATGTATTTTTTCTTTTAGTGTTTATCCATGTATTTCTTCTTTTAATGTTTATTTTATTAGCTTTTCTTTTTAATGACTGATTTTAAATGCCATTTTCTTAATGTCTTTCATTTGTTGTAAAGCACTTTGAATTGCCTTGTGTTGAAAAGTGCTCTATAAATAAACTTGCCTTGCCTTGCCTTGCCTTGATGTTTTTTCGAGTCTTCTGGCCAATTAGAATCAAGATTGTTGCCGGAAGTCCCCACGGAGTATAATTTAGCGGTAGAACTATTCTTTATACATCCATGGGTACAACTTCAGATAGAAATGAACACATAATGAAATATGACCCCAGGTTTGATGATTGACAGGTCACAGAACAATGGGAGCTATCTACCCTTACCCACAATTTAAAGTAAGTCACACAGACTATCTCCTCTTTGCTCTTCTCTCTGAGTGGAGCAGCAAGTTCAGCTTCAGAACAAAGTGAAAAACAAACAATGGCATAAAATATTATTTATATGTCGGGAGTAATACATCTATTTATTTTCTTCTCAGAGTGTACCAGAATACATAGTTTATGTTAGTATTTCTAAAAATCTCCTGGGGCAGAATCCCCCCAGACCCCCCTGCTGGGGTTGGGTTTTCATCATGTGTGCCTTTTTATGTTAGTTCAGCTTTGATTCCATCATCTCATTAAACCTTTTTTAAAAGCATACTTTAGTTCTGTGAAGGGATATAAGGGATATATGCACTGTACTTCACTTTTATTAATATTGTAGGCTGAAAAGCGTATATATTACATCACGATTTTTTGTTGAATAGATTTCAGTGCTTCAAAATGTTGGGTCGCGATGTATTGACCAAGTAAAAAGTGGGTCCCGAGGCCTGACCAGTTGAGAACCACTGCTCTAGATCAGTGATGTTTTGGGGCTGTTGCTGGGCAACACAGACTTTCAACTCCCTCCAAAGATTTTCTATGGGGTTGAGATCTGGAGACTGGAGTGGCTAGGCCACTCCAGGACCTTGAAATGCTTCTTACGAAGCCACTCCTTCGTTGCCCGGGCGGTGTGTTTGGGATCATTGTCATGCTGAAAGACCCAGCCACGTTTCATCTTCAATGCCCTTGCTGATGGAAGGAGGTTGTCACTCAAAATCTCACGATACATGGCCCCATTCATTCTTTCCTTTACACGGATCAGTCGACCTGGTCCCTTTGCAGAAAAACAGCCCCAAAGCATGATGTTTCCACCCCAATGTTTCACAGTAGGTATGGTGTTCTTTGGATGCAACTCAGCATTATTTCTCCTCCAAACACATCTAGTTGACTTTTTACCAAAAAAAGTTCTATTTTGGTTTCATCTGACCATATGACATTCTCCCAATCCTCTTCTGGATCATCTGAATGCTCTCTAGCTAACTTCAGACGGGCCTGGACATGTACTGGCTTAAGCAGGGGGACACGTCTGGCACTGCAGGATTTGAGTCTCTGGCGGCGTAGTGTGTTACTGATGGTAGCCTTTGTTACTTTGATCCCAGCTCTCTGCAGGTCATTGACTAGGTCCCCCCGTGTGGTTCTGGGATCTTTGCTCTTCCCAGCCTGGTGCAGGTCTACAATTTTGTTTCTGGTGTCCTTTGACAGCTCTTTGTTCTTGGCCATAGTGGAGTTTGGAGTGTGACTGTTTGAGGTTGTGGACAGGTGTCTTTTATACTGATAACGAGTTCAAACAGGTGCCATTAATACAGTTAACGAGTGGAGGACAGAGGAGGCTCTTAAAGAAGAAGTTACAGGTCTGTGAGAGCCAGAAATCTTGTTTGTTTGTAGGTGACCAAATACTTATTTTACCGAGGAATTTACCAATTAATTAATTAAAAATCCTACAATGTGATTTCCTGGATTCTTTCCCCCATTCTGTCTCTCATAGTTGAAGTGTACCTAGGATGAAAATTACAGGCCTCTCTCATCTTTTAAGTCGGAGAACTTGCACAATTGGTGGCTGACTAAATACTTTTTTGCCCCACTGTATGTGTCTTAAATTGTAGTTCATCTTTGCATTTTAAGTACCATCTGATTTTGCAACAGGGAAAATGTTGATTAGATGTGTTGATTATTTTTAATTAATCCTACACAATTTACAACAAAACCTTGGGCAAAGTGTTCCTTAAAAGGAAAAGGCAGATACATGGTTTTTGCCATAGCATGTCTAATCACATAAATAATGTTTGAATGTCCACATACTTTTGAGGTGAGGCATTTTAGATACATTCATCGTTAAACACAGTGCACATCACTCACTTAAGCGCTCTGATCAGCCTCTTTTTTATTGGTCTCTATAGCCTATAAGGGAATTGGAAAGCTATAGCTTTTATGTTTACAGCTCCTTTTCAGAGAATAATTTACCCACACAGTCAATTGTTGTACTCATTTGGTTTATTTAAGAATGCTTTGTTTTCTTATCTAAAACCCCGAGCTAGCCATCATTGGAAACTTTCTGGAAAAGGGCTTTCAAACAAAACATGCCATCTACCAGGCAGTTCTTTTTTCTCTACTCCCTTTACAACATTGACAGCCCTCTATGTGACACATTCTGTATATACTGACAGCTTTTGACGATTATAACAATATGAAAGTGGCTTTCTTGAATAACTGTAAAGGTTTCTGCGTCAAATAATGTATAGAGTATACTTGCAGATGACCTATAGATTTAACCTTTGAGTTTGGATGTCATGAAAAATGCCTACTGGACTTGCTACAGAACTTGTGTCTTACTGTTTATATTTGTCAGGGGCCATGCTCATCTCAGTAACAGGGGGGCCCAGCTCTTGACATGGCACTGTATTTACAGTGAGGATTCAGGGACTAAAGGTCAGGTGGGAGAAAGGGGGACGATGGCGTGATGGCACTTGGGTGCTAATTTAGTAAGGGCAGGGGGTCAAAGGCCATCCACTTTCCTCTTTCTGATGGACAGCAGGTGCTCTAGAGAAAACATCCTCCAAAAGAAACAAACTGTCCTACCAACTACTTTGCAGCTTTCTCTTCTTTATCAACCGCAATACAAAAATGACTTGCTTTCTGCTCAAACTGTCTTCTCTCAGTCTCAGTTGTGGACCCTTTCTGTAATACTAGCGTGTCCTTAGCTGTGTCTGCCCTTCTCTTGTGCAGCATCCTCACCCACCCACAGCCCCCTCATTCCACGGTGGCATTCTGGGTGCAGCTGCCAGGCCCTAATTGGTCCCTCTGGGCCAGAAGAGAACTGGCAGCGGCCCGCTAAATTGCTGATCGCAACCAGGAGGAGCGGGCATCTGCTCGGGGCGCACACCGCTGCTGAACCACTGGCGTGGTCCGCACAAAAACATATACACAGAAGCATATGTAGATGAAAAGGTCCTTCAAAGTCACTGGAGCTGAAAGCCTATGGTCAATTACATTGAGATTTGACTTACGACAGTCATATCATTTCCTACATAAAGTCTGAAATCATCCTAATGTCCTATGTTAGTTGCCAAATTAGCTTTCTGAAGAAAAAATAAACGACTTCCTGAAAATATGCATGAAGTGAACATTGCTTGACTACAAAATAATGAATGTGAAAATGACATTAAAGACATTCCATCACATGTTTTTCTCTCACAAGAATGATTCCAGGTTTAGCTAGTATATTCTGACCTGCCAATAATTCGCAGTTTGTTCTAGCCTAAATAAGCATTGCCTGCTGGGTGGTGTCATATTATTAGCCAGTAGGTAAGCAAACTAAGTGTAACCTCCTGTGTTGTTTATGCGGTGTCATTTGAAACCAGTAGCACATACTGAACAAATCGCACAGACAGAAGATAGTCAAAGAAGCCGGAATGGGAACAAATGTAATACAATTGCATAC
The DNA here is from genome assembly GCA_902827135.1 of Harpagifer antarcticus. Classification (NCBI taxonomy): domain Eukaryota; kingdom Metazoa; phylum Chordata; class Actinopteri; order Perciformes; family Harpagiferidae; genus Harpagifer; species Harpagifer antarcticus. The sequence goes on from CADEHL010000031.1 coordinate 2,370,107, forward strand.
TTCGACTCGGAATTGTAACTGAGCTAATGTGAACAAATTATTCAAATGACTGCAACTTCCCAAAATGGTGGCAATATCATTGATGAGTTTATCATCTCTTGACATAACTCATATTAGGGGAGTTAGGATATGTAAAATCATTGTGGTAATTCAACCCATGTTGTTATGTATATCTACAAACTCATTAAAGCAAGAACACACTGACAGATGAGCCAGTGTGAAGTATTAGTGATTAAATAGCAGTATGGTAATCCTTTCGAAAATACACCATGGGTCATAAACCTCAAGTACACACTATAGAGTGTCCCAAAATGGACAGCTGTAAACGGGAGGTGTTAGCAGGATCTGATGTCTCTGTGCAAGAACCGTAGACAGAAACAGGATGGAAGTATGCAACTTCTTTATTTTACTATATGACATGACCTTTCAGTCAGGTCGAAGTATTATGTCATGGTCAAGGAGTATAATTATGACATAAAGGCGTTAGACTTTACAGTTGGTGCAGTAGGTATATAGCATGTAATGGATTTTTGCCCACGTGGACAACTCCGAGGATATTTAAAACATTATGTTCTTATCAAATCGGCAAACATTTACTGTTCTCTCAACCGCTACATCAGATACAAATATATTATATAGATATCTGATTATTAATAAATATATTATTAATACATAAGTAAGTAATTAAGTACTTTTATTCACTTCCAAGGAATGTATGTTATCGTTCTTTTGTCAGCAAAATAAGATTAAGGAAGAACTACAGTTTGGATTATCATAATACTTAACCAATTAAATTATGGAGCAGATCAAAATCATAGGGCATGTTCCGTTAACATTGCCAGATGTGTGCTGCATTAATGTGTCATTAGAATTAAATTGGTTTCTGAATGGGAAACTTGACATGTGAACAAGTCAGAACAACAACCCGGAAACAGATTTCAACAAGTTGTTTAAGCGTTCTATTTTCTGTCCATAGAGCCATCTCGAAAATGGGACCATCAGAGGAGCATGTGATTGCATCATTGGCTTTGGCATAGGTCTCTTGTAGTAGATTTATGCGTTTATTTCTCTTGGTCTGTCCCTGTAAACATGCTTCTGTGGTTGGACTTTCTATGGGCTGTACTGCAAAGTGATGAGGGGATGACAGATGTCATTTAACTTTGTTTCTTTAAAATGTGCTTGTTGGTGGGTAAAATGCAAATACCTGATGGTGGACAGGATAACTTTGGTAATACTATATAAAAAAGGTATACATACATAAGATCTCTATTGTGTTTTTGAAGTCTACATCATTATTACAATTCTGCGTTCACATAAGAGTTTATGTAGAATGGTGGCAATTTGTCAATCAGTCCAGCATTACTGTCATCCAACAAGACAGTCAATGATATCAGTGAGTGTCTCCACAGAGACAGAGGGAAGTATTTAACAGCTAAGCCCCCCAAAGACAGGACACAAATTAGACACACACACACACACACCCACCAGACAGGAGACAAATTAACCACTTCACACAGAGCAATTCACAAGGGAGCAGGGGACAGTAAATGGCAAATGATCAATATCGCTTTCTTCAGGAGCTCCCACACGTAGCCCCACACGTAGATACATTTAACACAAATACATGAGCAAAACATACACTAACGTGTGCAGGTATGTCAATTTTGTTTAAACACAAGCTCTTAGGACCACATGAGGAGTGTTTGATTGTGGTTTTCCTCTGTGACGGAGGAAGTCTTTATGGTTGTGATGCTCTTGTCCCTGTTAGACAAGTGGCTTTCTTCCCCCAGCTCTTTTTTTGTTGTACTCCTCTTTAACTCTGAAGCTACAATGACAGGAGACAAACTGGCCATTTCCCCCAGAGCAACTCACCGGGGACAGCAGAAAATGAACTGCCCCAGATCAATACTATACTCTCTCTCACAGTCGCTCTGCTCTCCCACACAGATACACAGCAATGGCCCCACATTGCTGTGTATCTGTGAAAAAGACAATTTTAGGTTTGAATCGGAATTTCAGTATTAAATGGTTACATGCATTAAGTTATTATACTTATGTAAACACTTATTCTTTTACACTTATTCTAACCCTAACGCAGCGTTTCTCAAAGTGTGGGGCGCGCAGGGATGTGATAGGTGGGTCGCAAACGGACGCGATGAACGGGAGATTTAAAAATGTTAAATACATTTTTTGGACGTCAGGCCAGAATCGAACCTGGATCCTCGCGGGAGGTAGTGGACTGTTACAGCCGGAGACTCGAAACGGCAGTGGACTTTCACAGCGCCGGACCCTTGCGGTAGCGGATGCGGTTCCAGCACTGTGAAAGTCCACGTCTCACCTATGCCAGCAGCCCACCGGGAAAAGTCCCCGAACACACACACACACACACACACACCAAATAATTTACAGACATATGTAAAAAAAAAATCACACACACGAAGAAAAGCAATAGGCGCATTCACACCGCAGTACTTTTCCCACAAAGGTTCATGCGAACTTAGTTCATGCGAACTCTTTAGTTCGCATGAACTAAGTACAGATCGCGTTCACACCGGAAAAAGTCCCTGGGGGTGGATTAGGCAAATGAAGCCGCTGACGTCACTTCTTCTTCTTCTTCTTCTTCTTCTTCTGCTTTGGGTTTACTGGCAGGCTACAAACAACTTCACGGCATATACTGCCGCCGGAAGTCCCCGGAGTTGTGGACTGGCTTCAGTAGAAGTTGCTGGGACTCCCAGCAGCTTCTACTGAAGCCTTCCGAGTAAATCACCAGAACGCCGACACCTCCTCATCTCCACCGCTCCCATGTTTTATTTTGTGTTGCCATACGTTAGTCTCTCTGCGTTTCTGCGCTGGGCTAATGCTAATAATGCTAATGCAAGGATAATAAAATGGCGGCTTCACAAAACTTTTTGGGAGTTTTACGGGGCGTGGTTTGCAATCCGCCCAGCCAATCAGAAATATAGCTCTTTTCTCACAAAAGAGCCGCTCGAAAGTCCCTGCTCTCTAGCAGGGACTTTCGAGCGGCTCTTTTGTGAAAAAAGAGCTATATTTAGTACCGGCTCTTTTTGGTGTGAACGCGATAAAAGAGTTCTCATGAACTAAGTTCGCATGAACCTTTGTGGGAAAAGTACCGCAGTGTGAATGCGCCTATTGTGGAGCCGCACCTCACCACTTCTTAAGGAGTTTAACAGTGACACTTTTCGAAATCCTGTTTGGGTCCCCCCACTTTACAAATAGGCCTATTATTATTTTTTAACGCAATCCGTCATCGCCACGGAGGAGCACACAGCCTCTGTGAGCGAGACAGAGAGAGCACACCTTTATCCATTTAATATAGATGTAAAAAATAAAGTAAGAAATCATTCCATCATTTTTTTTTATAAAGGGAATAATTAGTAAAATATGCATAAATAAAAAGAAAGAATGCTAACTAGGTAACATAAGATAAGAATAAACAAGTTTAAATGATTTGTTATTGGTTGTGATCATATTCTAAAGATGTTTGGATTATTGAAAAGTATACAGCTCCCTTTCATCTGAGTGTTGAGAAGTGTATCCATAAATTCATGTTGCTCTCAAAGTGCACCAGATTGATGCATTTAACTACAACATTTAAAAAAATATCTTCCTGGGAGTGCATGCCCCCGGACCCCCCTAGAGGAGGTGAGGTCCACCCCCAAATAAAGCAGGTTAAAATAATTAAATTGCTAAATTGAAATTAAATTAAAATTAATTAAATTAAATTGTTCTTTGAGTAAACACTGGAAAAGGGTCCCACAGACCCAAACAGCACACAAAGGTTAAAGGTAAGCATATAATAATGTTTAAATGTGCTAAATATATACACTGCAAAAAAAAAAAAAAAAGGAGTAAAAGTAGCTCACGACTTGTTTTATTTTTTGAAAGTAGCCCTCATCCTAAAAAAAGGTTGGAGACCCCCCCCCCTGTTGTAGAACGATACGTTTGACCATTTTAAGCGTGGCCTACCATTTGATTGGAGCGATGAGGAACAGGTGGGGCTTGAAAAGGCCCACCTGTTCAAAGTGGGGAATGACAGAAAAAGTTTGAGAACCACTGCCCTAACCCTAGTATTTAAAGTGAGAATCCTGGGCGCTGATAAAGATGCAGGTATAGCACGTAACACCATTCTAGTATGAATACATTCATAACACAGCCTGGTTATCTGTCATTTTAAGTTTAAGGTCAACCTGTTTTAAACGCTGCAACTCAACATCACTGCTGTCATGAATAAACCAATTTACCTGGAGCAACATGGCCACATATAAAAAACAACCACACGGAGGGATATAAAGACACTGCAACTCAATCGTGTAGATCATAGCAATACTCCAAATTACTTGGTAATACAACTTTGTCCATGTATAATATTTTGGATTTAACCTGCCGTAAATGTGAATTTTTTGTTGCCTTAGGTCTTCCGGGTGAGTAGACAAATTCTTCTTCTGGGTTTAACAACAGTGCTCCACAAATTGAAAATCTGCTCAAAGATTGTAGGTCAAGCTTTTGAGAGATGAATCAACCTATAGTATGGCTGGCCAACAAAATAATCTGTGACCCCAACCATGTCTTGAACAGTGAATATGAATTGTTACCATCCCATCGAGATACAGGGTCCCATTATTTAATAAGGTTAGACTGAAGCACTGTGCGCCAGTTCAAAGTGTTTGCTTTTATTGTAAGTGTGTAATAGTTTTTTCTTACCTCCTATATATTATGATTGCTTTTGACATGTTTTTCTTAATCTTTTGTCAGTGACAAAGCAAAAAACCTCAAAATATCGCTAACTGAAACCGAACCAACAGAATGGGGGAATGCATCACTTTAAACGGCTGAAAACAATTCTGTATTTCCATTGCCTTACAAATAGCGTTGCTCCTTCGTCATCACCCTCAACTTCCTTAAATGCCTTACAGATTTCTGGAAGTTGACAAGGTTGCCAATGATTATATTTGACACGAAAGCACATCTCTGGAAACGTATGTATGCATAGAGGAAGTAAACCTCTGAATTCTGAATGTTGTGTTAATGTGACGTTGTGAACCTGGACAGGAGTTCACCAGTTGCTCAGGTTGCTGAGCCAGCACTACACATGTGCAGAGCCCCCTCTGCAGCTCACTGTCAGAAATGCAGAAGCAAGTTCTGCTGGTGCCCATGCACGTGTGCCCAAGTAGGCAGGTGTGCGTTCAAGTATCCGTGTGTGAGTCCAAAATCTGGCTGAACACCCTGATCTAACAGGTGAGTATAAATAGTACTGCCTCCTGGTTTTCCTGCCAAGTCTCTGCTGGAAGCCGTGATGGAATCAAAACCATCTCTGAGCTCAGAGCCGAGGCCTCCCGCATAGTGCTGTCGCCCAATGTGGGATCACCGTCAGATACTTTTCACTGCCAGCACACTCTTACCACTAATAACCAACCATGAACCAGGCTCTAAATTACCAACTGCCCAACTAATTATCAATACATGTTGTAATTAATATAGTTACAAGTATTAGTATCAAAAAAGAAAATGAAACGCCAACAACTACAAAAAAGGACAACTTAATATAACGCCATATCCTCAGTATTAAATGAGTTGAAAATGGGGGGGGGGGGGGGGGGGGGGGGTAAGGTTTTAGTTTCAAAATTGTGAAAATATGATTTTCTCTCCTAATGTATCCATCAATCACGTGTGACCGCTCATTTATAGAGGGTCGCAGGAGGGCTGGAGCCAATCAGCTGCTGTAGAGATTATAAACGCCACACAAAAAGCCTGAAAGTGCTTTTCTCCAATTATATAATTTCCAATTCAATATCTCTGGGTTGTGGACAGCTAGGCAAGTTATTTGTAGATTTCTCCTTCGGATACTAGAAAACATTGTGTTCCTCATTACAACATTGTTGATCACACGCCTTAGAGCACGCCAAAAGGTCAATAAAAGCATGAAAGACGCACAAATCTAAAAAATCATGTGCTGAAGGGAAATGATCAGGGTTTCAAACAGTCCATTTGATCAGAATGCAGGGTCAAAGTGTTGAGCGTCAATTACAAGACCAGTGTTTCCCCTAGGTGTACTGCCTTGGCAGGGTGCTGATTTCAAATAAACAAAGTCTTGGCTTTCATAATATTGAACTTGTTTCGGCAAATTCAGATGAAATACAACTTTGAAGCTTGCAACGACATAATTACAAGCGGAGAACGGAGTAAATTTACGTCACAGCAGGCATAACAACAGCCGGTGTTTCTTGTGAGTGTTTTCCCCAGGAAACAAACACAATACACACAAACGCAAAAATACACAAACACACACACGTATACACACACACACACACACACACACACACACAAGTATACACACGAGCTTCCCCCAGACCAGTAATCCAAACGAAAATATCTTCCCTCTGTAGTATTTTGATCATTTGCTCCACTAATAATCAATCAGATCAATGGATTCCAGAGAAGAGGAAACTTTGAAGGCAAAATGATGACTCTGTAACAGTCATTATATAATGTGACATATTTTGCTTAATATTTGGAGTACAACAACAATCCTGATATCATTAGAAAGCCATCTCCTCTTTCCAGCAGTGTATACAACTCAAAATGTGTCTGCGGGTCAATGCGACTGATTTCGATGGAGCAGGTCACTTTGCATTAGGTAAAATAAAGCAGGCAGACATAACAGGAAGAATATATACATTTTAACCCAATCAAATAGGACATTGTCACACCATTCAAATGTATCCATGTAAATTATAACCAATAAAAAAGCTTAGATGTGTTTATTTGTTACGTTGTTTACTTTATTTGTTACGTTGTTCTGTTTGTGTCAGCCGTTAACCTAGATAGATACACTTGCCAACATGTCAGAAGAACCGGCGCATCAGAAAACCAAATACTGTCAAACTAAACTGAAATTCAACAACTTGAATGTCACATCCCTGACATCTGCAACTCCAAAGCCTAGCCCTTCAACCATAGAACCAGCACAGCCAGATGAACCCCAGCAGCAGCTCTGCGGCCGCAGAGGCTGTCAAAACCACCGCCGCCGGCATCGTTGAACCGAAACAGGCTGGTTCCGACTGCATGGAGGTTTGTTGTCGGGACATTGTGACGGGCAAATAAAAGCTTATTTGGGCAAAGAGAATGGTACTTCAATGCAGAATGGTACAAAAACAGAGAGTGGTTAATTATTTGCAAAACCAAACTATTTTGCAGGAGTGAGCAGAGGGTCGAGTTGTCCATTCTTGTTCCGTTTTCTGACTATCTTCCTCCTGAACACCCTCTCAGACCTTCATTTGCTCACGCTACTAAAGAGACACGTTACCATGGAAACCAAACAATGGTGTAGCTGTATTGAAGTCCGAGTGAAAACAGTAACATTTGGTGCGTTATGTTAGAATGAAACAAATCAGATTTAGTCAGAAATCGGGAGAAATGCGGGATAAATATGACCCGGGAGGAAAACGAGAGTCTCCCGCGAAAATCGGGAGGGTTGGCAAGTATGTCACATACACACGCACTTTTTTGGCCCCCCCCACTTCTGAAATGAATCCAGCACCGCTGGTTCAAAACCACGGTAGCTGCTCACCATCTGTGAGCTATTATTAGAATGCGCACGCTACGTTCGTTGTCGCGGTCACGCGCGTCCACCTGGGCAGGCTCTGTGTGTCCTTCTCCCGTGACGATAACGGCTTGAGGTTAAGAAATAATAATAAACAAATTTGAAACTCTGGGACACACACACACACAAACGGGCAGACAGCAGAGCTCGGGGCAATAATGCAGATTTGTTTGACTTTTTTATACTTTGTTGTTCTCCTCCTTTCCTCCGCTCTTGTCTCCGATTGTGTGTGTGTGTGTGTGTGTGTGTGTGTGTGTGTGTGTGTGTTCCCTTCAGAAACAGAGTGGAGGGAGAATGTGAATACGCAAAGCAGTGGACACTGAAACATGCACATACATTGGATAAATAACATAGGCGTTTAGTTTATTTAATAAAAGAGCACATGTTCAATGTGAAAAGTGACCGTAGATGGATTACTTCAGTTGCAATTTGGTGCTATAAATATATATATTTTTTTTAATAAAAAAAACACCTTGAGCCTCGCCAAGACAATGGTAGGGGAAACACTGACCAAAGATGAACAAATCCTACTTCTCTAATATCCCCACTAGAGCCCATAGTCAGAGCTCTCCACCTTTCGATGCTAACCCCCCATTGCTCTCCATGCCAACCCCACTGGCAGAACGGCTGCTTAAAAAGGACCAACACTGGAGTTGCCATACCAAATCGGTCACACCTCTGCCACCGCAAATGCCAGCGGCGCTAATGCCAACTCTCTGACAGCCACGACGAAGCCACGTTGCTGCTGTAAATCATACGAGGAAGTGAGCCACTTGCTGCAATCGCAGTACGTGTGACGGACACAGTTAAACACAAACACACTTCCTCCCAAATGCAGTCAAAGACTCAATTACTCTGCTTCTGTTCAGAGCAGATCTCACTAATTAAATAGGTTAAGCATTAATTATTCAACCAAAGAGAGAGAGAGACCCTTGACGAGGGGAGGGGGTGAGGGAGAGGGTACTGGGGGAGCATGGGAAGGTGATGGAGGGGGGGATGCGGCGCTCTTCTCAGGCTATAAAACAATCCACACCCAGCGCGGCTAATCAATACCGGCCTGCTGGAATTAGCAGTTATCTTAAAGTGTTTTAACAAGAGCGTGCTGACTGACAAACACAAACAAGCATCCATTATTAAATACCAAAACTGGGAGGGACACATGAAAACACTGAGGGTATACGAGGAGGGGCAGTTGGCAACAGAGATTAAGAGGTGAATTAAATGGAAAGAAAGGGTAAAATAAATGCATACAACTTGGATCTTTTCCTAGTTTTTGGCCATCTTTTGTTAATCTAAGTTTAAAGAGTTTCTGTACAAGAATTCAGTGTATCTTCATTATACACATCACTATACATTTAGAGGTAAATCTACAAACAAATACATTAATTTCAATGTCCACTGCATTATGTTTAAAATCTATAGTTGTGCTTCTTCCAATTCAAAAAACGATTAACATCTGGTCGGCTACAAACTAAAAATAAGACCCAAGATTTTATAAACTGGAATTCAACTTCAAAAAGACTTTATTTTGAGAGAGAAATATCCTTTAGTAATATTGTAATTATCCTTCTGAAGTGGAGAGTGGCTGACAGGTCCAATCTATCATTCAGTTTACACCTGTCTGTCACGTCTCCGCTGAAGAATCTGCTCCACATTTGTTCCCATCACCAACAACATTATTCCTAATGGTTAAATCTGGGCAACACCTGTAGAGAGGTTGTGGTGGGATTAAGAAGCATACCCTCTGTCTGCAACCAGGGAGGTCAGGGACAGAAGGGAAAGTCTGGGCATTGCGAGCTCAGAGGTATGCATGCCAATCATGGCTGGAGACACAAAGTCAAATACCCATGGGGGACTGGGAGAGTGGACAAAACTGAACTTCCCCCATGAGAGGGACACAGATGCAAAGGGGGGATAAAGGAAAGGAGGTACTTAGTTGGGAGGGAAAAGGAGTACTTGGGAATGGTGGGGGGAGATAGTAAGGAGTCACTAAATAACTCAACAAGACCGGAATAGATTTGGGGGTTCGGGTGTCCAGGCCGCCGGTATGATTGAAATGGAAAGTTGGAATGGCTGAAAAAAAGAAAAATGAAAAAAATAAAAACTTCAAGATGATAAGGGATCATGTTACTCCTTCGCATGGGGCCCAGACCCTGGCTCTCAAGTCAGGATGGAGAGCCAGGTGGAGCCTTTTTTGGGGGGCATTAGATTGAAAGTGAAATAGAAAGATGGAAGTCAGGGGTAGACATTAAGGGTAAAAAGCCACTGGCCCTCCGGGCCGGTGGAATTGTATTGTCACTGGCCCCACCATTGTAACCACTGGCCCGGAGCATTCGTCCAAAAAAAAAATATCGACTAATAATGAAGAAAATTAACACATTTGTTGCTATAGTAATTTATGCACTTACTACTTGTACTACAACATTTGAACAATCAGTTCTTCCTCATTTTCCTCAATTGTTCATATTTGGTTTATTAAAATAATGATATTGTGGTCATTGTTAAAAAATGTCTGCTTTTATTATGAGTATTATTATTTGTATAATGCGCTTTCTGCCTTCCTGTCATTAGGAGTTAGACATGTAATGGCTATAGATTAGATTAGAACCTTCATTATCCTAAACTGCTGGGACATTTCCCTCTAGCCAATACCTTTATATTGTCTACTCTTCACTTACTTGTCAGCATAGGTCGGCATTGATGTACAGAGCCGACAGAAGACCTTGTTTATATTGGCATCATCATGAGAGGTGCAGTGACGTGTCCTAAAACCAGGAAGTAAGCTGCTGGTTCCCTCGACAAAAAGCAATGGGATTTCTCCACAGGGTTTTGGAAAATAGCTGGAAATAAGGTCTGTGGAAAACAAACCTGTTTGATAAATGCACGTTTTGTTCAGCCGGATAATCTCCACATGTCTACCCTACTTTTATAATCATAAATCTAATCGATAGATTATAAAAGGGTTTTAGGACGCGTCACTGCACCACTAGAAGCCAACTCCATCGATCAAGCTGAAACTTCCTCTCCCTCTTCTTCTCATGCTCCCTCTCACTCTCCTTTAACTCCTCCTTTAACTCCTTTTATTTGAAGATTGTTTTTTGCTCGGCGCTTGGCCGGTTACCGCTGGTATTAAAAACATTTTGGCGAATGGTTAGGTGGCGCGATAGTCTGTCGTGAAGGAGCGCGCTCACGGGAGCCTGCTCGCGCTGCACTCCACAGCAAACAGCGGTTTGCTTTTCACCCAACAACGACAACCGACTCACGGAACGCTATGTTGTAGCGTTAATAAACGAAACAATTGAACAACATTGCTTGTCAAAATACTGATGCCACAGGAAACATTTTTTTTTAAACAATATTTGTAGTGGCCCGAGCGGGCAAGTGGAAAGTACGTTATGCTGGCCCGGGGTGTATAAATAGGGCTTCCGGGCCAGCGGGCCAATTATAATGTCGAGCCCTGGAAGTATAAAAGATAAGAGCTGATGGTCGTAAAAGCTGAGTACGGAGCTAGAAGGGATGATCCAGTTCACATGACCATACAGAATTCACTAGCATTACAGGAATATGGGTCTTGGCCCCTACTTGGCTCCACCGGCACACTGAGACTTGCAGCCAAGACATTAATTAGGGGAATACGTTTATTAGCGGTGGGCAGGGAGGAGGTAAAGAAAGAGAGTGATGGTGCTGGTGAGCAATCACACAATGTGAGTGACTGCAGATAGAAGACCAGAAAGAGGAATAGCATTGAGAACTGCTTGTGCCGTGTCGGAGTGTGTGTGGCCAGTGTGAGCTCTGCAGTGCTGGCACAACAACATATATCTAATGCCTGGACACCCCTGACCCCTTTAGACAACGGTCCAAATACTTGGTCTACAAAATAAAATGATCACACATGAGGCCATTTTGGCAGAGAAAGCATAGTTAAGTGATGGATCCATATAATTGTGCAAGAGTTACAGATTGTCTAGAATTTTATTTATAGCTATTATTATTTCTATTATCATCGTAGGCTTAAAGTGTTGAAGCATTTGCATTTTGCTTACACGCAAAGGGATATTTTAAACAGCCGTTTACTAACGGAGCACGAATATAATTGGGGAAGGGGGATTATTTTTCGTTTGGAATGAGGTACATTCTTCTGAGCTTTTCAACTGCAAATAACTGCATCTATACCAATGACATTCTGCGGACATTTCCAAACCATAGACTGTGGTATAGACGAGGGATATGAAACCACAACACAAAGGCTCCACTGTCCTCACCAGACACCTACAGTATTACTCCTTTTTTGCGAAGCAAGAAAAATGCTTTTGCAGGGTACTCTGTGGGTGTGGATTGATAAGCGGGAAAATCTAGAAAACAAACAATTGTTTTCAATGTGAAACAACCAAGACTGCAAGAAAGCTTGTGTTTGTGTAGGAACTAATAGCACCAATTCAATGTAGTTTCTTACATGGCCAGTCTAAAGTTGACTAGAGTACAAGTCAATACAAAAGGTTTTTTTCTAAACTCAAAATGAAACCACCTACCAAAAAGGGAAAACGAGGAGGGTTCTTTGAATACTGTTTGAGATGAATCCAGTTAAACTCTGGCTCTGTAAAGCCTTTACAGGAATTCCCTAAGTGAACCCCTTAAAAAGAAGATTGCATTACATGATTAAACAGAATATATTATAAAGCTCCTAGAAATGCTCAACACAACTCTTAGATCATAAAGCATCCTTCGTGTCAACAGCCGTGCCCAGTGCCCAGATTACCCTGCCGAGGCCTTAATGACCAACGACCAGTACCACCACCCCCTGCCCCGGTCTCTACCATGTGTCCATGTCCGCATGTGTGTGTGGGACATAATTAACATGCCGAGCGCTCTTCAGGCTCTGTGCTCGTCTTCCCACGTAAACCGCAAAACCCCCAATGATTATTATGATATCACGTCAGTGTGTGCAGACATATGGAGAAGAGCTGGGGGGGGGGGGCTTCGGTGTAGATATAGGGTTACTGTCATTGGGACGGGGGTACAGCAGGACGAGGGGCTAGGCAATGATACCAGCATGTTCTCCAGCTGACGAAATGTGAAGATTTAGGGAGCTTCTAATGGCCTTTCTCACTTTCCCGTCCCTGTTACAAGAACACACATGCTTTATGTAAGGCAAGAAGCAACACAGGACTGTACAAATATTATAGAAAAAGGTTTACGCTATGTTATTGTAAATAAATGTTACTTTATGTTTATATATATAAATATATTTATTTTATTTCAATTAATCTAATTTAAAAAATGATTGTCCAATTTTGTTATTTAAAGGGGACCTATCATGCAAAATGCACTTTGTGATGTCTTTAATATGTGTCGCCTCCCCGGTGCGTCGGAGAACTCATGCAGCGTCAGAAAATAAAACCCTCTCTCTTTTCCTCCGTACCCAAATCTTTTAAAAACGGGTGTACAACGAGCGGATACAGATTTGCTGCCGATATGACGTCAAATCGGCAGCGGACCCACAGAAAGTTGCTATCAGAAACAATGCCTGACGTGTTTTGGACGTAATCTCGTCTTTGTTTGCATTAGCAAGCCTCGCTAACACTCAGAGCTAACCTGTACTGTAGAGCACATGTGTTTAAAAAGCAGGAAATAAAAAAAGGAACTCACCTTGTGATAACAGGATGGTGTTTTATCACAGCAGAATTTAACTTTATCTCCAGTATAATTCTGATCAGGCATTAGCTCCGCCTCCCTTTTTTCAAGCTAAGGACCCAAAATCCGCATTTCTCTAACAGGGCTGCAAAAGAGGGGTATGAGCAGTATGAGGCATGTCTACAATGGGTGATCTGTTTGGTATTCACAGACATGTTTTGTATAAGTATGGCCCGACAATATATTTTTCCAATATAGCATAATAGGTCCACTTTAACTTTTATTCTTAATTTGGGCAACCATCACGAAAACCAAAAAAATAATAATACTGAGGTGAGATTTTGCATCATGGCTATTGGGTTGTTGTTTTTTTCCAGTGGGGAATATTCATAATTGTAATCAAAACTTGAACAGAATAAATAACACTTTTGGGAGATTGGCATGCACCTTCTTAAATACTGAAAAGATTGATTATCATCAGGATTCATATCCCTAAGTTAAAGATGACAACGCCCCCCACAAGCCATTTACCAATAAATGACAAACTGCCTGCCATGTGTTCTCAAATAATTAGTAAGGCTGTTAGGGTTTCTGATTTATTTAGACAGGCTGGCACATTGACCACTCCTCTGGATACCAAGAAAACATTTACCTCCTTAACTGGAAAGGAGTCACAGTAATCGCAGGCTAAAGTTTCGGGACTCAATAGTATTGATGACACATTTCAACACATGCCGCTCAGACCCCCTCCTCATAAATGTGTAGGATACAAATAATGGCCCACACAATGTCAAACACCACTCTGAGCTATTCTTAGAGATCCATCAAAACAACACTAAAGACTGCTGGAACATAAGGCTGGGATTGGATTCATTAATTAATCAATTGTGATTATAGCCGTACACTTGAGGAGGTTTTACTTTTTAAATGGCTGACATTTTGATATCGATTGAGTAAAATAATCATGTTCCTTCACAAAAGTGATGGGACGGATTCAACCCAAAAGCAGTTGCTCCTTTAAAATCAGATCATTTTTCTTTCAAAGAGAAAAATGTTTATCTCTGCCGATGTATTCATATTTACATGTTGCTACATTTGGGTTCAAATAATCCTAAATTAAATGATTAGTGCAACCTAGCCTGGAGTTAGTATAACCTTTTGTAGCCATTTGAAACTTGTTGTACAGATCTTCTCAAGTCAATTGAGCAGAGTTCACTACTCCCTGGTGTCCTCGAGGCCACGCAAGGTCCATCTGCATGTTCATCTCCAACGAGTCAGAAATTAATTATGGCCAGTTGACAGTTTGATGAGAGTACTTGGAATGAGGAGGGGTCTTACAACACGGATGGGTAGGAGTAACTCATGTGGACGTACTGTAGATACAGAGGTCTGGTCACAGCCCTGCACGGCTCCCAAGGTCCACAGAGGTTAATCAAAATGCCAAATGTTACCGTGCACCGCGGCAGAGAGCTATACTGGGCCGGTCCTGCACAAGACACCACCTAACAGGAGAAACTAAATCATTCACGTAACCAAATAGGCACACTGTTAATAGCAGGCACAACGATACATGCGTGTAAAGGCAAGCTAGCTTTCCTCATAAATGCTCTTCTGCCTAAATTATTATGGTAAATGCAACAACTCTGCATGTGTCATTCATTGCATGTGTGTGGGCGCACGTGTCACAGACAAATGGTGACAGATTTAAAGAGAAAGGAAGAAAAGGAACTCAGACAGAAGAAGACAGAGGTCCACCTGTTTGACACAGAGAGCCTGAGAAAGTGCCTCGGAATGAGCAGAATGCCAGTGTGTATGTGTGTGCATGCATTGGGTTAAGGTCCACTTGGTGAAAGTGTGTGTGTGTGTGTGTGTGTGTGTGTGTGTGCGCATGCATGCGTGCGTGTATTAGGTTAAGGTCCACATGATGCAAATGTGTGTGTGTTGCCCAAATGATAATACTATGGTGGCACTGGAGAATGGAATTCAGAGAACGGTATGTGTAAAAGCAGCTGATGGGAGAAGCACACTCACGCACGCACACACTGACAAACAAACCAATAAAAGTCATTTGACCAATACAAAGTTCAGAGAATGTGAAAATACACATACATTAGATATAGAGTGACGTATACACATAGCAACACCCATGTTGTGCTGTGTATCCAAAACAAACAAACAAACAGTGGGTTAACATCGTCTATAAGCTGCCTCTGCATGCGTGTGTCAGTGAGAAGGGAGCAGCGGACAAGTGTCTGCGGTGTCAAGGAAAAGTGGGAGAAACTGGAGCAAGTGTGAACCAGAGAGTGATGCAAAGAAACTATCAAAAATAAACACACGTGTGTCGTGCCAAGACAAAAATTGACCAAAGGGTCGGATTACAGTCCAAAGACAAACTGTGTGATTCTTTGCTTTATATGAACTGAAGCAAACATAATATCAACATTTCAATGTCTTTAACATCTGAAATGACTTTGTTAACTGTTCATTAAAAGGATTTTACATCCAAAATTCCTAAAAGTGAAAGGTTGGGATAAACCATTACTTTCCTATATGTTCAATAATGCACTGCTTCAGTAGTGTCTACCTAGGGTCAAGGGTCAGTCTTTAATGACAATTTAATTTAAAAGGCCCTATTGTGCTTTTAAGGAGTTTCCTTTCCTGTAGTGCGTTTTATAATTTCTTTGTGCGTGTCCATGGTCTGCAAAGGCTAAAGGTGCATTAATGCTGGGAAATACCGAAGTGGCATGGAAGAACAACAACCTGCACAACAACTAGAACAACTGGATGCAGGCGTTCAGATGTTGCTCTTCAGTACAACACATCACGGCTCTGTCTTTCTTTTAGAGAAAACACGTTTTCTTAGAAAAAAAGGTTTACTGTTTTAAAGCAGGCAACCACATATTCTATAAGTGCAACTTATTTATGGTTTACTAAAATCGGAGTGAGAAACATTCTGCCCCCATCAAATGGTTTATGATGTCCCTTAATTATCATACAGCTGCTTGTTTGTTTCATGTGTGTTTGCACGTCTGTCCATACAGTAGTGTGCACATACAGTAGTGTGCACATACATGTGGAGAGAGCAGGACCCTGATGCAAAGCAGCACGTATGATTTGTGGGGAAATAAATGGGGTCACTGTAGGCACAGTAACGGGATCCCCCAAGGGGGGGTGAGGAAGGTGGGATTATTTTGTGGTTGTATGGTTCCATGGTATCTGGGGGTGGGGGGGCAGCATGTTGGTAAGCTGATGCGGAGAGCAAAGGTGGCATCACTACCACTGTAAAAGTGTGTGTGTGTGTTTACAGCTGAGCAGTAAAACTCGAATAGCCAATGGGAGAATCCGCTTCTAAATACTAACTCAGTAAGAAGATAGAGTCATGCTACAGTTAAGACCTGCCCTGCACTATAAGTACAAAAGTAGTCCGCATTAGTACCTGATGACAAACGATACATAACAGGACCTGTTTAGTGATAAATCTATGAGTTTCAAGATGTATGAGACTATTTTACACCAAAAATGATTTCTCCCTCAGTCTTGATAGTCACAATATAAAAAGTCAAATATTCCATCCATTCAAATTGTTTTACTCACGTTTATGTCCCTTAAAATGTCTGTATCAGTTTTTCACTAGGTGTTTAACATTCCTCTACTGACGGGGCGAGTTACATTCAGTCAGAATAGCAAATTGCTGTCATATACAAATGCAGACCCTTATCTTCGCAAAAGCAGTCTTTTAGAACCTGCTGATCTTTATAAAGGCTGCTGAAGTGGGTAGATTTAAAAAAAATAAAAATAAATAAAAGTCTACCAGATTGAAACTAATGGAAACCAAAATACAGTGTTATAATATGTATATTTACAATATCCAATACCATATACCTCTATCTATATTTAAAGTCTGTTGAGTCGTATTTTTCAAATAATTGCATATCTGCCGGCCTGTCCACACGGCAGCGTGCGTTGAAGCTTCAACGCTTCTGCCCATTCACTTTGAATTGTGTGATGTCACGCTGTACCGAACTGCATTGTGGGAGTGTCGCTTCACTTTTCTCGCATTGCTCGCTTAAAAAGTTGAGCAATGTTCAACTTTTGAAGCTTTGGCGGAGGCGTCAGCCAATCAAATCATATGCCAGTACAAGCTCTAGCCAATCAAACCGCGTGCTTGTGTGTCCGGGGCGGGAGATTCATGTGATTGGTTGTTGGTCGAGTTTCAGACAAGCTCACCGGCAAGCTGCAACGCACGCTGCCGTGTGGACGCTGCGTAATCCCTATTGAAACTGCAAATTGGTTCATCATTTAACAACAAAAGAAATTGGCAAGGACACAAATAAAAACATTTGACTCAAACACATAGCTATAAAATAGTAAAACCAGAGAAGCTGATAAGGCTGTATTGGTCTCTTAATATTTCCAAGAGCTGTACACATGTTGCACTGTTGGTAAAAAAAAACTAAAAAGACAACCGGAAACAGGGATATTTTTAGTCAACATTTTCAAATAACAATATTGTTATTTTGCAGCAAGGAGTTATATAACTTGACGAACTGTAACATTTGAATACCGTGTTAAAAAAAAAAAAAAAATTGTGTGATGATTTTGCTACATTAGCCGTTTGAATTTTCCATAAAGTGATTTAAAAATTCAGATGAACTCTTTTGACATTAAACTTCAGACCTGGAAATAAGATTATGAAGAAAATGGCTGCAGTGTGCAAAGTGATATGCAGTAGTGGGCTTAAAAAGTCACAAGGCATATTAGCAGAACGGTGAAGACAGCTACAGAGAGGAAAAAGACTGCGTGAGAGAGTAAAGAAAAACCGGAGTGAGATAGAGACCTAAAACGCTCCCGAAGCCTGTCACATGGGGCCTGAAGTCGCACGGCTCAGCACTTCCTCTTGTAGGTCTGTCCGCTCCTGACATTTATCTGCTTTATTAGATTATCTGGGCTACATGGCTCCTGCTGGCCCACGCACATGCAGATACATACATTCACGCGCACCTCTCGATTCATTACAGCGCTAACTACTTACTTTAGGTTTATGCCCTCTTTAAATTAAACTACAGATAACCACGGGAAAACAGAAGGGAGGAGAGGCTAAAGCTGGCCATTGAGGAGGAAATTAAGAAACATTGTTTGGGAGTGTATTATCATGCATGTGTGAGTGGTCATAAGGTTGCTTTTTAACGGGCTCATCTATAGGGACTCTGCTTCCCATCATTAGTAATTCAATTTGCGCTTTATTAGCAGCTCTTATCGGAGGCACAGACGGGCCACGCTGGGCAGCTTTCCTCACTCCATCTTCCTCTGCACTCCACCTTTTTTCCTCTTGATTCTGAATCCCCTTCTTTAATTAGAGACGCATGTGTTCCTGCTGTAAGCCGTTCAAGGGGTCCACATGACACGGAGAAATGATGGAGAGGAAAGGAAGGGGGGAAAGGACGTGCAAAAAAGTGACAGAATCAGAAAAGGAAAGGCAGAGTGATAGACACAGAGCCATGGGGACGAATAAAGCCTAATGTTAATAGTGATGGCTTTTTCTAATGTCTTCTGACTTCATTGAGTATGGGAGATTACACCAAGATGGGCATGAGGCGTGTAGGGTACACGCAGAACGACCGGAGGGTTGGAGGGGCAAGAGGAGGGGGAGGGAGGGGGGGAGAGAGACGGAGAAGGGAGGGAGGACTGTAAAAACAATGATTGCTTTCCATCAGGTTAGGCCTATATTCTACAGTTCGTTAAAACAATCCAATTTGCAAAAGGATAATTATGCATTAGCTCCTTTTTATCTACTGGAGGGAGAGCGGTGCCAGGGCTTGATAGCGGTGGCGCTGCCTGCCTCCACCTCTGCAAATTACCCGCTATCGGCACTTGTTCGCCATCACGGCTGAATTGGGCAATCAATTAACCCCCCCCCCCTTCACCTCCTCTTAGAGAGGAGTGCCTGTGAGCCTCTCTAGTGACAGCCAGATACACAAAGCCCAGACAAGGAGGAACACTCGGATGTGAGCTGTTGCCCTCTACTGGAGACAGCTGGAATAATGGCTAATTAGTTGTCTCTCAATTCAATAAGACATAGCTTATAATCATGTGATGAGCATGTGGTGTGTTCACAGCGGAACAAGTAGAAATCGGTAAATACTAGACTCCACTGTTTTGCTCTTTTGATAACGCTGCACAATTTGCATATATTAGACTAACCCTATCTCATTGCATTACATTTAAAGTAAATAAAAAAACTGCAACTACTTTGCATGCCTGTATTAATGTTATTTTTTTGCATTATTACATTTTTTATCTTTTATTTTATTTTAAACTCCTTTGCAATGTTTTGATAACCTGCTACTGCAACACAATCTTTTTCCTAATTGGGATTTATCCGTTCATCCATCCATGAATATATTTCAACATATCAGCCTTAACATCTTAGGGAAATCTTTCTGGTGAAATACAGGGGTTTTTGGAAACTAACTGCAAAAACATGAACTACGACAATAAGCATATTGGGAAATACAGAGTACGTACAAGTATGCAGTATTCTGAGAACACTGGGGCACAACACAAGAATTGAAGCAAGACATGTTGCCAAGGTATTCCCTTTGGCAACAACAAGTCACTAAAAAGCAATACATTAAGACACAAAGAACCAACAAATAAATCAAACAATGTCCTACTTTGTTCAATTGAGTGGAAGTAAAGCCACTATAAAAAAGAAAAAAGAATGGTTCCAAAGACTGAAGCAAAGAGCGTTCTGATGATACAACCCCTGACTGTCGGTTTGAAATATTTTATGCCAACTTTGATACATAAGAAAAACCTAAAGACGTGGCAATGCTCTGATAAAAGGGTTGATCTAAAGAGTGATGCAGCACAGACATGTATTGTAAATGTAATAGAATATAGAGGAAGTCGTGCATATGATCCTATAATATGGAAGATTAAATAAAGACCCATCTGCCAAATGTGCCCTTATGTGTGACGGTGCCAAAGCCGAGCAGTCTGTGTTAGTTCCATTTATTTAATTTACCTAAACTACATGTAAACATGTAATTTTTTAAATAACAGAACAGGTTACCAAACCCAACCTATTTGGGAGAGTGCAGTAACAAAAAAGGTATCTCTTTTATTTGACTTTTGCCCCATTTGTTCTGGGAAATCTAGTATCATGGGAGGTGTGAATCATTACAATGATGTTAATAGCAGCATTAGACGTAGCACTAAGATAGAACAGGCCTGCCAAAGATCCATTACCAGTGAAACAAAACATAATATTATCAAATCCTAAAACTAATAATTATCTCAATAATCACTCATTTGGTCCTAAAGTCAGGAGTTTTGAAGTGGTTGATGGACAGTTGGTGAGTTATTGGCTAAAACAAGTTGCAATAGCACCACCAACTGGCCATCCAGTGTAACTCTAAACTAAAGAGTGGGTGGGAAATCAACATTATATACAAAGTGATGTTGCTGTGGGTCTTACTGTATGGTTGCTGTGATCCCCATGCTTGTGAGTGAGGGAGAAAAGAAGGAATATTTAAAAAAAAAATAACAATAGCTGCATTCACACCGCAGTACTTTTCACACTTTAGTTCCGATATAGTTCCGAAATGTCACGTTCACACCAAAAAGAGCCGGAACTAAATTAGTTAATCAGAACCATTTTTACCCCCTTTTCCGTCCCTGCTCTGGGTGAAAAAGGTTCCTATGTGTGATTGGCTGGGCGGATTGCAAACCACACCGCATAAAACACCCAAAAAGTTTTGTGAAGCCGCCATTTTATTATCCTCGCATTAGAATAAGCATTAGCCCAGCGCAACAACGGAAGGAGACTAACTTATGGCAACACAAAATAAAACATGGGAGCGGTGGAGATGAGGAGGTGTCGGCGTTCTGGCGATTTACTCGGAAGGCTTCAGTAGAAGCTGCTGGGAGTCCCAGCAGCTTCTACTGAAGCCAGTCCCCAACTCCGGGGACTTCCGGCCGGGGACTCCGGGTGGCAGTATACGCCGTGAAGTGGTTTGCGGCCTGCCAGTAAACCCAAAGCAGAAGAAGAAGAAGTGACGTCAGCGGCTTCATTTGCCTAATCCTCCCCCAGGGACTTATTCCGGTGTGAACGCGATCTGCTCTTTAGTTCATCAGAACTAAGTACGGCAAAGTACTTGGTGTGAAAGCGTCTAATATGGTTCTTACATTTCTATCAAATATTGCACACAATTGTAACCTCAAACTATGTAATGTGATTTGAAATATAGGAACATATGGTTGGCAACTCATAACAGGGAAAACTGTCCATTAAAAAACAACCTAATGAAATGAGCAGAACTATACTTAACACTCAATACTGTTAACATTGCACATTCCTATTTACTGCACAAGTTATTTGTCATAACGTTATTATTTTATTTGTTTATTTATTTTCATTGTAAACATTTCTACTTATTCTTTACATTTTTTTATAGTATTTGTTTATGGTTATTTTTCATAGTTGTATATTTGCTACATTTTAGCCATTTTTTCCAACCTTATTACTCTTAATGTGTTTTTGCATGGACCATTACAAACAAAAGCAAATTCCTTGTAATTGATTTATTTTCTATGCTTATTAGCTTTTATCCGCTTGCTTTTGCAGTTGTTTGTTTTAAAGGATTTGGATGAATGTGCTTTAATGGTGCATCTACTTTAATACGTGCTGTGATTGTGTGTGTTTGTGTGCGCTGACTGCTTACGTGCGGTTATTGTGCTTATGTGCTCCTTTATACTTTGTTTTAATACCATCAACCTGCAAGCTAGATCTGGCACATTACATTAAGTTATGTAATCAAGTGAATTGTCCCGTCTTTATAGGTAAAAAAACTATTATATAACAAAAGAAATGTCTAAATATTCCCAATGAACCTGACTGATTGTAACCACAGGTATCTGATTCCTACCTGTCTTTGTTGATGTGGGGGAGAGCCGCCTCAACTTGTGCCTACCAAAAGACACCAGCTCCCTGGAGGGCGTCCTCCGTCCTCCTGTGGGACTCCTGGCGTAGCTGTGCATCCGACCGCGGGGGGAGTACTTCACCGCTGACGGGCTGCCCCCCTTCTCTGAACCAGCTCCACTGTAGTTACAGGACAGAGGAGAAACATGTGATCAATAATACATCAGAAGGTACTTTTATCCAAGTTAAGTTGAATAAAATACAATTAAAGGTCTATTTTTAGGCATATATTCTGTGTCTCGGAGATATAAAAAACATATCTATGATGTGTTTTGCACAAAACACCAAACAGATCATGCATTTTAGACGCCCCTCATATCCCTCTGGTTCAGCCCCGTTAGAGAAGTGCTGATCTGGGTCCTTAGCTTGAAAAAAAAAAAAAGAGGAGGGGGAGCAAATGCCTGCTCAGAATTCTACGAGATACTCAGCTAAATGCTGCCGTGATTAAACGCCATATCATGTTCCAAACCACATCAAGGATTATTTCTGAAACAATATAGAGCTCAAATGCTTTTTCTCTCGCAGGTTTACCACAAGGTGAGCTCCTTTTTCATTTCCTGCACTTTTACAGCTTAGCTCTGAGTGTTAGCGATGCTTGATAATACCATATTACTTCCAAAACAGTCAGGCATTGTTTCTGATAGCAACGTGGCAGTGCCGTGGGTCCGCATTTACGATATTAACTCATTTCAGACCTATCGAATCTGGATCAGCTCCGTTGTACCCCCGTTTTTAGAGATGTTTTTTCCACATCAAATCTGTGACCAAATCGGCCTTTTACCACCTGAGGAACATTGCCAGACTCCGACCGTCACTCTCGGAGTCGGTTGCCGAAACCCTGGTGCATGCGTTTGTCACCACACGCTTGGACTACTGCAATGGTGTCCTGTTCGGGGTTCCCAACAAAACCCTGGACAGGCTCCAGTATGTCCAAAACTGTGCTGCTAGGGTACTCACGCACACAAAGCCGTGGCAGCACATCACTCCCACCCTCATCCACCTACACTGGTTGCCGGTCAAGTCCCGCATATCATACAAAATCCTCCTCCTTACCTACAAGTCCCTCCATGCCCTTGCCCCCCAGTACCTATCGGACATCCTTCACCCACATGCCCCACCCCGGAACCTGCGGTCCTCAGACTCTGGCCTGCTTACCACCCCCCGCACCAAACTGCGAACCTTCGGGGACAGAGCCTTCAGTGTGGCAGCCCCCACCCTCTGGAACGCTCTCCCTGCGGAGATTCGCAACATCCCCACACTCGATGCCTTCAAAGGGGCCCTCAAGACCCATCTGTTTGCCAAGGCTTTCGGCCCCTAAATCGATCTGTTGTTCTGTCTGTCTGACTTTTGTTTTGTTATGTTTGTTTTTTGCCTATTACTTGTAAAGCGACCTTGGGTCCCTTGAAAGGCGCTATATAAATCCAAGCTATTATTATATTATTATTATTATGTGGGTATGGAGGAAAAGAGAGAGGGTTGTGTTTTCTGACACTTTGTGAGTTCCCTGACACACCGGGGAATCATATTCATGTATAAAAGACATCAAGAGGTGCATTTTGCATGATAGGTCCCCTTTAAAGTATATGCCATACTTGACTACCTCCATCTGGCTAAAGACTTAGGGTTGCATGATAAATAAATCAAATGTATTGAAAAATGCAATATGGACAAGTGCAATTTTCCAATAGCAGAAACCACAATATGTCTTTAAGGCAATATATGTGTTAATAAACCATTTTGAATTAAGTTTTAAGGAGCTGGGGAGAAATAAAACAAATATATTTGATTGGTAGAGATTATCTTAAAATATTAAATCACCCCATGATCATTTTTATATATTTTTCAATGATAATAATTCTAAATGATCCCTCCAATAATGTGAATCAAATAGCAATCTGAATAATTGCAATTAGTTATTTATTCCAAAATGTGCGGCCCTAAGACAGTTATTCTTAAGCATTTTATTTTTCATTTACCTTTATTTAACCAGGATAGGTCTCATTTGGTCTTGGTGCAGAGCTAAGATACACGTTACTATAACTTACCCAGTAGCAGACCTCCGAATGATTTTCATTCTGCTGCGGAGCTTGAACCCAGCAGGTGAGGAGGAGGGCATCAGGGAGGGGCGTTGGGTTACAGACGGGGAGACAACGAGCCCTCCTTTCACGCCTTTGTTGTTTTTTTCAGACGTCCAGTGGAAGGCAGATCTACGACGGGCTACTGCCGCCACTCCAGTCGCTGCAGCAGAGGAACTCCAGCCTCCAGCCTTCCAGCGATAACGGCTGCTCAGTGAGGAGTTGGGAGAGGAGCCCGCAATTCCCTTTTTGATCTTAGGAGAGGGAGTGGAGCCTGCTCTGGGTTTCTTGGTCGTCTCTCCCTTCTCCACGGCTCTCTGTGCTACAAACATGGATTTTGGCGATAGTGACTTTCGAGGGATTCTAGCCTGGGCTCCAGCTGAGGAGGAGACCCATTTGTACTTGGAAGTCTTTGGGGTTATATTGGCGGAGCTTATCTTTCGAGGTAACTTCTTAGTAGGCGTTTTCTTACTGATTGCCAAAATGGGGGGGCTTGCACCTGCGACCCCAGCTTTTGAAATTGATGGCGGGGCAACAGTCGCAGATTTGCCTTTGGGTGACGGAATGGAGCTAGCTTGTTTGGGCTCCACTTCTTTCTCCGTCTGGCTTTTGATCCAAGTGAATTTGGAATTTTCCGTAAAAGATGCCCCCGCCTGGCCCTTGCTGGATTGATTTGTGGGGTTGACAGACGGTTGTTTTGATACTTCTGAAAGCCCAGAGAGAGGTGGTATGGCATTAGCAGTTGTAAGAGTTGCTAGTTTTATCGTAGTAGCAGTCAGTTTAGTCCCAGTGCTGGTTTTGCTCGTCAGGGAGGGTTTGATCTGTGCTTGAGGGTTGCTCTGCAAACTGGTCAGGGTGTTGGACTCAACTGAAGGCGCCACTTCGGCAGAAGCATTATTTTGTTTCTCTTTAGGCAGGAGAACACGCCTGGTTTCGGTCCTATCCTGAATTGCTGGCGTCCGTCCCTGAAGCTTTTCGTGTTGAACACTAGTGCCTTTTTCATCTTCATGCTGATAAACAGCTGCACCGGTTTTTCTAAGAGTATCACTGTGTTTGTTCTCTGTTGCAACTTCCCCTAATGATGAAGTGGCAGTTGTATCACTCTTCTCTCCTCTGCTGTGACTGGGCAGTGAGGTGCTGTGAGATACACTTTGGGACTGTCCAACAGAGGAGGTAGAAGCTGATGTGTGTACTACAGAGGACTGGGGGTTCTTGTTGCTCAGGGAGTATGTTTTCCTCCAACTTCCACGGCTGTGAGGAGCTAACTGTCTCCCTCTGGAGCTGTCATGATGATGGACAGATGTGCTGTGACCTCTTCCCCGGGCTGATGTTGGAGCTGGACGCCTATGCTCATCTCTTGCAAATGGAGCGTCTCCATGGACACTCTTGTGAGTATTGATGAGATCTGAGAATGAGAAAATAAGTTATTCAGTTGTACAATCAGATTACAGATTTATAAAAAAAGAAAAAGAAAACGGAGACCTTGACAAAACAATATGTCATACTGTAAAATGTAACGTTAATTAAAACAAAGCTGTTTTTTTTCCTGTAGCGTTCATCAGTTAAGTGAACCGTAAAGCTTTGCATCTGAACATTTGGCTAAACTAACCTGTTGACACATTATTAACATCAAACTCTAATACCCTAGTTAGCTAACTAATGCTACATATTTTCAAATGCAGTATATTACGGATGTTAAATCATTGAATGTTGTTCATAAGATAATAACATGATAAAAAGCACCAACGTGTCGTCTTAAGACGAATGTGCGTTTCGAACTGGATGCTAAGCTAACGATAAACTTTCACTCTTAAATGCTTAAAAACGCGCAACATTCACAAGACAGCTCTGAATTTAAAGAAGACAACAATTGAAACCTGTTTCCTAACCCGCCTGGTCACAAACTGTTAACGTTTAAAACGAGGAATTTACTTTGTAAAAGTTCAATTTCCCTCTTCAGTGCTTCTCTCTCCTCCATGTTTACTACTGAATGTCTTCGTCATCAACCTACGACAAAAATAGGCACTTCTGGATGATGTCAGTTAAACCGCCCAATCACAGAACGCCTTCAGAGCGGATACTGTTTTTGGCCAGCCCTTTGTCTTGTCTTACAGGTAAGATTGTTGCCAAAGTGCCCTGTAATTGTCTGCGATTTTATTTGATATGGTTAATATAATTGTTTGGGGAATTAACTTTGATATTGTAGTTAAAGCAACACACAACCTTCAAATGAACAGAAGTCATTTTAAAGTTTATTTGTATTATTATTTTCAATGTTTCATTGTGTCATTAAATATGTGTTGTCAGTCAATCAAAACCACAATAATTTAGACTAGATGCATTGTAAAGTGACAGCCAATTAATTTACCAATACTAACAGAAATAAGGAGTTATCTTGAAGTTATGGAGTGTATGTATAGGTCCACAGCATTTGCTGAAATGCAACGTAAGTTGCGTAAGTGTCGTTCTGGTCTTGGTAAGAAAAATATCACAGACCTTTAGTGGAACTTTTTCCACAGAAGATTGTTCAAGTGAAAACTGTTCTCATATCTGCCAGTGGATTATTCAGTGTGATTGAGGCAATACAGTAATTCTAAAAAGATACGTTTGTTTTGTAAAATGTTTAAAACTGTACGCAAAAATAATAAGAATCCAGTAAGCAGGACTGTTATGAGAATACAATTCCAACAGGAACAGAACCCTAACTAACCCTAACCCCCCTCCAAAAATGAAAGTGGGAACAAATTGAAGAAACCTCCGGGAGAGAGAATGGTTAGGGATCCCTCTCCCTGCATTTACAGACACGCAATAGCTGTGTGTGAGACTTTATATAACAGATTTACACACAGCACCACGTGAATGGTTATTTGTCTGTAAGACCGTACTGGGGGCTCTAATCCAATCATCATTTGTAAACGACTTGTGTAAACTGGCTGTCAAATGATTTCAAAACAACGGCGTCACTATTATTTTATTTATGACATTAATTATATATTAACGTAGAACTTCGTTATTGCCAAAAGGTTGTTCAAGAACTATTCAACATTCTTATCGATGAGGGTAAAACGCTGATGACGACTGAAGTGAAATGAAACGGGAAGTGAAAGTTAAGGCTGCTTGTTTGGACATAAACCAAAAAGAGCGTAGATAGAAGAGAAAGCAAGGCTTAAAGTTGCTTGAGAAGTGAAGGTAAGGCCTACTTTGTCAATATTCCTCCTGAAAGTACGAAAATAGTCCGTAATTGCTCACATACTTAATGCTAATATGTGACCAATATGGTTTATTTTGTATTTGTTTTTCTTTGTTTTGGACTCGCTTTTGGGCATGTGTTAAACCCATTTGTGATGGTGGCGTTTCGACAGGGAGACTAAGAGAGAAAGTATTATAGATATAATTTGTGACGCACCCCTAAACGTTTATTTGATTCCGACAGCTAGTTCAGTGTTGTTGCTAACGTTAGTTAGAGAGCTAGCTAGTGTTGTTGTCCACACAATTCATATTAAAAGTACTCATTGTAGTGACGCCTGTGTGCGTGTGTGTGCGTGTGTGTGTGTGTGTGTGTGTGTGTGTGTGTTTACAGTACCCTGCTCATCACCATGACGTCAACAAATTACCTGTACTTCATCGTAAAGACAAAACCTCAATTCGCAGGACTCATCAATGCTGGCCAAATATGCTACATCAAGGAATCAATCTACAATAAAAAACAGTCAGTCAGAGAAAGGTCTCCATCTTCTGCAAAGTTGTCCGTCTTCCTTCTTGGTTCAATTTCAAGATTAGATCATGTTATAGATGTGAGTAACGTGGATAAGCTGAGTGCACAGGAAGCGGAGCTGCTTCAGGCCCTCCCTGAGGACGAAGAGAGGCTGACCTGGTTCAGAGAGAGAGAAGCTCTTCAAACAGCTCTGGGACTCACACTGGGAACTCTTGTGATTGTGGAGGAAGGAGTAGAGAAGCTCAGAGGCATCATTCGCTACATTGGACCGATTACAGAGACCCCATTGGATCCCATTTCAGGAAAGTTCTTTGGCATTGAACTGCAGGTGGGACTTTAAGGATGTCTGTTCAACCAGATCATATATGTATTTCCTGCTTTCCCTGGCTGAAATACCCATTTTCATACAATTTGATTTTAGGTTAGATATATACTTTTGATATTAAAAGCATCAACTCAACAATGGAGGTGAATGGAATTGGATTTGGACATGCAAAGTAAAACAAGTGATTACATATGGTGATTTTGCACCTTAGATTATGTCAGAGATAAAGATTAATGGCTGATACCACTAGTGGATGTTTTGGTTGAACTTGTATATATTTTATCAATCATTAACAGTAAAATGTACAGATCCATTTATAGAGGTATTGAATTTGAAAATGTAAGGTATATTATTAAGCAGTGTTGCTATGCTTCTTTCTCCCCAGGGGGAAGACAGAGGGAATGGGCACCCTATTGGGTCCTACAGAAACACAACCTTCTTTCCCTGTGAGAAATATTCAGGCATTTTTGCCGCGTTCTCCAGAGTCAGACCTGTTCCCAGCTCCTCGTCACCCTCCGTCCCAAAGCACTCTGCACAAACTGAAGCAGAAGGGCTAAACGTGGGGGATAGAGTCACCTACTTCATCAATGAGAAATGTCGGCATGGAATGGTGCTGTATCTGCAGGGAGATTCTGTTAAGATCTCGACAGTAAGTAATATAGCATTCCTTTTCATTTAAATAGCCCAAAACATTTCTCAAATGGTCTCCATGCATTGATTGTCCTTTTTTTTACTTTTGTAACTTAGTGACATCACTATGTATCACATGCGCTTCTATTGCTAGCACTCCAACACACTGTACGTGATTGGCTATGGGGCGGGACAACGCTAAGCAGTTGACCAACCACAACAGAGCCGGCCAGTTAACCAATCAGAGCAGACTAGGCAGTCGTTTCAGACAGGGGGTGAACAAATAGTGAAAAATAAAGACCTTTTTGAACATTAAAGCATGTAAACATGTCACAGTAGACAAAATACACATTTGAAAAATAAGCACAATAGGGCCCCTTTAAATAGGTGATGTGTTTTGCTGCTTTTTAAAATGTTGTTTAAAAATGCAGCCATTCCTTAGTGCTCTACTCGTCTGGTGAATAAAAGACACCAGTCACGCTGACTTATTCCTAATATGTGTTAATATTATATCAATATGTATAGTTGATCTTATTATCACCAGGGATCCTCATAGCACTGTAGCTTCCTGGTTCTTTGTGTATACTGTAAAGGGGATGCTAATACAAAAGAAAAGTATCACTTCCTTAAGTACAAAGTGAGCAATTTGCATTACATTTACCATTTGCCATTTTGTGTTTTTTCAGGACAAAGATGAGTCTGGAAAGAGAGGGGGCGAAGTAGAAGTTCCACTGCATGAGGTTGTTAAGGGGGAGGTGCCTGCAGGTTCGAGCCACTCCTTACATGATACACTTTGAAACTATTACACACATTTGTCAAACCTCTGACCCAAATGTATGTTTCACCGCAGAGCCAGAGAGTATGGTTGTTGATTCACCTCCAGAGGAACCAGACACTGAGGATCTGTATACGAGTCTCAGCGTGAACTCTGTGGTGGAGGTGACTCTGGGTGATCGCAACTCCTACGGAATCATCCGCTGGATCGGCACTCCGCTGGGTCGACAGGAAATCATGGCTGGACTAGAGCTGGTAATACTTATACCCAGGCCTTTCGCTTTCAAATGTTTTGTTGGAAGATATATTGTCACAGAAATATCTGCGATAAACAATATTATTCTTATTTTAGGCCCCAATTCTATTTGAAATGTGCCATCTGTTCAAGTAAAGGAAACTCCTAATATTATATTGAAATAATCTCCAATCAAAAGTTAAAGGCTGATCTTTCTGGGACAGTTTGTAAAGGTTCTAATGCATGTTACTGCTTTCCATTTCATTGTGTGTGTGTATTAAGACAACTCTTATGTGTATCTGTCTCCAGGAGGAAGACAAAGGAGTGAGTGATGGTACTATCTTTAGTGAACGTTTCTTCAGTTGTCCCAGCAAGAGAGCTCTGTTTGTGAAGCTGCAGTCCTGCCGTCCTGACTCACGATTTCAGAGCGCATCAGCAGATCCCTGCACAAAGATGCCGAAACTTGAAGAAGCAGGTCAGAACAACACGGATGAAGTGGTGTTAGTTCTGTTTTGAGCATGTCTTTGCTTAGAGTGCTGTTATGTTATTATTTTATGAAAATCCATGTATTTCTCTAAAGTACGATTATAAGTCGGCAGTGCCCCCTTGTGGACACATCGATGCTGTGACCGAGTGACAGAAACAAATAATATTTGTATGTTTCATTTCCAGTCTCACATAACGGGAATATTTTTGGTTGTTTTTTAAATAGTATTTATTTGATTTTGATTTGATGAAATATCTAATAGAAATACATTCAATCATTTCAGATAATCATTTTAGAATGTAAAATTAAAAAAACCTGCATAGTACACACCCATTATGGTTATTATACTAATTAAAAAAACAAAAACAATAACCCTATTTGTATAGCACCTTGTATACATAAAATACAGCACAAAGAGCTTTACAATATATCATTTAAACCTCAAATAAACATAAAAACAGGGGATAGAATGACATAATAATGGCATATAAGATACCATTAATATTAAAATAGAATGCATTTTACATAAAAAATAAATACCACCAAATAATGTTAATATTCAAATCAGTCAGGCAGACGGAACATATACATTTAGAAACACTGCAGCAGCATTAAAGCACAAGTGAAAAGTCAACACTACACGCATTCATCCCCACATGCATTACATTACATGTCACTTGTTAGACGCTTTTATCCAAAGCAAATTACATACTCAATACTGTGGGCAATCCCCACAGGAGCAATTTGGGGTGAAGTGTCTCAGGGACACAATGACATGCTGACTGCAGTGGGGTTTGAACCTGTGACCCCCTGATCCCAATGCCAAGGCTCTATCCACTGAGCCACACATGCAGATTGTTTGTTATGTGTTCACCTGTGTGTGTGTGTGTGTGTGTGTGTGTGTGTGTGTGTGTGTGTGTGTGTGTGTGTGTGTGTGTGTGTGTGTGTGTGTGTGTGTGTGTGTGTGTGTGTGTGTGTGTGTGTGTGTGTGTGTGTGTGTGTGTGTGTGTCTCTTCAGAGAGAGAGACGGAGCACAGTGCAGGGAAGCTGGAGACTGTCCCTCCTATCAGCACAGAGCAGGTTAAGCACATGCTGATTGGACGGATGAAGGGGATCCAAGGCCACTGCAACTCCTGCTACATGGACGCTGCGCTCTTCGGGTCAGGACCATGAAAATAAGACAGTAAAATAATAAATAATTGTATGGTCTTTATGGGAAATTCAGCTGGGTTCATCTTATTTCTTATTCCTTTATGTGTTCAAGGTTACTTGTACAGTATGCTTGAACTTGGAATAGAGTCCTTGCAAAAAATCTTGATTTTCAACATAATCTGTTGCCAATAATTCTATTTAAAAAATAAAACAACCCTGCCACACATTGTTTGTTTACCTCTGCCGTTTCAAATCATGTACAGCATTGTTTACTGTCCTTTCAGATCACTCCAAGAGTACCTTTTATGTATTTAAACTTGTTTTTATACATACTTAAATATAAAAAACCCTGTTTCTGTGTGTGCTCTCAGCTTGTTTTCCTGCTCCTCTGTGTTGGACTCCATGCTGTTTAAATCAACAGAACCTCAAGACGCCCCGATTCAGAGAACACTGCTCCAGGACATTGTTAATCCCCTCCGCAGGTGTGTGTTTGCATTTGTTTAGCAGAGCAGTGAATGCTCTTTACGGTTATTCATTAATGTATCAATTCTGTTGTTGTGTTCTTTGCAGTAAGGGCTTTGTGGAAGGGCGTCACATCATGAAGCTCCGGCATCAGCTGCAGAAACATGGCTACAGTCACTCCTTCACCACGGATGAGAAGGGTCAGTTTGATCTGGAAGCTTTTAAATACCTGATTTGTTTTTTCTAACGTGACTTTGCTTTTGTCTTTCAGATCCAGAGGAGTTCCTTACTGTCATCATGCAGCACATTCTTGCTCTGGATCCTCTACTCAAACTGTACAGTTACACCACAATTGCATAGCTTGACTACAATTCAACTTTTAAATAAAGTTACAATCGATTTTTTACATTTCCCTCCCTCTCACATTTAGCTCAACAGGAGGTAAAGTGCAGGAGAGTTACTGCTATCAGATCTTCTTGGACCAGAACCGCCTGTTGCTGCCCACCGTGCAGCAGCTGCTGGAGCATTCCTTCCACACTGCAGCTCTCAAGCTGGCAGAGGTAAACTGTCCACACATGTCCACAGTATGGAGTCGTGCAGTAGTGACAAGTTAGCATCGCAAAGGCACCCTTGACAAAAAAATCAATGGGATTTTTTTATTGGGTTTTGGATTATGGCAGGAAATAAGATCTGTGTTAAACACACATTTAGGATAGCAGGATAATCTCCACATATTAACACCACTTTTATCATATTTGAAGCATAAATGCAATCGCCAGAAGTATATAGCTAGCTTAAAGCGATAACGAAATACATCGGGGTCCCATGGCTTCACGTCATCTCTGCTAAGCTATAAACTGATGATGTTTAATATTCTCATTTAGTCATTTGTAAGCAACCGCCGTTGTACAGCTTCAGATGTTCATCTATGTAATGTTTAATGACATATTGTATGCCGTAGCAAACGGGAAAATATTTGTTCACATTGACTTCCAGAAGAGGGAGCCCGGAAGAGCTAAAATGCTAACTCATTTCCGTGTCTAATGGCACATTTCCACTGCAGGGCCTCGCATGGCTTAGTACGGTATGGTTAGGCCTTGGTAGGCCAGGCTCACTTTATGCTGCGTTTCCATTACAGTTTAGGAACTGGGGAAGTAACTATAGTAACGCAGTGTAGACGGAGCCGTGAGCCATCTTCAATGCGAAACACAAAACCAACATCAGCTGTTGGCCCTCAGAGCTCACAACTCCTCATACAGACCCGGTGTCGGTAGCATATGTGTTCGGGGTACCATATGTGTTCGGGGTCCGTCTCTTACCAATGACGTCACAACGTCACGCCGTCACGCATTGTGATTGGCTGTACGGTAATTTACCCAGGTGTGCTCGGGGGCCTTGTTGTTACTGAAACATGATGTTTCGATGTATATTATTATTTCCATTTAAAATGCTAACCACTAGCCGCAAAGCTAGCATCGCAGCCACTGCTCCGTTTTCGGAAACTTTGCACACGTTTTTCACTAACATTTTCACACGCTAGGAGTATGGGAGTACTTCCATTCGCTTCGTCTTGGTCTGTAGATGTGATTTGATGTGTCGTGTGTCCCCCAAAAATAACAATCGACAGTGTAAACATAATTATGGAAATAACCCAATTTGTGTTCTGTGAAACGGAAAAGGATTTTACATTGTTTTTGTTACTTTCGTTGCAGTGTCTTAAATGTAATTTAGGTTAACTTCCTGTTTGAAGTTGTTGCTATGGAAACAACATGACGGAGAAAAAAGTAATATCTTCTACATATAATAACGGACAAAGTAAAGAATGAAGTGTAGGCTATGTTTAAATGTTCGGAATTTGACCGTGTATGATGGTCCTCTTGAGTTGCCGTACAGCCAATGCCGTACAGCCACTGCTCCGTTTTCGGAGACTTTGCACACGTTTTTCACAAACATTTTCACACGCTAGGAGTATGGGAGTAGTTCCATTCGCTGTAGATGTGATTTGCCCCCGAGCACCCCTGGGTAAATTACCGTACAGCCAATCACAATGCGTGACGTCATTGGTAAGAGACGGACCCCGAACACATATGGTACCCCGAACACATATGGGACCGGCGCCGGCCAGGCCCTCCCATTTGACATTCCTGCCCTCCCCCAATATACACGTTTTTTATTATTTATAAAAGTAAAAATATTTAAATTGTTTTTATTATAAATAAACTGTGAAATGTAATGCTACAATGTATGTGATGTCAGATGGTAATATAAGAGTAATAAATGAAAAACAGGTATGAAATACTATATGACAGTAAAACAAGAATACAGTTTAAAAGGGGAGTGATTTGTAAAATATCCATGAAGAAAAAGTAAATCTGTTTACAGTTCTGTTTCATCTGGGTGTTGAGAGATGTATCCATAGATCTCTCATGTTGCTCTCAAAGTTCACCAGATTGAAGCATTTAACTTCAATATTAAAAAATCTTCCCAGGGGAGTATGCCCCCAGACCCCGCTAGAGGAGGTTAGGTCCGCCCCCCACTTAAAAAAAATAGCACTTTACCCCTGCTTACACATACAGTATATGCTGTGAGCTGATTATCGAGCCTTCATTGTAACAGTCGCAGGTGTACTGTGTGGGGAGTGTTGCAGTAGAACATTCCACTGTAGCGCCGGTACATTAATGGGAAACCCTACATGTTTGAGCACCCTCTATGAAACGTCAAGCTACCCCACAGCACCCCCAAAAGAAAATATCCGGCGTTGACACTGGCCGCGGCCCTCTCTGAAACTAGACAAAAGTTAAACAAGTACAAACCACAGACTGCCTGTGTCATAGTGAATACAGTCGCTGGTTTATTTATGTCTGTAGGCCGTTGTTGTGAGTGTGGACAGTCGGAGCATATACTGCGTTAGCTTAGCCGATCTCCATTCAGAAAACACGCATTTTAAAAGGTTTTTCGCCTGCCGTCTGTCTGCACACTCAAAGCATTAATTCATGGTTTCTACTAACCGGTATCAGTATGTTGTTACTTCGGCATCATTTTGAAACGTGTATTACAATTAAATTACGGTCAAATATGTTCATGTTGTTGTAGTTGCAAGCGATTCTCTCACTAGCTTAGCATACTCAGCCCGGTTGATGGCCCGGAAAGAACTTCGATTTTGGAGAGCCAGAAAAAGTACCTGCTAGCCGGAACTACG
This sequence comes from Harpagifer antarcticus, assembly GCA_902827135.1. Classification (NCBI taxonomy): domain Eukaryota; kingdom Metazoa; phylum Chordata; class Actinopteri; order Perciformes; family Harpagiferidae; genus Harpagifer; species Harpagifer antarcticus. The sequence continues at coordinate 2,405,396 of CADEHL010000031.1, forward strand.
CCTAGTGGAAACGCAACCAAAAACGGGCCGGGTACGGCACACTTAAACCGCGCTCCGCGCTGTAGTGGAAATGCGCCAAGACTCATTCCTGCACCACTTCACTGAAGAGCTTAGTTAGTGGTTTAAATGCATTTTTATTAACGAAAGTACGACTTTAGCAATTTGTATTGTGATTTACCTACATCATTATTTTCAGCCTGTTTCAATTAATCATGTTTATATTAAAACAAGGGAAATGGTAGGGATCATTTTCACCTTCCATTTTTCTCGAGGTAATCATCTGTTGTTAGTTAGTAAATCTGGACATAGTCTGACGTTTATAGGTCACTTTTTAAACCAACAACAATTGTAGCTTAGGGTAAATTTTGAGTGGTAAAAGCTGTAATAGCCTAATTCTTTTGGGTATTGATACTTTTGTCGAACAATAACTTATAGTGTAACCAATTAAGCAACTATTTGTGTTTATGATACTATGACCGCTCAATTCCTGAATAAAAAATATCAATAACATACGTATTCTTCATCTTCTTTCGTCAGGGAAAATGATGTTTCCTTTGGTTCTCCAGTAGATGTCTCTGTTGATCAGATCTTCTCATCTCCTGGAACAAGTACATTTGTGTGTGTAATCTTCATTATTTCATTTGTATATTGACTGCAGGCACCATCCTGCCTCATCCTCCAGATGCCTCGCTTTGGGAAGAAATTCAAGATGTTTGACAAGATCATTCCCTCTTTGGAGCTGGACATTACTGACCTCCTCTGTGAAGGTACCAGTAAACACACACACAACACATAGACTGACATGATTTAATACAAATGGACTCAACATGTTGCGTGTGTTACAGGTCCTCAGCAGTGCATGCTGTGTGGAGACTTGGCCGAGCTCGAGTGCTCCGACTGTTTCAAAGAGTCCCTTTTCAGCCACACAGGATTCAAAATATTCTGCGGGAAGTGTTCAACTCAGGTGCGCTTTGTATCATTGTCTGCCATTAACACCAGCTCTGTTAAAATATATATGTAGCTAAAGTATTTCTGAATCTGTTTCTATTACTCCGTTTTTTATGTAAAAAGTGTTTTCGACATATTTGGTCAAGATGTTGCAACATGACATGCATATCCTCTATTGATACTGTACGTAGCTTAGTAAAGCATGTAGTGCTAAAATACTTTCAATTAGAAGGATAGTTCTGATGTCTTTAAGTGGTGTGGTACAAGGTACTTATCCACAGTCAGTGTATTAAATGGCAGTATGCATGGAAGAAAGCAATAGCTAGGGTCATCAGCAAAACTTCCATTCCAAAAACATGGATGCCAGATTGTCAGTCAGTCAATATGTGTAATTGCGCGCTATATTTAGTATATTTTCTCCCGAGTCACACATTTCTGATGGGGAACTGGAGCTTTTATATATGCTTTATTCGAAGTCAGCAGACTTCTTTGGAAGAAACAGTTGAAGTTATTTTTAACTCAAATTCACAAAAAAATCAAATGAAAGCAGCGGTAGACCTTCAATGCAAAATCCAGTTTTTTGTCAATGGAGTCTGGTGGCTTTGAAAAAAGAAGAGATAATCGGGAAATGCCCTCTGCGAGCAAGGTCAATTGGTGAAAATATTCTAAATATAGTGGACCTGGCTAAAATATATTTAGCATTTATTTTATTCAGTAGATTTGAATACTTTTATTGTCCTATGCACAACATCTTCTGCGTGGTTATTGGCTATGAAAATGCCCTGTTGTGCTTTTGGCGGTTTCCCCTTTCCTGTAGTGTTATATGGGTTCTTGTGCATGTAAATGGTCTGCAAAGGCTCAAATCCCAAAGTTTCTCTCCCACATTACCCTCCTCCCCTGAAACCCCTCAATTGGACACTTTGTTTTCCGTAACAAAGTGACATCTCTAAGTAACACTCGCGCTTCTATTGGCTGGTGTTCCAACACATTATAAGATAGCTAACCAATCAGAGCAGACTGGGCTCTGGTTTCAGACAGAGGGTGAAAGGAAGTGCTGCAGAACAGGCAGTGTGAGACAAAAAGGTTTGAACCTTAAAGCATGTAAACATGTCCAGTAAAGGCACAAAATACAATTATGAACCTGTAAATGAGCAGAACAGGTTCACTTTAAGTCTGAGACTCCTGCAACAATGCAACATGCAACATATATTCAACATGAAAGGAAAAAGACATACCAATTTGTAATAAGATGGTGCAATACACCGAACGATGCAATTAAATTACATCAATACGTGACCTATATACAGAAAGTATAGAATAAGATACACAGAATATGATTGTAACTATACAGTAGAATAAATACTATATACTGTACTAATAAATATATGTAATTTTGTTATGATAATATTGTTTCCTTAACCTTGGATAAGTATCTCATACTGTAAAACAAAATCCAGATTATCCCTTTCAGTAAATATACCAAATCTTCTTTTGATATACTATGAAAAAAACCAGCTGCACGCTAACTGCATGTGTTTCTTTCCTTAGGTGCACTCTCACCCTCAGCGCAGGTCCCATCAACCCACCGCACTGGATATTCCCATGGCTTACCTGGCCAGCAGCAAACCTCACACTCTGATCAGAGACAAGCTGGAGCTGTTCGCTGTGCTCTGCATCGAGACCAGCCACTACGTTTCCTTCATCAAACACGGACCCAACAGCAACGACTGGATCTTCTTCGACAGCATGGCAGACAGACAAGGTGAGCCGTCTGTTTGGATAAATGGCCCATCACTTTTACAACATTTACACATGTATTCGGTGGCTTATTTGTGCTTTGTGTTCAGGAGAAAGCGACGGCTTCAACATCCCAGAGGTTCACGCCTGCCCCGAGGTCGGCACATACCTGGAAATGTCCATCGCAGAGCTGGCCAATCAGGTGCCTCGAGACATGAAAGGTGTGGCCAAACGTCTCTTCTGCGACGCCTACATGTACCTGTATCAGAGCCCCAGCATGTGTCTCTATCGCTAAGCCGACGCCATCGCTTTCTTTTTGCACAAAATGTAAAAATGGGTTTTGATTTGTGGATTGGTTTGATATTCTTTTATGAATGTGTGGTAGTACACACATAATCATTTACAATGTGTATATATAGAATGTTCTGCCCTGGTTTCTGGAAATGTTTTGTCAGGCTTAAATAATTTATATTTTCTGTGATATTTTAAGAAGATAAAGCAGAAATTGACATCGCTTGCTCAATCATTTTTGCACAAAAAAATCATGGCATTGCCAGAAATCACTGACGTGTGACAAATGTTAAGTGAATGAGTGTAGAGGTTGAAAAAGATTACCAAAGAGCCAAATAATGATTTCAGAGTGGCGGTCTAATAAATGCAACTTAAAAGTTCTATTGGGAAAACACCGGTTTTATTTTGATATGAATGTTTTCTTAAAAATATGTGGTTATAAACAAAGATTACGTTTCTATTTATAGATGCTTAGATATCTTTGGTTTTCAGAATGACCAAAAATAATTTTATTTTCATGTTCTCATATAAAACAGATCATTAAATGGCTATGGAACTTATCTTGCATATCTTTCTTAACTGTCGCACAGAAGCAATATGACTTAATGTGTATATACTGTATAATACAGCCACAAGGAAACCTGGACTGTATAGTAAGTACTCCTGGAGGTTCTTCACAGGTTTTTTAAAGGTTTTAAATTATAAACTCAGCAGTGGCGAGCCGTCAGGGCCCTCTGTGAGGGCCTAAGATATTCTAAAAAATTATATTTGAAAACATTAAAAAAAAAAGTTTTTTTGTTACATTTTTCATTAGTTTTACCAAAATAACTTGATTTAATTGGATTTCAAATAACATTTCCAAAGAAATAAATCCTTCGAATCTGCCTGTTCAGTTTCTGTTGGAATGTGAAGGGTTAAATGCCGTCTCTGCGAGTTATGTGAAGACGGGAGAGCTTGTAGGTCCCACTGCGGGGTGGAGACGTGCACTACTGGGCGCAGCCTCCTGACCCCCTGTAAAAATCGCTACATCAGTGGTTGACTAAAGGCTGACCTGCCACCAAATCCAGGACGAGATGGCTGCTGCATACACCTTCACTGTGGAATGCGCCAGCCCTCTGTCCACCAATAACTGTAAAAAGGATAAAATAGAGCCTAACTCACAAGATAGGGGCTCAATTCTCCGCTCCTCACACCATTGCTATCCCAGCCACTTTGGCCTGTGGTGGATCCAGCTCTAGCTGCCTGGATAGACTGAATAACACTGTCAGACAATCCACCCTGTCTCAGCCTGTCCCTCTCAGGAGCCAAGCCTGGAGAGGTTGGCCGAGAGTGGCTAACGCCCCGATTGCACCTGCCTCTTGAGACATCGCCCCCCAGAACTGGGGAACCGCCCAGGGCTGGCCCACCTTCATCTGTGTCATCTCTGAGTACCGCGGCGCGCCAATGTGGTCCGGAGCCACTAGAATGACTGACAGACGTTCTCGCCTCACTCCCCCCAGGAGAGGGAGAATGAGACGCAGCGGCGGAAAGGCGTAGAGCAGCTTCCTTGGCCATGGCTCATGTGCAAACGCGTCCCCCCCCCCCCCCCAAGGGCAGGTCGTCGCTCAGGGCCATGGAGAACCACAGGGCACAGTGGCTGTTTTTGCGCCGGCTGGCGAACAGGTCCACTTCCGCTCTCCCGAACTGGGCCCAGATCTGCTTCACCACCACAGGGCGAGTGGTGAAGCCCCCTCGACATGAGGTCGGCCCCTCTGTTCTCCAGTCCCGGGATGTGGAGGGCTCTCAGAGATAACACCACCTCTGAAGCCCATAACCACAGCTCCTCCGCTGTGGCCAACAAGGCGGCGGAGCGAACTCCGCCCTGCCTGTTGATATAAGCCACTGTGGTGCTGTTGTCGCTCCTGACCAATACATGTCTCCCTTGAATTAGGGGCATGAAATGCTGGAGGACTAACAGTACCGCCCGTAGCTCTAGGAGGTTGCTGTGTCGAGACTCTGTCAGAGCCCAGCGCCCACCTATAGCCCTCTTCAGGCAGGTCCCTCCCCATCCTGTTCTGGATGCGTCTGTGAACACTGATGTAGGAGGTCACCCGTCCCAGTGGAGACCCCCTCCGGAGGTGATCCCCTCCGGAGGTGATCCCAAAACCGGTAGACCTGCACCAGGCTGGGAAGACTGAATCTGCAATAGGTAAGCAGCTTGGTGTGAAGAAATCAACTGTGGGAGCAATTATTAGAAAATGGAAGACATACAAGACCACTGATAATCTCCCTCGATCTGGGGCTCCACGCAAGATCTCACCCCGTGGGGTCAAAATGATCACAAGAACGGTGAGCAAAAATCCCAGAACCACACGGGGGGACCTAGTCAATGACCTGCAGAGAGCTGGGACCCAAGTAACAAAGGCTACCATCAGTAACACACTACGCCGCCAGGACTCAAATCCTGCAGTGCCAGTCGTGTCCCCCTGCTTAAGCCAGTACATGTCCAGGCCCGTCTGAAGTTTGCTCGAGAGCATTTAGATGATCCAGAAGAGGATTGGGAGAATGTCATATGGTCAGATGAAACCAAAATAGAACTTTTTGGTAAAAACTCAACAAGATGTGTTTGGAGGAGAAAGAATGCTGAGTTGCATCTAAAGAACACCATACCAACTGTGAAACATGGGGGTGGAAACATCATGCTTTGGGACTGTTTTTCTGCAAAGGGACCAGGACGACTGATCCGTGTAAAGGAAAGAATGAATGGGGCCATGTATCGTGAGATTTTGAGTGACAACCTCCTTCCATCAGCAAGGGCATTGAAGATGAAACGTGGCTGGGTCTTTCAGCATGACAATGATCCCAAACACACCGCCCGGGCAACGAAGGAGTGGCTTCGTAAGAAGCATTTCAAGGTCCTGGAGTGGCCTAGCCAGTCTCCAGATCTCAACCCCATAGAACATCTTTGGAGGGAGTTGAAAGTCTGTGTTGCCCAGCGACAGCCCCAAAACATCACTGCTCTAGAGGAGATCTCCATGGAGGAATGGGCCAAAATACCAGCAACAGTGTGTGAAAACCTTGTGAAGACTTACAGAAAATGTTTGACCTCTGTCATTGCCAACAAAGGGTGTATAACAAAGTATTGAGATGAACTTTTGTTATTGACCAAATACTTATTTTCCACCATAATTTGCAAATAAATTCTTTAAAAATCAGACAATGTGATTTTCTGGATTTTTTTTTTCTCATGCTGTCTCTCATAGTTGAGATATACCTAGGATAAAAATTACAGGCCTCTCTCATCTCTTTAAGTGGGAGAACTTGCACAATTGGCTCTCTCCTGTACTACCATTATCCCCTGTGCTTTGCCCGTGGCTTGGACTGCACAGCACTGCAGTCCAAGGCAAATGGAGGCAAATGTCCGTGATCGCTGTGATTTCATCCCACACGGCAGGCTCAGGTTTGATCGTCATGTCCTCGCAGAGCTCCGCCTGGAAGGCGGTCAGCAGCGAGGAGACGTTGAGCGCCCTGGCGGACAAAGCTGCGACTTTATAGGCTCGTTCGGTCATTGCTGACTGGAAGCGGTCTGCCTTTGCCGGTAGCGTGGGGTTCTTGCTCGGTGCCGAAGCCAGCCGCGGTTGGAGGTGGGCTGCCACCAGCGGTTCCATGGGCAGCATGCGGAGCAGGCCGAGCTTCTCCATGCCGACACAGTCCAAAGAGGAGGCACCCTGGATTGGGGCCTTGTTGCTGAAAGGGCGGTCTCTCCACGAGACCGACACCTCGTCCAGCATCTCTGGGAAGACTGGGAGAAGCTGCTTCCTCATCCTCGCTGCTTGTGGCAAGTTCTTCCCCTCATAGCGAGATCTTGAGGTCTCCTTGGCCACTTCAGGCCAGGGGATGTCCAGCCTGGACGCAGCGCGTTGGCACACGGTCTGCAAGTCCATACTGAGGCAGGGCGAAGCTGGTGTGCTTTCGCCCGGGGGAGCGGACATCACCTCCGGCTTGGCAGCCTGGGCAGATGAAACGAAGATGTCATCTTCGTGCTCATCCGAGTCGGATAAGAGGAACTCGGAGGCATCCTCTTCATCCTCCTCCATATAATCCAGCTGTAGGACATCCTCCGCGGGTGGAACCACGGTGAGGTCCAGTTGAGAGCCCCAGCTTGACACAGCGCAGGGCACCGATTCCGCGGCTATCGCCGTTGTTGAGCCCCAGCCTGACACAGCGCGGGGCTCAATCTCCGCGGCAGTCGCCACCATGTCCCGATTGGCGGCCGGCGAATCAACGGACATGAAGGTGTCCCATCCCGACAGGCTAGCTTGGCGCGCTAGCCGTCGGCGTAGGCTCTTGATGGTGAAGCGGGCACAATGCCCGCACGAACCGGGGGTATCGATAGCTTCCTGGGCGTGTTCCAGCCCAAGGCAGGACGAGCAGACCTGGTGTGAGTCCGTGCCCGAGATCCTAAACCCGCAGCCTCCGAGCCGAGCCTCCGACTCCTCTGGTGTGAGGGAGAGAAGGGTCCATCCTCGTTTGCCGGGGTGTCGGCGCGGAGGGACAAGCTAGTAACAGGTATGTTACCGAAAAAAATCCAACCTTATCGTTATTCCGAAAGGAAAAAACGACGGGGTAGATTTTTCTTTAAAAAATATTAACTGGTGTGTTAATATCTTTCTTATCTCCGTCTCCTCTGGTGTGAGGGAGAGAAGAGTCCGTCCCCGCTCGCCGTGGTGTCGGCGCGGAGAGATAAACTAGCAACAGGTATGTTACTGTTTGAAGAAAAAAATCAAACCTTACTGTATTAACTGGTGTGTTAATATTTGTTCAATTCTTGTGCAAAGCAAAAAAAGTAACCGGCAAGCGCCCGTCGACCGAATGTTAGCTTGGGTTCAGTCTGTGGACCGTTAAGCTAGCCCGGCTACTGATATTCGAGATGTGCTCTGAAGCGAGAAGAGGTGTTTGAATGGCGCTGCGACGTAGCGCAAGCTACTTAAAGGGTGGGTGGATTCCCTGACGTAGATGTCAAGATCACCAGCCAATCAGGATTGGCGTAATGAGATTGATGCTTCTGTTTGCATATGCCTTGAGGCGCATCCCATAGTGAGACATCGAACGGAGTGTTATGAATGAGAACACACATTTCACTGCTGCATTTTTTTTTAAAGCAAAGCAGCGGAACATGAAACAAGCAGGAAAGGAACTGCCTCACACACTTCAAAAGGCACGCAGTCACATTTTATAACCTTGCTGGGATGTGAAACATCTCTCACACTTAAGGTACAACAAACTGCTGCTTTGTCAGCTTTCAAGTGTGCTCCGGTGTCATGCCAACCTCAACTTGATCAGTTCTACATTGTACGTGACGTGAATGTGCACCAAAGATTGTTACATTAAAGATTTCGTCTTCTCAGCTCTAACGTCTCATCTTTTTTCAAACAATGCCTCGGTGGTAGTTTGTCTTCATTCCGAGATGCTTTTGATCATGCTGTCCATCGTGTTTCCCTCCCCATCTCGCTGTAATCAGCTCTGTGGATGACCTCTACAGTAGGAGTGCTGCGCTGTGCTGTGCTCAGCAATGAGGTGGGGTATTTTATATACCCGGGGGCAACAGTCGAATACAGCTAGCGGAGCAGCCTTGTGTTTAATCTACGGCCCTGCAACTCAACATCCCACACACTCAGCTTGTTCAAACATATTCATCATTATGCAAAAACTAAAAGTACACATCCTGCATGTGTTTGTTTACATAGAGGGAGAGTTGTGCTTGTTTGAGCAGTATAGATGAACTATTCCTGGGTTTATTGAAAGAAGATTATGTCTGAATAATAAAACACAGAGCCCCTTGCAGCAGACCTTTTTTCACGTCAAAGTCAATAGGACATTTCTAATCTTGCAAAAAAGATAACTTTCACTTAATGTACACACATGTAGAGTTAAGCTGTCCATGGTGCTGTGAAATACAGTATCATGTTCATGTAAAACCTGAGTCAATCCCTTTATACCCAATACCTTTTTTCTCTGATGTGTCATACATTTAAAAGAAAAAAGTATGTATGATGTTTGCCTTTTTGGTCTTTTTTTAAGCAAATGCCTGTTGTTTGAAATGTGCTATATAAATAAACTTGACTTAACACAAAGGTAAAAACTAAAGGAAACTCTACATTCAGACAACTAAAACATAAAAAAGGGAGTCTTACAATAACAGAAATGAAACAAAACACAGCAACAACAATGAAATGTGTATAGGTAAAAAGATAAAAACATACATACTATACTCACATACACATGCAATTTGATTAAAAAAAAAGCTTTCAGCGGCAAAGGTTTCTTAGACTGCATGTATGTTGAAGGATGGACTATAAAACAGAGGGTGAGTCCATGCCATGACACTTCTAAAGGTTTCGGTTTGTTTTGGAAATGCTTCTACCTTCACGGCCCTCTTTACTGTGGTTCCTCAGGGCTCTGTTCTTGGGCCTCTTCTCTTCTCTCCGTAAACGCTTCAACTAGATCCCCACGTTAGGAAGCACACTCTTTATTTTGTTTTGCTCCAAATACCAAGCTATATCTCCTGCTCAAAAGTCACACACCTCGGTCATTGCAGCTTTTATTTGACTGTTTCCAGAAAATATTATAGACTGGATGTCTCCAAACCCTGGTTCTACTTTTTGGCCAACCTAAATCTAACAGATATCTTTGTGGTCGGCTTGGCCCATTTTCAACCTTTCAAAACTTTTGTGAGGATTTTCGCACAAGTGAGTCAGTCTGTCTTCACTCTTATGGTTGCAGTATGAGCAAAACACATTTTTATCAGATCCCCATGATGTATGTATATTGTTCTCTGCCAGTTTCGATCAATTTTAGATTTAGATATGTCTTTAAATAACTCCATATGTTAGCTACCTCTTACCCATCTGACCTTTTTTAATTCCCTTTTACCCATCTGGGTCACTCAGATCCCTTGACCACTCAATTCTGGTTAAGCCTCAGGCTTTGCCGAAGCTCAGGGGAGAACAAACTGTCAGAGCTGCCCTTTTATAAGTCATTCAAAGTTCAACATAAGGCCAACCTCTTTGGTTTTTGAATGCACCTATACATTGCCACTACTTACCTCACATTTATAGATTATTCGTTATTTATAAAACAAATGACTTCATCAATTTGATCTAGATCTCTATCTGGGTATATGCATGCGGTTGTGTTGTTTGTTCTGTTAACATGCTTTCCTGTGTTTGAAGAGCAGTTTTCTTTGAGCTTGAAAAGTGTTATAGAAGCAAGTCAAGGCTTGTTTCAAACCTCCGTGCAAAAGGATAATTGATAATTCAACAAAAAAGAAGAGTTTATTTTTCCAAAAAACTAAATGTTGAAAAACCACACCTTACACGCCACTGATTCCTACATGTATAGTATACTGCTCTACAATACATTATCAGTCGTTGTTATCTATTTCAGATCTGAACACAATCATCCTGGCTGTTTGCAGTCAGGAAGCTTCTAATTGGAAGGGGAAGAAATGCTATCAGTCTTGATGGACTGGAAGTCATGGTGACGTCTTTTTACCATCACTGACACAGATTCTGATAGATCATTACAGATCTGAACTGGATTTCAAGAAACATCAACTTGTGTTCAATTACATACCTCTTTCTGTAGACGTTTGAGTGGTTGATATTGTCACTAAGTTGCAATGCAACTTTCTCATTCAGTTTTATCCTTTTAAAGGCTTTATTAAGAATTAGTTTAATTATAAATGTATTATTGCTGACCGAAATTAGAACTGTTAATTTTCTTCTGCCTTTTAATAATCCATTTGCATTAAAGGTCACGCATGAGTTAGTGCTTTTTATTGGCATCTTAAATCTGCTCGGAGTCCATTTTTAATCACTACTGTTTCTTAAAACAGTTCCTCTTCCCGTGAGAAGAAAGGCTTTTATTGCCAGCCTCTCCACAAGCGCGTGAGAATTATGACTTTCATAGCGTATGCTCTTTCGATTACTTATCAGCATTAGTGCTCATAAATGTGTCATTAAAGCAGACATACTGGCCTAATACAGTTGTCAATTACAGAGGTCTGTTTGGCTTTTTTCTCTCGAGTCTGGGATAATTCACGGCAGTGTGGATAAGGTGATCTTTAGATATTATTAGAGATTTGTATGTCACCAGGACCGGTGGGAATGTGCTCTACGTCCATCATGATGAGCATATTACTCCCATACTGTCATAGGAAGTATTCACAAAGGGGGCAGCTGGTTTTGGCTGCTCGGAAAGGTTAAGGCCATCTCATTTGCAGCTTCACAAATTCTCCCATATTGCTGTTTTCTCCTTTATACTTCAGACAAAAACCCAGGACCACTGAGACATGTGACGGGAGTAAAGACAACATGTAAATGAGAAAGTGTTTGATTGAAAACTGTAGAAAGTGTCATAAAAAGTTGGCTGCATGAAGCATGATAATGATGGATTATATGTCTGTCTGTTGACATGCTGCAGGGAGAAAGTGCCCCTGTCACTGCATCACAATCCATCACAATAAACACAGATTAGTTTACCAATAATGGCTCATTGAGACGTGGCTTTTAGGGATAAAACCACCGATCGATCCTCAGCAGGCTCCAGGTCCATTCATGGCTTTATTACAAAACCACACAAACATCTCTTTACTATGAACTGCGCAAAAACTCTCATGACTGACATTTATATTCTGATATTTATATTCTGAAAATATCTATTAGGGGTTTACCGTAACCTTTGTAACAAGTATTTAACCCCAGAACATGTTTGGTGTTGAAATGATCGTAACAACTCCAAATCAAACAACATTGATGAAACGACAATTAGAAAGGTAAATGTGATAGAAAATAAATATTTTATTATTATTATATACTTTTTTCATGTCCCAGATTTCCTCAAATTTGTATAGAAATCTGTTCAATGGTTGTCAAATATTAGCGTGATTTCAGACTGAAAAGAATGCCTGGTCAATGTGATTATCAGCCACAGTACCTAACAAATAAACCACCATAAACACATCAAATTAAGCATACATGTGTTTGAGGGAAGAATGCATTAGAAGTGTATACAGTGCTGTTGTAATGTGGTGAGCTTTAATGCCCATTCACACGTTGTGATATGCTCTTGAATCTCATGCTGCACTTAAAGTAACACATCATACTATGAAAGGCAGCCACTCTAATGGAAAGAATATGAACCATGTTTACGTATACTTCAGAGATAATGATGACAAATGAGAGGTTTCAAGTGTTCAATTACGGGACCTCATCAGAAAAAGGAAGGAAATGCGCACGGTTGTGCTTGTTCATTTGATTAACAGAGTCCTGTGAAACTCTATAGCAACCAAGCTCCATTATTTAGAGTGGCAACATGTAAACAGGAGAGATCAATGAGCCTCTCTAAAAGGCTAGAAGAGTAAAACTTTGGAGTGGGTTATCATTAGGAGCCAGCTATGTGTCTCCAACCTGCTGCTCTCATTAAAAGGTGCTTACAAGTCGGGCCAGGGCTGGAGACTATACAGTACAGTGTTTACACCAACAAGAGTTTGTGTAAGATAACATTTGTTTTGTTAGGTGACTGAATCACCATTTTGTTTCCCCTTTGATTGGGTTTTAATGCAAGATACAGATGTTTTAAACTAAGGCTGGGCTCAGGTTGGTTTGATATATTACTTTTTTTAAAGAAATCTGGGAGTTTGTTTGGTGTCCCTCAGAAGTGTTTTGGTCCTTAGGGCCAACATAGCTAATCAGTTTAAATGAAAAATGTAATAAATTGGTCATTATTGTTTGTAATGTATGACAAGCTGGTAAGAGAACTCAGAAGGTTTTTTTATTACCTGATTCCTGATATATAGATTTGAAATATGACGATCGATGTTGTTTCAGATCCAGCGTTAATATATTAGACTGTTAACTGCTAACCCTTCTACAGTCAGCTGTATATAACTAGCTTTGGCAAGTTTTTTTAATTATAAACAGAGGTCAAGTTATATGGGAGAGCTTTTCTTCTAATGATGAAACATATAGTTCAATTTAACAGTCTTTTTTTCAATGTTAAGTGTCATGCACTAATGTTGCTGGAATTCTTCTAGTCTCACATCATATTATCTGACCTCTACATTTATTATAAAATATGTTTCTATATGTCAAACTTAAATCAGCTTCATATAAATGAATGTCTTCTAAATCTGAACTTGCTCTTCAGCTTTCTGTGTACATCCTGACTTCGGTCAGGACTTATCAGAGGGGAAAAAATACTTTTTATTCTGAAAGGTTCCTCTCAGTCAGCAGGGACAGACCTTCTGCTGCTGCTGTTGTCGGTCCTTGTGAAGATAATGCTGATCGTATTCCTTTTTAACAATGCTGTTGTTGCAAAAGCAGCTCCACTGTGGTTAGGGTTAGGGCTTTGAGGACAGATAGGTTGACTGGTGCAGAGAACTGTGTGCGGACTCACCAATAAACCAACCAAAAAGTATTTCTGTGTAACAGAGCAAGTTATTGTAATTATATTCAGGCTTTGCATTTATTCCAAGACAACAGGGATTTAGCACCCATTTTGAAGATAAACTTCAGCTCCGCCATACAAAGCAGCAACGGCTCTTAATCTACACAGCTCTTAAACTCAAGTAAGGAAAAATGATAATAATATTCATTAATTTAGACGTTTGAAGATCCAATTATCACTTTATCAATAAAAACAAATGGAATGTCCAAAGGTCTCATATAGACATTTAAGTTATATTTATTTAAAAATGTCAACTCAAGCTTTGAGCAACATTCTACCTAAACAAATGGGTGCTCCCAAAGCCTTTAGGTGGTACAGTGAATTAAACAATGTATCTCTCAGACTATTAACTAGCCAACGGTTAACTAGTGAAGACTATTAGGCAGAACATTGTGCAAGTTATGATTGACTAATGTATGTGAGACAACCAGCTAACCAATCAGAGCAGACTGGGCTCTGGTTTCAGACAGAGGGTGAAAAGAGACGCTGCAGCACAGGCAGAATGAGAAAAATAAAGACCTTTTCGAACATGGAAGCATGTCACAGTAGAGGCACAAAATACAAATATGAACCTCTGATTATACATGTTTTAACAAAAAGTATTTTATTTGTTCTTTTAGGCTTTTTTTTCAATTCATAATATGAAAAAAATATTAAACAACTTCACTTATTTTACTATTGTATCCAATTGACCAAACTGGCCATCTTTGGATCAATGCAAACAAAATGTCTGGTTTACTGGATGTAGGGAGAAAATAAATGTAGTACTCCTCAGACAAAAGTTCACTTATTTCCATTATCCTTGTGACCATCCTACCATCAATTATGTCCAAAACATTTGGGCCAGATGCGCAAATATAAAAGCTCTTCCCAGCAAGATACTACTCTCTGCGATACAATTAAATCTGACCTTCAAATGCTCTATGAGACCCATCGTAAAACACTCCCCACATATCAACTCAACATCAAAATCCCACAGCAGTTTAACACAAATTACAAATGAGGAGACTCACATTTACTTTGACTATTTGGCCAAAACCTCTCTGAAGAACCAGCACCTTACCGTGGTAGAGAGGTTTGTGTGCCCTGATGAACCTGGGGGCTGTGTTGTCTGGAACCTTGTGTTCCTGGTAGGGTCTCCCATGGCAAATTGGTCTCAGGCAAGGGGACAGACTAAGATTGGTTCAAAAGACTTCATGGAAAAAACAACAAGAATTGAGGATACCCGGCCCGGAGGAAGCCCTGGGTCCCTTTCTGGAGCCAGGCCCAGAAGGAGGACTCGTCGGCGAGCGTCTGGTGGCCGGGCTTGCCACGGAGCCCGGCCGGGCCCAGCCCGAAAAGGCAACGTGGGCAACACCTCCGCTTCTCCGTCCCGCGGGCCCACCACCTACGGGAAACAGCGATGGGGTCGGGTGCGCTGCCAGAAGGGTGGCAGTGAAAGCGGAGGGTCTCGACGGACCAGACCCGGGCGACAGAAGCTGGCTTTGGGGACGTGGAACGTCACCTCTCTGGGGGGGAAGGAGCCGGAGCTTGTGCGGGAGGTGGAGCGGTACCAGTTGGATCTGGTTGGGCTCACCTCTACGCACAGCGTCGGCTCTGGAACCTTACTTCTGGATAGGGGTTGGACTCTATTCTTCTCCGGAGTTGCTCAAGGTGTGAGGCGCCGGGCGGGTGTGGGGATACTCACAAGTCCCCGGTTGGGTGCTTCGTTGTTGGAGTTTACCCCAGTGGACGAGAGGGTCGCCTCCCTACGCCTGCGGGTTATGGGAGGGAAAACTCTGACTGTTGTGTGTGCTTATGCACCCAACAGCAGTTCAGAGTATACGGCCTTCTTGGAGACCCTGGAAAGAGTCCTGTATGGGGCTCCTGAAGGGGACTCTTTAATCTTGCTGGGAGACTTCAACGCACATGTGGGCAATGATGGAGACACTTGGAGGGGCGTGATTGGGAGGAACGTCCCCCCGGATCTGAACCGGAGTGGTGGTTTGTTACTGGACTTCTGTGCTAGTCATGGATTGGCCATAACAAACACCATGTTCGAACATAAGGATGCTCATAAGTGTACGTGGTACCAGAGCACCCTAGGCAGAAGGTCCATGATCGATTTCGTTATCGTATCATCGGACCTGAGGCCGTATGTTTTGGACACTCGGGTAAAGAGAGGGGCGGAGTTGTCAACTGATCACCATCTGGTGTTGAGTTGGGTCGAGTGGCGGGGGAAGCC
The DNA here is from genome assembly GCA_902827135.1 of Harpagifer antarcticus. Lineage (NCBI taxonomy): Eukaryota > Metazoa > Chordata > Actinopteri > Perciformes > Harpagiferidae > Harpagifer > Harpagifer antarcticus. Next base: position 2,421,084 of record CADEHL010000031.1, read on the forward strand.
TCTGGATAGACCTGGTAAGCCCAAACGTGTAGTTTGGGTGAACTGGGAACGTCTGGAGGAGGCCCAGGTTCAGGAGGCCTTCAACTCACACCTCCGGCGGAGCTTTTCAGGCATTCCTGTGGAGGTTGGGGACATTGAACCAGAGTGGTCGGTGTTCAAAGCCTCTATTGCCGAAGCCGCGGCGGGGAGCTGTGGTCTCAAGGTCCTAGGTGCCTCAAGGGGCGGTAACCCTCGAACCTACTGGTGGACACCGGTAGTCAGGGAAGCCGTCCGACTGAAGAAGGAGGCCTTCAGGGATTTGTTATCCCGGGGAACTCCCGAGGCAGTTGCAAGGTACCGACAGGCCCGAAGGGCAGCAGCCTCAGCCGTGGCCGAGGCAAAGCAGCGGGTGTGGGAGAAGTTCGGAGAAGACATGGAAAAGGACTTTTGGGCGGCACCAAAGTTGTTCTGGAAAACTGTCCGACACCTCAGGAGGGGGAAGCAGGGAACCATCCAAGCTGTGTACAGTAAGGATGGGACGTTGTTGACCTCAACTGATAGAGTGTTAGGGCGTTGGAAGAAACACTTTGAGGAACTCCTGAACCCGACAACTCCGCCCTCTATGTTAGAGGCAGAGCTGGAGTATGGCGGGGGATCAACACCAATCTCCCGGGGGGAGGTCACTGAGGTTGTTAAACAACTCCACAGTGGCAAAGCCCCGGGGGTGGATGAGATCTGCCCAGAAATGCTGAAGGGGAAAGTTTACTCTAAGGTACTCGAAAGGAGGGTCAGGCCGATTGTCGAACCTCAGATTGAGGAGGAACAATGCGGATTCCGTCCTGGTCGTGGAACGACGGATCAGCTTTTTACTCTCGCAAGGATCCTGGAGGGGGCTTGGGAGTACGCTTATCCGGTCTACATGTGTTTTGTGGACTTGGAGAAGGCGTATGACCGGGTTCCCAGGGAGTTACTGTGGGAGGTGCTGCGGGAGTATGGGGTGAGGGGGTCTCTACTCAGGGCCATCCAATCTCTGTACTCCCAAAGCGAGAGCTGTGTCCGGGTCCTCGGCAGTAAGTCGGACCCATTTCCGGTGAGGGTTGGCCTCCGCCAGGGCTGCGCTTTGTCACCAATCCTGTTTGTAATATACATGGATCGGATTTCGAGGCGTAGTCATGGGGGAGGGGGTCTGCAGTTCGGTGGACTAAGGATTGCACCACTGCTTTTTGCAGATGATGTGGTTCTGATGGCTTCATCACTCACTGGATCGGTTCGCAACCGAGTGTGAAGCGGCTGGGATGAGGATCAGCACCTCCAAATCTGAGGCCATGGTTCTCAGCAGGAAACCGATGGACTGTCCACTCCAAGTAGGGAATGAGTCCTTACCCCAAGTGAAGGAGTTCAAGTATCTCGGGGTTTTGTTCTCGAGTGAGGGAACAATGGAGCGTGAGATGGGCCGGAGAATCGGAGCAGCGGGAACGGTACTGCAGTCGCTTTACCGCACCGTTGTGACGAAAAGGGAGCTGAGCCAGAAGGCAAAGCTCTCTGTCTACCGGGCCATTTTCGTTCCTACCCTCACCTATGGTCATGAAGGATGGGTCATGACCGAAAGAACGAGATCGCGTATACAAGCGGCCGAGATGGGTTTTCTCCGCAGGGTGGCTGGTGTCTCCCTTAGGGATAAGGTGAGAAGTTCGGTCATCCGGGAGGGACTCGGAGTTGAGCCGCTCCTCCTTCGCGTCGAAAGGAGCCAGTTGAGGTGGTTCGGGCACCTAGTTAGGATGCCACCTGGGCGCCTCCCTAGGGAGGTGTTCCAGGCACGTCCAGCTGGGAAGAGACCAAGGGGTAGACCTAGGACCAGGTGGAGGGATTATATCTCTTCGCTGGCCTGGGAGCGCCTTGGGATCCCCCAGTCAGAGCTGGTTGATGTCGCCAGGGAAAAGGAAGTTTGGGGCTCTCTGCTGGAACTGCTACCCCCGCGACCCGACCACGGATAAGCGGAAGAAGATGGATGGATGGATATTTGGCCAAAACTCTTCTCTGAGATCATTTCATGATAAAACCTCTGCAGTACACAGTGAGAAACACGTTCATTTATGGTCAAAATGTCATTGACAACACAGGGAAATGTCAATAAGCTTCACAGAACTGCGGTGAAATGGTTATTTTTGTCACAGTTTTCTTATTCACAGTCTTAATATTCTTTTTATTTTTATAATTTAAAGAGGAATGAAACCTAGGATAAAATAACAGTCAAAGATTATTGAATTGCCTTCCCATCCCAGTATGAAATGTCATTTAAACCTGGCCTAACAGCAATATAAATTATGAAATGTCAAAATGTCCCCTCAGAGTGAGGTCTAAAGGTTATTACGTCCTGTGCTGTGTGTCATGAAAACAGTCAAAGGCAACATCAAGAGCAGCCATCCCTCTGCTCTCATATGCCGTGGAGACGTGAAGCAAAGAGTCAGGCTTCAATTGGATAATGAGCAGGGGAGTTTTACATTTCCCTTTTTATTTTGGTAGCGTCTTGTTTGTCTCTTGTTTCCGATACTTCACTTCCTTTCACCTGTCCCTCGTTATCACCCTGCTTTCATGTATTTAGCATATACATAGAAAACAAACATTGAACTATTGGCCGTTGTCATATTATTTTTGAGGAATGGCGCTCAGCACTCTTTTATAAGCCAAAAATATATCTCTTTACAGAAGTGGCCCAACAGTACTAAAATAATCGGAGAGTAGATATTACATGTATTTATAGGTAAAAGTGAACACCTTGCAAACACTGAACAAGATCCACCAACCGATGATTGATGGGTTGAACCAAAATTAGGTAGGAAAGACACAGAGATCTCGATCTGTAGCCATTAATACTAATACTAAGAGATATAAAACAAGACTTCTGGACCCATCAGAAAACAAACAACAACTGCTCTTTAGATGTCTGTGTACATCCTGACTGTGTATCTCTGTATTTCTGCTTGTCAACACAATGAAGCACATCTCATTGACAAGCAAAGAGCCCTACACAACATTGTGTCAATTAAAGATTTCAATTCGGGAAGTATTTGATGTTAAGGACCAATAAACATAAGGGAAAGGGTGAAGGAGAAGGAAGGATGTCACCTCGTAGGCTGGTCTGAAGGACTTCTGAGGACACTCAGGCGTGTTTCTGTCTAATCTGAATACAAGCCCCGAGTGGACGGTACCTAGAATGACACTTGGAATGAAGTATGCACCATATTAAGTCAGAAGGGATGAGGGGTGAAGGGAATAGAGGAAAAGGGAATGTGAGTAACAATGAGGTAGGAAGGAGAATGTAGGACTGTGTTATGGATAAGAGGTCTTGTTGAGACGTGCTCCAAAAACTATGAAGTAAACTTCATGTGTCAGGGTGTTGTTTTCCGGAAGCTGTTCTTAAGTATTGACTCTCCCCGCAATACATCATCCAGCCACAGCTGGTTACACACTGACACTAGTGACCTTTCGTCTTGTCGGAGCAACAATCTGCATAACAGTACAACAGAAGCCTGCAGGTCTTTCACATAAAGCTTGCTATGTGCAGAATGGGATGGGATTAGCATGTTTCCAATATTATGTTTTTGTGAGACAGACCCCGGAAGAAGAACTTGTGAAAGCACTCATAGTGGCCACATGAATAATGACCTGAGTAAAGTAGACTTTAAGATAGAATGAGGAAGTCTGCATATATCTGCATAAGGAGGTCGAGGAGGTCAGAAGCGTTAATAAAACAACCCATTGGCAAAATAGATCGCTGTTTCCTCCTGTTTCCAACCAGCAGCCCATGTTATTGTTTTCGTGTTAACCATCATCCCTTTTATGGTTAAGAAAAAGGAAAAGGGTTTTGTGATAAGGGTCCGTTGTGTTTTTGAAAGGAATTGGACAAACAGTGTTTTTTATGGAAACATCAGGAAATAATAAATAAAGTTTATAAAAGGGGGGATGCAGGGGAGTCAAGTAGCAGTGTATCTTTTGATATCATCACGAGGGAAGTAGGACATTCTTTAATTCCACCATAGTTTTATTAATTTGTGCGCAAACAAAAACAAGAACATTTTGATCTGTGGACATTGCAAAAAGGAAAATGCCATAAAGTCGTTAAAGAAATGACTGTATGTTATGGAGTGACAGTGATGTAGTAAAGACAAGAATAAGACAGCTATGAAGTCAAATCTATCCCTAATGATTGAAAGTGTCACACAATAACTTTTATTTTACACTGAGACGAAAAGCAGCGATGAGGTTTTGAGGTGAAGAGTGATACATCTGTTTTATTGATTTCCGTTTCAGATCCAGAGCCTCGCAGTGTCTCTGTGGGCTGTGTGGGGACCTTTGCAGCTGCACACAGCAGGAGTCCAACATTAACCACAACACACACACACACACACACACACACACACACACACACACACACGCACACACACACACACACACACACACACATACACACACACACACATGCACCCACACACACACACACACACATGCACACACACACACACACACACACACACACACACACACACACACACACACACACACACACACACACACACACACACACACATACATAACTGTACATGGCAATGCAATTTGAAAGCCAGCACAAATCCATGAAGGAACATATTTGGAGTAATCAAGAAGGGGGCCATGTCAATGCTCAAAGATGTCTGTAGAAAGCATATCAGATCATTTTGTTTCACATTTGACAATTTTTGAAAGATTTGGTCATTATTTTTCTAGAAACACATGTGTGTGACATCTGTGGACAAATACAAAGCCTTTATTTTTGAGATCAGAATGAAATCCCAAATGCAGCCAGATCTATCTGAACCACTGATTTGGAGGTGAACCTGTAAGTGACCACGCATAACATGTAAGTTATAATCCAGTATTTCAAGAATAAGATTTGCCCTTATAGCAACACTTAGTGGCTTTCAGAAGGGCTTCATTTGGGTACTGGACGTTTGTTCCTGCAACATGACAAATACACAGCAGAAATGCAAATCATACACATCTATGCATTATTTGAAGCTTTGGTCAAGCTCCAGACTGCAGCCGGCAATATAAATTAAGCCCCAACATTAAATAATAATATGCAAGCCTAATGCCTGTATTAGAGCACCCCCACTCTCCTATCTGCAGGAAATTCATTGTTGGCAAGACAAAGACTGTCTGTCAGCTATCGACCTCTGCAAGGTGCAAGGTGCCTCTAACACACACACACACTAACACACACACACACACACACACACACACACACGCACACACACACACACACACACACACACACACAACCACACACCCGCTGGGCTGTCAACCTGCAGTGTGTGTGTTTATTCTAACTGTTTATATAAAGTGTCCTGAGTAATGTAACATTTACACAACTACAAGGGCATCCCAACTACTACAGGACACTCTGGACACACACACACACACACACACACACACGCACACACACACACACACACACGCACACACACACACACACACACACACACACACACACACAACACACATGCAAACATGAGCTTGTTTGTGTTATAGCAAGGCAGGATTTACATTGCACCAAAGAAAGCCATTGTATTATCACTAATCACCTTATCAGCTACCAGGCCAGAAAGGGCTACACATATAGCTTTTAACTGGTCGTGATGTATTGCTTATAAATGTTAAATGACAGTTGTGTAATGTATTCTTTCCAAAAAGGTTTAGCACTTTACCTATAAGTGACTTTTGTAACATTTGCAGTGACTTTGGTAGAAAAAAGTGGATTACCAGCTTTTATACAAGCCAATAATAATAAATAAATAAATACATTTAGAGTGATGAAATAAATGTTTTGGACCATTTGATATGTAGGGTTGTGTTTTCAGGGGAGTTGGTTAGTATTACATGTTTTAGCTCATGATATTTCTATAGAAAACAGGAATTCTCTCAGATAATGTTAATAGTTATATTTTATAAATACATTTGAAGTGTATTGAGCCCTATTCTAAAGCTTGGTCCATTTACTTCTGGAAATATCTTAGTGGTCCTGGTGTACGGTATAGCCTCTGGTATTTTGCTGATAATGGTTAGTATATTGATATATACAGACATAATTATGTGGCCCTATTCTTCGTGTAAGTTGTATGTGATTACGACAGAATGTGTGTGCTGATATTGGCTCCTCATCCTGTCCTCTCTCGTGTGTCCGCGCGCAGCTGTGCGCTCCGCTCCGTCTGCCTTTCAGGGAGGAGCGCACTTTGTTTGGCTCTCAGTCGAATCCCGGCTCTCCTCCGCGCGTAACGCAGACCTCCTCCTGCACCGAAGACCTCCTCCTGCACCGAAGAGACATTCACATGAGGAAACGGCCAACAAGAGGCGCAGTTCATGGATTGTTGGACATTTGAAAAGGGAACTAATTTCTTACTCTCGAAGACTGATACTTTTTCGCGCGAGTCTTTCCAAGTGAACAAACCTACAGAATGTTACTGCTCAGTATCTGTGGATGCTCGTGGATGAAATGGATGGCCACAATGCTTCACATGGGGATGTTCCTGCAGCTGGCGCTGTGGGAGACGGTGAGTTCACTCGCAACACTAAGGCTGTGGATCTTTTACTTATAGGGTTCTATTGATTTCATTTCCAAATAATAGTTAGTTGTTTGCTTAGCTCTGCACATGTAGCACAACACAGTCCATTTTAAAGGGGTGATATGACACCAATGTGACTAACATCATTCCATGCTGTCCAATGTATCAATCAGTAAGCAGATTAGAGTTCTAGGATGAATCCACTTACTGCTTAGTTTGTTGAAATAATATATTGAAGATTCACGGTGTGCCTGTTTTTGTATTTGTTAATTGGCTTAACATTTGTTTTATTCTTGCATTGATATCACTTAGTGTGTATATTTCCTACATGTTTTAATATTTCCATCTTGAAAGGAAAGGAAATGGGGATGAATTTGTTATAGATTTAATATAATAAGGAGCGATGTTTATTTCTTATCATTCTTTCATTTAATCATTAAGATTAAGATGTTGTTGTGCATTTAACACTTATTCTGCAGTAAGAAAGTTTTATATAACTTATTGAATAATTCGACCAAACTATATAACATCTGAGAAGCTGCAGACATGGACCCGCTGCCCTATTGCTGCGTGACGTATCTGAATTGATTTACGACCACGATTCCCTGATGGATGATACATTTGTCTTTGAGTGGTTATTTACTGATAATCTTTCTATCACTGGCCGTTCTGTGTGATGCTTTGTTATTCCAGGCTTTTGGCATATTGACTTGATTTTTTTTTGCCTCGTTTTGGTGTCCTAAGGAAAGTTTGATCATTTAAATATAAATCTCAGAGAAACTTTCATCTATCTATATGAGGAACCAGCAATAAAGACACTCACTTTACTCTGCTGCTTTTAGCCCCTGACAGACAGCAGCAGCAAAGAGAAAGCGTTAATATTTGAATTTAAGATAATGCCACAATTCAGGGTGAATAATATTCCCTTTAAAGTCCATTTGATCCATATTTGAACTTGGATTAAATGCCATTGTAAAGGAATGTCACCTCCCCCAGCTGTGTGCTCCTCTGAGAGTTCAGCAGAGTCCAAATGGGGGATTTGGTGTAGTGACGTGTCTCTCATGAACCTGAAGGCAATTACCCTGTGTTGTCCAGTCCTTTATTAGCTGCTTCCTCCACAGACTCTGAATGTGCTCATTTGATCCTCTCTGCCTTTTCATTATAGATCATTGTTCTTCTGGTGACAGCAGGATGGACATTTAATGCCACTTATTCAACTGCTGGATCACTATAATTGCGTCCAGAGAGTGAACATGGCTGGAGTGATTTAGTGTTCACACATCCCTATTAACACTCTTCATTTCTCCGTCTCCTGCTCTTTTTGACATTCTGTGAGCTTGTTTAGGTCCTTGTCTTCATGTGTACAGGGATTCATTTGATCAATATAGCTTTGTCATTCCTTTTTGTCAACACCCAGGCGGGTTTTAGATCATTGAAAACAGAGCTCTATAAAAATCGAGGTGGTGAAGATTTTTAGAAACGCCTCATTCATTGTTGCTGTGGAGTTTTCCTGCTTGTAACGTCCACATGTATGTGCTGTTATCTTCTTGGCTCCATCCGTGAATGGCGCTGTTGGCCATATATTACCATCTAACAGCACTTTTTGAGGAACAAAGGCATCATATTGCACTACAGACGTCATGGCAACATTATCCAACACCAAGATGACGGAGTGTGCAGCCCAACCAGCCTCACTTTGACAGCGCTTCAGTAGATTTCATAAGAGTATTTTAAAAGCATACAAAAGAACCTGTATATTATGGACCTGCCATCATTGTAAGTAACCCGGAACTTAAGCCAAGGTTTCTTTCACCATTACAATAACTCCAATGGGCACCGCACTGTTAGCATATATTATCCAAAAGACTAGGGCTACTATAGAGTTACTTTACTACTTCATAAACTGTTGGGTAGTTAAATACATAACAACGCATCATCATTTATAAGTCCATCATATTTATAAAATAACTCCCCGCCCTATGTCTGCAGCATGTCTTACCGCTCCCCTACAAACAAGCCATAACACAGGTCACAGGTAGCCAGTGCAGAGAGGTCAACATGGAGGAATGGGCTCCAGTAGTTATAAATGATATGAGATCACTTTTCTGGTGGCTGTATTCTGTCAAATGGAAGGAGGTTGATTGATTTTGGGGACAAATAGCGCCAGTAATAGAGTCATTAGACTCAAAGGCTGATCTATCCAATAGGCTGAGAGATATGTTGCTCTTAACCACACATTTCAACATCAGGCTGGCGCTAAATTCAGGGGATCAATTAAATCTTAAGAACTCATCATCTGGAAACCATGAATGTCTATAAGTGCCAGTTCTGAAGGTGGATGTCAATGAATGAATGATTTAAGTAATTAACGGTTAATTATTCATTTACATTTTAAATGAATAATTGAAAACTTGAAATTAGATGTCAAATTATTCTTGCTATTCCTACTATTCCTGCAACTGGGCCAACAATTACATATAGTAAAACAAAATGTCACTTCTGTATATGGCACTTAGGAATGTTTAGCTTATTTATTAGCTTATTTGAAGCAAATGCAGTAGCAATTACCATTGTTTGACATATTAAAGCTAACGTACTTACAGGATTCTTATTTTGAGTTTATATCTTCATGGTTAAAGGCACTTATTTTAAATTGCTTTGGATAAAAGCGTCAGCCAAATCAAATGTAATGTCTGTAAGACAGCATGTGGATGAGAAGAGAGAGTTCTGACGAATGCAATAAACCTGTGAATCATCAGCGTCAACATAGGAGTAGGATTTAGATTGAAAACATTAAACAGCCAATAAGAGACACACACCCACTCACACATACTAATGGCATCAGAGCCCTGGTAATTACCTGTCCTTTGTATCACTTTGAAATTCTGAATGTAAATGATGGCAGCTCGGTAAAGGTTGCTGAAGGCAGTCTGGGCCCCCGCGATAATGACCCGGTTAAGGCAATGATTGAATTTAAATGAAATTGCCGGCACGTAAACTGATGCCATTTAGGATCGAGGGTTACAATAATTAAAGTGCCCGCTCAAATGGCACTCCAGATCTTCCCTTAAACAGACACACAAGTTCAACACAATGCACATCATTAAACTGTTACCTGACACATTGTGTTGTTTTATAAGACAGCATGTCGTGTCACCATCTTGGGAATCTAAAGGCGGTTTGTAACATAAACCTGCAGGGCAGATATGACTGCGCTGTGTTGTGTCATCGGGAGGCTGTGCTGCCACTTTCAGATGTTCAGCGACACTCACTCATTTGTATTTGCTGTAGGCTATAGATGATGTTTGGGTTTATGGGCCACCCAAATCGAATTGTTGACATATTTTGCCTTTTCATATTAAATGGACTAAAATAGAAAATTAAATCATTCAGAGCTGTTGGAAAATATCTGACAATAGGAGCCTCCGCCACAATCCATGTTGTTCTTACAGTCTCAAAGCATTTTCAGTCCGTCATGAACTGATGGGGTTATTACTCAGGTAAATAAGGAGTCTCAACCTACAAAAGGCATTTCAAGACAATTGAAAACCAAATACTCCCATTTGCTGACCTTTCTCCCACATCTGCTTACTTCATCTTCACTAATACTTTTACCTTTTGTGTTGTTGTCGAGCCATTTTGAAGTATCCACACTTGGGACCTCATTGGTCGATGGAGAAATCCTACGCTTCTTTGTAATATTAGATTACACTTTTTTTTTTATCCAGGTAGCAATCTTTCCTACTTAAAATAATTCACAAAATAATTCAGTTAGTTAGTTAGTAATGTTAGAGCCATTTTACGTTAATAATATTATTATTGTTTTAATATCTGCACAAATCTTTAGATTAAACTTGCTTAATTAGTTGTTTTTGTGACTAATACTGAGATTTAGTTAATTTAAGTTTCTCTTTGCTGTCAATGAATAGACGCTGCTTGGGAGGATATTACATGCATTTCTATATATGGGAGGAAAATGTACCAAATGTGTTGGTTTGTTGGGGAAGCGATACATTTTTTTATAGTAATCTTTCATTGTGCTCAGTTTGAACTCCTAACTCAATGAAAAAACTGGTTAAATGAAGGAAAAACACACAAAGACAAGACTGTAGATCCTACAAGAGGCCAGGAGGTGTTTCTGTCCAATAACAGTGTCCCTCCTATCTCCTTTCATTTGAATCCTGGACACTGCAGCGCTGTGAGAGATAAAGGTCGAATGTCACTCTCTCCTGCAGTGTCTCCATCTGTCCAACTGGCAGGTGTTCAACCTGTGACGGCTCGAATATTTCACACCAAATAGATTCATCATAGTGATCAATTAAATACATTCAAAGCAATTATAGGGATTTTAGTCTCACTTGACACCGAAGGGATCAATTTTGTTTCATGATTGCACATAATTAATTTAACTGCAGGGTGGAAATACTGCTGGAATCTTGTCATATGTGAATTTATAAATCTTGTAGGATTATTATAAACCTGTACGAGTCTCTCTGTCCTCCTCCTCTTCATGGTCTTCAGAAGGCGTGAAAAAGGCAGAGGAGCCTTGACAGCAGATGTCAGGACTTAAAGCGAAAGTTGTTGAACTCCCACGTTAGAGCTGTCAGGGGGGCTGATTACCGTACAGAGGTTTATCACTGGAGGGGAACTCCAACATCCCTCTGAGTTCCCAAGTGGGGAGAGAGGTGCAGCGAAGATATGTCATAGACAAGGTTTATATTAAACCCACATGAGCGGAAAGCGGAAAGATGGACAGATCCACCCCCCTCAGTACTTAAGATTGATACAGTACTCAATAAATATTATTGATTTTAAAAGGTTTTTAATTTGTAATGTTGTCACAATGTCACCGTAGAAATAAAATGCTGAAAGTCAGCATGTAAACAGCTTCATGTGGGAAAGCACTGGTGCGAAAAATGATAAAAAACCATCCTTCCATAAGAGCAATTTTTCCAGGTTTCAATTTTGTATTGGGGCTGTGGCTCCGGAGGTAGAGCGGTTGACCCTCAAATGGAATGTTGGTGTTTGATAAAAATATGAACCTCTAATTGGTTCCAATGGCGTGGCCAACGATGTATGACTGACTGTGTTTGGGAGGGTGAGTGCTTAATTGTGTTGTTGCTTTTAGAGGGGCTGGAAAAGCGCTGCACAAGAATGCAGTCAATGACATTTGCTTTGCTCATGACATAAGGAAAGACCCTTTTAAAAAGTCCCCTCAGAAAACAACAACAACAACAAGGCGTTGAGAAAACTCTCCTCTCAGCTTTTAATTTAAAAACAACAATAACCTCCCAGTGTTTCTTGTTATTGTTTTCATGAAAATGTCTGAAATCTTAAAAGTTGGAGCACTCACAAAGAAAGACGCTAGGTGGAGCACTTTTGCTTGAGGCGGACGCATGCGATGGAAATATCGAAAAACGATTGATAAAAGATGTTTGGAAATTGACCCGAATGTAGCCTAGACAAATAAGTAGCAATCCAATAAACATTGCATCAGTATCGCTGTTTTCAAATGTATATCCACTCTGGTGTTCTCTCTTCTCTTTAGACGGAGGCCATCCACCCAGACTGTGCCCTGGTGGTTCAGCACATGAAGGTGCAGGAAGAATGTAACCACATCCTCAAACAAGAGGAGAACAACCACTCCAACAAGACAGGTGTGTGCTTTTTAATCAAGTTGCAGGAAAAAGGACATACTTACATAATGACTGTACCTCAGGTCCGCACATGGACTAGTACTGTCAATAGTATTTGTTTTAGAGAGTCCTTAGACTACATTTTTTCTGATGTAGTTGATTTGACTGACTGAGATCATTCTATTTTGTTCAATTCAATTAGATGTTTGTACATATTTCAATTATTTACAATATGTTATGAAATTGTTTGGTGCTAAAAACTTGGTTCTGGTACTTTTTGACTTTACCTCAACATATTACTTAAAAGGATTGAAGATAATCCCTGATTATATTGGTCAACAAATACATTGAGTTCAATCATCAAATTATAAATTGTCTAATTTGAAGCAAGAAGAACAAGTTGCTATCTACCACAAACAAATACAATCTTTGATAATGCATAGAAACCACAGTAAAATATTTACTATATGGAGAATATAGGATCTATTTGATCGTTGTTTGATCGTGGAATCAAACACGCCTATTGACCAATCAGAGAGCTTGCTCAAACCTATGTGTTATAGAATAGATATTAACAAATGTGAGTCATGATTAGGAGTTCAGTTTATTTTTGCTGTATCCAATGAAATAGATGTACTCAGCTTCGCCCAGCTGGAAGTCTTTATTATAGGCTGAAGATCACTTATTCCATTCCCCTTCTCTTCCACTAATTCAGAGGTGGTTAAAGGGAATGGAATACGTTGAAGCTTTGAAAGTATATGTCAGGAGTTGAAGAAAGCATCAGTCAGCTTGCACAATTCACAAGGGAATTGATTATAAGTGTATGGAGGCTGCTCATTAAAGAGTAATAACCGCCATCCTAACAGTATTATTTATCAGAGAATCAACCCTTGCAATCTCATTATATATACAAACCAAACAGCTCTGTAGATAAAAGGCAGCACAATCCTAAAAGCTTATCGTCAGAAAGCTATTTTTGACGTGGAACTGAGACCAATATTTAGAATGAGAAATATTAGAAACGCCTCCATTTAACTCCATTCAGGAAACATAAATATAACCTTGCAGAACTCTGAAGTTACTGGTCTATCGCTGTCTCCATTGGTTAGTCTTTTCTTTGTGTTACTGTATGACTTTGATGTTTCAAAGAGTTTGTTCGGTTTCATCAAAGTTACACAAACCATGCAGAACATGGCTTAGCTTCCATGCAGGTATTCCGTTCTCCTTCTAACTGTTAGCATTCTGATCGCCATTTACTGGCAGTGTAAGGGAAGCTTCTTTGCGAACAATTATTTGCAAGCTAACTACAGCTGTTACAAGTTGAACAACAGAAAAGCTACCAAATGTGTCGGGCATTTCTGCTCTCATCACATGGAATCAAGTGAAGTCCAAAGCACAAGCTTTATCTGAAACTTGATGTTTAGATTCCCCACACGACTCTGTGTCTGGACCTACGGTCTGGACATGCTAACGTTGTTGAATTCGTACATTATTTCCGGGCACATTATTTTTGCGTTTTTGGTGAGGCACTGTTTATAAAGTCACCATTTGAGAAAGGTTTCCCGTGTCGAATTGAGCTACCTGTTGTGGAATTTTTTGTGTTTTGTTAGCATGGAAAAAATACAGTTGTTGAGCTAGCGGACTAGTTGCCACTTTCCTAACCTATGTTCGCACAAGTGTAGGCTGGTAGATTTAATGTTTGGTTTTCTCTTTCCTAATTACAACAATTTCATTGAAAATCAAACACTTCCCCTTGACTTCTATCGAGAAATATACATTTTCCCACTGTGTCTGAAAATGTATGCACTCACTTGCTATCTTGCGCTATCGTGCCATTTTTAGTCACCCTTGGCAAAAAAACAAAAAAATTGCACTCAACTGAGTTTATCTCAAAAAGTGCCCATTTATTTGTTTCAAATAATATACCCGACACAAACTATTTAAAGAGTATTCTGTGGTGTAAACTCGACTACATGCTAGTAACACAAAACTAAGGGGTGATGAAGCAGGAGGCATTCGGTGTAACAAGGTGCATTAACACACCTGCATGTAAAGCTCAATGCTGCACACACATCAGGCTTCCCATGTCTGGTGATTGCATCTCTTTATTCAAAAGCATAGCGAGCACATTTGCTTCCTGGTATCCAATTACCATCCTTCACCTGGCAGAGCAGCCAAATCAATCAAGGGAACTAATCAGGTGAGGAGGTGTCTGGGTAAAAGGGAATGCTTGGTCAACCTGGCCTGGCCCGGTTTCAGGTTTCAGGAGATGAGCCAACTGCATCAGGGGAGACTCATCCTTTACCCTCCCTTCAATGCCTCAGAAAAAAGAAAAATGACTGGAGCAGCCACCTAAACAGCTTGTCCTTCAAGAGGCCCCACGCTTCATTTTCAATATGACATGCTGTTCGAAAGCATGTCAATTACACCTCGAAATATCAATTCTTATTGTTTGGAAGTGTTTTGAGTTATGCGACAGGGTCATTCCAGGCAGGTAAGCTCAGCTCTCGCCGCCTCGCTCTGTCTGTCCACTTTGAAAAGGTTCTAATGAAAGCTACACACTTGGTGAGACAGTCATCTCCTCTCCTGTGGGACTGCCTGCGCATGACACAGCTGGTGTCGCTCGGAATTAATTACATAATTTGTCACGCTTTCTTGTTATCGTCCAAAGCAAAGACGTGACAATTAGCATTTGAAGCGGCGTGTACGAGGAGCATCAAGCCCGGGCTGAAGAAGACTGGCACCGCTTCACTTGTCTTGTCAGCCTTTACAAAGAGGAACGGTCAGGAGGGAGAAACAGTCCCAACTTCTCCTTTACGCTCTCCCCAGTGACCAAACCACGTCACCAAACACATAAGCATTGAATCAGTCAATGAAATGATGATAGGATAAGGATGACCTTTATTGATCCACATAGGGAAGTTAAGGTGTTAAAGCAGTAACGTACAGAACCCAAGATAATTATAAGAGATCAAGCTATATAAACATGTGAATGTGCAAGTTTGAGTGTAAATCATATGTACATACAGTACAAATCCAATCTACATAAATTAGAGATTTTTTCCAGAAAGGGCTATGCTCTTTGAGGGGGGACTACTGAATGCTACGTTGGCACATTGTTCTGAAACACCTATAATCGGCATAATGTCCCGTTCGACCAGCGATCATTCATCCGACAAAAACCCATCGCTCCAAAAGGCCAATGGATCCAGAAATAGTAGTGGTAGGAGTATAAAGTAACTGTCAATACCTGGCTGCATCTAAGTTGTTTCCATATCAGTGTCATGTTAGATGGGCTTATGCTACATATAGATAAGGATGACATACGACTATGTCGAATTTAACAGCCTATTGTCATATCCTTAAAGTGAGCCAACGAACAGCTAACCAACAATAGCTAGCCATGGTTCTGATGCGGATGCTTATCATCTTGATGGTGGGATTATGCAATCAGTGTGATAGGAACAGAGGCTTAGCGGTAGCTAGCATTTTGTCTACGTAGAAACAGCACCAGACATTAAAGCCAATTTGACAAAACTATGGAATTACAATTTCAGGTTCTGTCATGTGATGCCATCCATCCATCTATCCATCCATCTTCTTCCGCTTATCCGTGGTCGGGTCGCGGGGGTAGCAGTTCCAGCAGAGAGCCCCAAACTTCCTTTTCCCTGGCGACATCAACCAGCTCTGACTGAGGGATCCCAAGGCGCTCCCAGGCCAGCGAAGAGATATAATCCCTCCACCTGGTCCTAGGTCTACCCCTTGGTCTCTTCCCAGCTGGACGTGCCTGGAACACCTCCCTAGGGAGACGCCCAGGTGGCATCCTAACTAGGTGCCCGAACCACCTCAACTGGCTCCTTTCATGTGATGCCATTGAACCCTAAAATACTTTTTCCCATAGACTTACATAATGCAAGAGATGTCTGTAAATCTGCAGAAAATCAAGCTAGAACAAACAATGAAGGAATCCGGTGTTATTTTCCTTATTCTGTTGCTAGGGAGCCCTCTTCCAATATAATCCTCATTAACCCTTGTGTTGTGTTCGAAAGCTGTTACCGTTCATGGTGTTCGCGGGTCAATTTGGACCCATGATTTATCTCAGTCCAAAACACAAAAAAATAACTATCATCCAATATTGTTTTAACTACATCATAACTAATTTATTATGCCTTCATAACCGTACAATCCTGTTGTAATTTAATTGTATTGCCCCAAAACACATTACTCCACATATTGCACACGTGCATATGTGTTCAAGTGCAGTGTACATATTCTTTGTGAAAGGTGGAGTTTCCCTTGGGGGAGGGGGCCAGAGGGATGGGACACCAGATGCATGTTGCGAAAGATTATTGTTACAGTGGATGAAGGGGGTGGGGCTTTTTGTTGACCTTTTCTTTTGACATTTTAAGTAAGTAGGACGTTTTAAGTGCTGGTTTGCTACTGGTTTACGTCACTTTGTGGTCAATTGACTTTCCAACGTAAAATGATAAAAGCGCCTTGAAAAATAATCTCTGTGGACCTTGCCATTACCAACCACACCACTAATCTGTTCCCATTCATTACATAACATTCCATTGGGCTGACGTGTTCATCCAAAGCAACGTACAATAAGTGCAAAAAACATTTTCTAACAACCAGGAAAGTGCAGATATATTCACTTCAAGCAAGTCATACCATTCCAAGTACTGGTGAAATTGTTACACAGTTCCATCCATGTTTGTGCACATTAACTATCCATTTGAGAGCATGGATAAGTTATTCATTCACTCAAATTAACACAAGTTTTCCCATCGCAATGAAATGAAATGATAGACAAATCTAAGTGATTAGTTGTTTCACTATGAGGCAAAAGGCAACATAAGCCAAGTGAAACCTAATTTAAGTGTTGGCTGTGGATTTATTAGTTTAATTCTAACGAGCTATTTCCACTGTTATGTAAGAAATTTAATTAAATTCAAACATATTTATTTCACAAGCATAACTTTGTATTGCCCATTTCACCACATGGCCACTTTGATAGCTTTTGCTGTTGTTTCTCTCAATGCATGACAATAAACAGAAGTTGTTAGTTTGAATATCAGGTGAAACAGGTGTGTTTAGTAACACAATCCCCCTGCAAATCCATTCAGACCAATTCTAATCTTCTAATGAAGGGAGGGGGCAAAAGGCGATACGGCTCTTGAAAGATTGATCGGGGAGTTATTAGGCTTCATAACGGCAATGTTGCAGAAGATTACACAGTTGGTTGTGGTTACGTAAGGCTCTGAATCCTGTTCACCTGGCAGTGTTCTTCTTTAATTACTGACCACCTCGCTGCACATTATCCCGCTAAGTACACAGCTATGTACTGAATAAACGAACGACTTCACATGAAAAATGTATTAAAAATGATTTTATTTATGTAAAAATGCGTACCAACGACTAGAACTGCGGTGATAGCTAAGCAACTTATAATTAAGGCAGCTCTAAACGAAGTTTTCTGTAAATGCCAAAGCCAGTTCACATTTTCTTTTCCATCAACCAGTCTTTAAACAATGCCAGAGCCCATAATGTGTTCCTATCAGTGTTTTCTTCCTATCTGTCTTCTTCTTCTGATTTCTCTGACGTTCAGTGCCTTGTCTTTGAACCTCTTGCCTTTCTTTACCGGGGACAGTTTAGCCATCATCCAAAGTTGTTGGTTGCTGATGGATGAAAATTAATGTTGTTGTCGACAGCCAGGGGCGGAAATTCTGGGCCCCTTGAAAGAATCTATTTGTGGGCCCCCAATCCATGCGAGTGCGTGTTAGCGCGCACGCTAAAAGAAATTTGGCCATTTATTTATTGATGAAAACGCATAATATGTTTTTTACCTATACATTCGGATCAGCAGTTCAGCACCTGAACTGTTGGTGGGTGAGCCTAGTAAAGGATGTCGCATTGCGTTCATCTTCAATGAATGGACCAATGCAATAGTCTACCAAAGAACCTTGAGTCGCACTAGCTCGGCATATTTTCCCCTATTCTTGTGACAATGTTTTCTGATACTCAACATACAAAAGCTGTTACTTGTCTTGTCTCTCTGTAATCCCATCTCCAACACAAATAGTCTACTCAAGCACACTATTAGAGCACTAGCTTTTTTGCTGTAGCGGGCCGGGTTGCTGCCTTTCTGTTATCCTGTTGAGCTATTGGTGGGGACAATTCAGGATTCTTGGATACTGGTAGGGTCATGACCTTGCGTCCACCCCCTAAACGACACGATGAAACCCAACCTCGAAAACCCTGTTGAAGTTAATGAACTGTAATGGACTGCAAGAAATCAACATGCACTGACTATCAACTTTATCTTCTGTCTATTTAATTGAAAATTACACCCAATACAGGAATGAACAAACAAAAAATCTCAACATTCTTTGACTTATTAAATTAAGATTTAAACAACACAAGGACAAAAGTATAAATTAACTGAAGATTTGAACACAATTATAAAACAATAAACTCTCAGGACATGAACACACTTACAGCAAACAATGAAAAATGTAGTGCTAGAGGACTATGCATCAGATAGTAAGTGTTCACAATGTGGGCTGTAGCCTGTAAGCTTATTATAGGGAAACATCCCACAATCCTGTCATAGACTGGATTTTTATCCCTAAATCCCGAACGCCAATCGCCGGACCTTCTTGGTGGCAAAATCTTTTACGAGCTCTTTGAAATCAAGTGACAGAGCCAGCTTGCTTTCAATCGATAACATTGCAAGGCTGTTCAACCTCTCTTACGACATGGTAGATCTTAAATAGCTCTTGATAAGTTTCAACTTACTAAATGATCTTTCACCACCAGCTACGGTAACTGGGAGCGTCAAGAAAATTCTGAGGGCAATGCAAACGTCTCCAAAAATGCTCTGGAGTTCCATCTTGTATATTGCATTCAGTAGATCAAGAGAGCTACAATCAGAGGGGAAAGTGGCAGAAAATATTTTATTGAGATGCCTTATCTCACTCTCAAACTGATCTGTGAGATCCTGTGAGTATTTCTCCCTCAGTGGCTGACACACAGAAGCCATGACACTGTCACTCAACTTCCCAATTTTAAGTATGGCAGCAAATTCTTCAACAATATTTGCTGTTGTTTGGAACCGAGTGTCCAAGTCACTTATGATCTGGTCCATGGCAGTGAAAAACACAGTGTTACGGAATGTTGTTTCTGGCCTATCCTCCTGACCTGTTCCTTCAGCAGTTTCATCATGAAACCTCTTCCTCCTCTTCTCACGGCAAAGTTCTTTTTTGAAATGAGGTGGAACCTCCATTTCCTTAGCTACCATTGATGCCTCAGACAGAATAGCATCCCATCCATTTCTGAGAGTCTGCATCTCATCTCTTAGTGCAGCAACATTACCTGCCTCCACCTCTATTGAGATTTTCCCTGACTGGAGTATCATATTTCTGTCATCAATAGATTGCAATACTTTCACCCAAATGGTGAGAAGGGCAATGGCATCAAATGACATGAGGTAGTTCCTCAGACCAACAGCTTCAGATCTGGCCTCACCTGTGAGACTGCATGAGCTCAGTATGGTAGCAAGGGCTTCAATGACACCAGGTAGGTGCTTTGCTACAGGTTTCACAGCATCAATTCTCGCACTCCAGCGAGTGTCAGATAGCCTATGTACAGAGCAACCTGTTTTCTTTTTGTATATAGACCAACGAGATGGACTGGCACTTGTGACAAATGTGTAGAGGCGGTTAATGTAACCAAAAAAGTTGGACACTTCAGGGCTCGATTCTGCAGCATGCACGCCTACCAGATTCAACGTGTGGGAGGCACAAGGTGAGAAAGTAGCAAGATTATTCTTTTTCAGTATTTGGGCTTGGACTCCCTTGATTTTCCCTGACATATTCGCCCCATTATCATACCCTTGCCCCCTGCAATCACTAATGTCTATCCCTAGATCCAGAAGCACATTCTCCATCATGCCTGCTATTTCACATCCTGTTTTTCCATTGAAATCTTTGAATTCAATAAACCTTTCAGTTATCTCCCATTCACCTGTGTCTTCATTATAATGTACATATCTTATGAGCACAACATTTTGCTCGGTGTGGGAAATGTCAGGCGTTGCATCACAAATGATTCCATAGTATATGGCATCCTCCCTTTCCGTCAGAATGGTATTTAAAACCTTTCCCCCACACAATTCAATCAACTCGTTCTGGATGTCTGGGCTCAGATAATGAGTTAGCTGGCTTCCTTTTTTGGATGTCCTGATTTTGTCTAAGTGGTCTTTCAAGAGTGGATCATATCGTGACAAAAGTTCTAGCGTACCTACAAAATTTCCATTGTGGACATCGCCCAAAGCATGCGTTTTACCTCGGAAAGCTAAATTCCTCGTTGCCAAGTGCAGTGTGACATCAAGGAGTCTCTGCAAGATAGCTTTGTTTTTCTCAATTTCAGACTGTAGCTCTCTCTGCAACTGATGATCAACGCCACATGCAGTCATAACCGAACACTGTAGGTGTTTCCATCGCAAATAACAGTCCCTGTGATTCCTACTTGTTTCATGGCTTGGGAATTGATCATACGTGCGACGCCACTCGACGTCACACATCTTGTATCCCTGGTCACTACTCAAAGCACTAAGAGAGGGTCTTTTTTGCTCCTTGGAGAAAAGAACACATGAGGCGCATTCACACTGCGGTACTTTTCCCACAAAGGTTCATGCGAACTTAGTTCAGTGAACTCTTTTATCGCGTTCACACCAAAAAGAGCCGGTACTAAATATAGCTCTTTTCTCACAAAAGAGCCGCTCGTAAGTCCCTGCTAGAGAGCAGGGACCTTCGAGCGGCTCTTTTGTGAGAAAAGAGCTATATTTCTGATTGGCTGGGCGGATTGCAAACCACGCCCCGTAAAACTTCCAAAAAGTTTTGTGAAGCCGCCATTTTATTATCCTCGCATTAGCATTATTAGCATTAGCATTAGCCCAGCGCAGAAACGCAGAGAGACTAACTTATGGCAACACAAAATAAAACATGGGAGCGGTGGAGATGAGGAGGTGTCGGCGTTCTGGCGATTTACTCGGAAGGCTTCAGTAGAAGCTGCTGGGAGTCCCAGCAACTTCTACTGAAGCCTTCCCCAACTCCGGGGACTTCCGGCCGGGGACTCCGGGCGGCAGTATCCGCCGTGAAGTTGTTTGTAGCCTGCCAGTAAACCCAAAGCAGAAGAAGAAGAAGTGAAGTCAGCGGCTTCATTTGCCTAATCCACCCCCAGAGACTTTTTCCGGTGTGAACGCGATCTGTACTTAGTTCATGCGAACTAAAGAGTTTGCATGAACTAAGTTCGCATGAACCTTTGTGGGAAAAGTACTGCGGTGTGAATGCGCCTAATGTATGCAGAACAGTGCATTTGCACTTTCACTGTGAATCAACCAGTCTCTTTTCACTTTTCCCCTACCCTTATCTGCTTTGGTGTATTTCAAGTCATCTGGAAATCTCTTTCCCTTTGAATCATGTGGAAATTCTTGATCTGTTTCTCGCATTGCTAATTTCTTTACAATAGTTGCCCTGTCCTTGTCACTCATCCTAGCTGGGAACAACCCTGGGTCAAGTGATAGCAGATCTTCTACCTCAGACACCACTACAGGTGGCTCAGTATCTGTGGCATCCTGTGTCGGAGCCTCACTTTGTCCCTGACATTGACTGTCCATAGCTGCTTCCTCCTCATCTGTGCTGCTTTCATGGTCCTCAACCTCTTCTTGTACTGGTACTTCTGCCTCTTCACCTCTGCTCTCCTCGTTGGCTGCCTTGCTCGAGGGCCCTGGCTCTAGAGTATCCATAGTGTACATCATTTATAAAATGCCCTATAATAGTAATAACACAGTACAGCTCGAGCTATCTCTTAATTGTTATAATAATAATAATAATAATAATAATTTGTATAGATATTTTCCAATTGCTCAAATCTAGCTATAGCTACTGTAACAACCTCAATTGAATGTGCCAGTGGTCAATGGTATTGCAATTACTGGAAGAACTAGAGTAACTAAATGTGAATATTACCTACCAGGTAGCTAGCTAGTCAAACACACACACTGGTTGATGTTACTAGCTAGCTAGCAAACGTCAGCTAACCGCTAGCTAACATAAAGAGTGACCTGTAATTCAATCCAGCGAAAATGAAGAGAAGGTGCTGATTATAAATGTGTTTTATTGTATTGAGTGGTAGAAGTAAAGACATGTCTAACATATTCTTTGTTTGAACAACTTACTGAAAAGGTCTGCCACCAATGACAGACTGGTCGCGGTGATTTGCACTCAGCCTACCTGCATCAGGAGTCCAGGACTGCTGTGGGTGGGAGGCAGTTGATCAAACCATTGTGAACGAAATGCGGGGGGGGTTCACAATCTTTGGAAACTTAAAAACTCGCTATTAAGTGTCTATAATCAGCACAAGTTCTTTCATTGCGTATTATTAATTCGATTGAAATTACATACTTATGTTTACAGTGATATATTGGGGGGGACATATCATATTTTTCATATGATCAAAAAGTGGGGGTGCAAAAGCACACGTTTGCTCCCCCAAGGTCAATTGTGGGGATGCACCTGCTCCGCTTGCTCCATTGCTCAGGCACCCATACCATGCAATGAATGAAGGGAGGGGTCCTCATTCTGTCAAACAGAGTAACAAGCACCTGTTTGTTTCTTTTGTGACGTTTTTTTTAATACAGGCAATTATACTTTTGAGTCATCTACATTAACTTACTTTAGGATAATAATAAAACCATATTAATAAAAAGATAATAATAGTGTTCTCTAGGCCCCCCCCCCCCCCCAGTGCTGGGCCCTTGGAATCATCCTAACCTCCCCCCCCCCAGCTACGCCCCTGTCGACAGCTAACGTTAATTCAACCAGCCTTTTTTTTGCGGTTAGATATGACTTCACATTGTCCCTTGATCTTGCTCAGCAATGGTCTTATCTCCTTAGGAGCAGCAACAATTAAAAACAACTGGAATGTTCAATTTGACAAATCAGAATCGAGTATCCAACTAAGCCGTGTAATAATGAGGTAAAAACACACTCTCAAATTCACTTTGTGCCCTTTTCTCTTTCTTGAATCATCAACAACTGTCCTCTGAAGAGAGGGGGGTGGGGCAGATGTCTCGTCTACTTCAGGTTAATTACCTTCACACCTCCATTCCCTCAGGAAAAACAAGAAGAGCAGAAACACTGTGACAGAGAGGAAATGAGTAAGTAATGTAGGAGTAAACACAGAGAGGGGATTAACAGTCTTGTCCATTTTCAAAGGATACTTCTAATTAGACTCACAGTGAGCAAAAGCCAGCCTCATGAATTTATCTTCAAGGACGAGAGACGGGGGGGGTGTGTGTGGTGTGTGTGTGTGTGTGTGTGTGTGTGTGTGTGTGTGTGTGTGTGTGTGTGTGTGTGTGTGTGTGTGTGTGTGTGTGTGTGTGTGTGTGTGTGTGTGTGTGTGTTTATTTCTACATGGCTTTCACCTTCCACTGTTGACATTTCCACAGATCATTACACACCATGACTGTCCTGCCCTCTCGGTCTCTTTGTGGTCAATCCCAATTGTCATTTCCATTTTCATTCCCAACTAATTACACAGACCAAATACCAGAGGTGAAAAGCAACAACGTACATTTTATTGCAGAAATGATTAGGTCTATAAACACAATATTAATAACGGATTCATAATTTGTCAAGCAAACATGCTACATTTTTGAATGTTCAAGATTTTTAAACGTTGCTCTTCTTGTCATAGTTTGGGGTTTTGGACAGGTGGCTTGACAAAACAAGACATTTGAATGCGTCACTGAAACTGAAAATGGTTTATCTAGTCATGTGGAAATGAACAAGTTAGCAACTCCCCAGAGAATTTCTAAGAGGTATTGTAATGATCCGTTAAATTCAATTAAATCTATTGGATAATGACAGAGTTACAAACAGGAAACGAGAATGTCAGACAGAATAGAACTGGGGATGTTGCACTTATGTCCTCTGTGCCTTAACAAGAAGGGTGCATTGTTTCTTGGTTACAAACTAAATATTTTTGATAAGTTAATTAAGAATGACGAACAACTATTCACAGTCCTAGTCAATTCACTTAAAAAATATGTATATATGTGAGGTTACTCAGTTGTTATTCCTGTGATATATCAGGGGTATCAAAGATGTACTGACCAACAACAAGAATGCATTTGATAAGACCCCTATTGGTGTTTCTACACCTTTATTTGAGATGATTTCAAACCAGAACTTGTTAGCCTTTTTGCTCATAATTAGCTAGTGTTTTCATCCAGGCCCCTCCCTAATTAAGAGGACATAGGCTTTACTATTGAGGTCTCAAATTAATGTTAAATGTGCTAAAAGAAAATGATGATAGAAGCACATAAATCTCTTTTGCAGTTTAATAAGATTTCTATCCTGTTGTATTTGCAAACAAGATGCTTTATCGGAGAGGCCTTTCCATTTATCAAACAGGATTCAAGCCTTATACTAAATACAAAGTCTCTGAGAGATAATCCAAAAGGCCCTTGAGTAACAGAGATCCAACATTCAGCTTTGCTTGAGGTTGGAGGTAGGCCAGATGAGATATTAAGGAGTAGAGATGTCTTATGTTTCCATAACCTGTCAGTTAAACTACACAAGCCCTCAATTTCTCCTGTCCTTTCCTGTCTCTCTGCACACCTCCGCTTCTCCCTTATCACATAACATTGTTTATTAAAGGGCATATATCGTCCTGTACATCTCGGGGGAACCACTGTAACAATATTATGGTAGCGGGAATGTACATGACAGACATAAGATTAATGTTTATTGAACAATGAAAACATTGATAAGTGAAGCGTGCAAAGCTGAGTTGTAGCCAGAGGAGGAATAGAATACTGAGATATGGAGGGGAAGACGAAATACAGGACAACCGCTTAGATTGACATTAGGTCAACCTAATTCTCGTTTGCGCATTGTGTCTGCTCCTTGGAAATAAAAAACCTGCCTCATAACTTGTTCTTGTTGTTTATTATGTTTATTATAGTGTAGACCACATAAATGTCAGAGGGGTACAACCTTGTAAAACTGTCAGGAAGCACACCGGACTAAGTTTTAGGGCCTAGCTTTCAGGTTTGAGTTTGTCTTACTGCCTCCGAGAGATCTCAAGTCATATTTGATGGCAGCCATGCTTCAGATATTAAACAGACAATAACACAGGCGATGTCCTTTCTCACATACACCTCAACATATGACGATCTGACTATACCAAACTCCTACACAGGGAACAAAATATATCCTGGAAGAATCACCACGTACAGCAGATAAATGGGAACATCCCATGTCTATGTAAGCACCTAACTCAACTCCAAGCTCGAGCTGAACTAATTTCAAATCTTAACCTATGGAAGCCTTTGAAAGGCAAAAGCTAACCTTCACAGATATCCTGGTGAGACCACTTGTATCAGTCTAGAACATCTCAGAACAGCCCTGGGCAATCAGAAATGCTGGAATACTGTGTGTGTGTGTGTGTGTGTGTGTGTGTGTGTGTGTGTGTGTGTGTGTGTGTGTGTGTGTGTGTGTGTGTGTGTGTGTGTGTGTGTGTGTGTGTGTGTGTGTGTGTGTGTGTGTGTGTGTGTGTGTGTGTGTGTGTGCGTGTGCGTGTGTGTGTGTGTGTGGGGGGGGGGTCTCAGGACTGCAAGTAAATAGTATACATAGAGAAAAATTGTTTAAAAAAGTGAAATAGTGCTATAAGAGTCTATATGCAAGTTATTGGAATGATATATTAGAGCAATAGATAAATAAATATAAAGTAGCAGATGAATGTTATGGATGTTGTTTCAACAGTTCAGGTGTTTAACATATGTTGTTTCAGCAGTTCAGTTGTTTAGCAGTCTTATTGCCTGTGGTATGAAACTGTCTCTGGTGGTTTTAGTCTGGATGCTGCGGTAACGCCTGCCAGACGGCAGCAGACAGAACAGTT
This sequence comes from Harpagifer antarcticus, assembly GCA_902827135.1. Lineage (NCBI taxonomy): Eukaryota > Metazoa > Chordata > Actinopteri > Perciformes > Harpagiferidae > Harpagifer > Harpagifer antarcticus. The sequence goes on from CADEHL010000031.1 coordinate 2,447,269, forward strand.
TGTGGCTGGGGTGATGGGGGTCTTTTATAATCCTGAGGGATTTCTTCCTGAGCCGCTGGGAGTAAAGGTCCTCCATGGATGGCAGCTCCGTCCTGGTGATGTTCTCTGCAGTTTTCACCACGCTCTGTAAAGCCTTAGTATTAAGGGTGGTGCAGCTGCCGTATCCAGACCGTGATGCAGCCAGTCAGGATACTCTCTATGGTGCACCTGTAGAAGGTCAGGATCCTCTCTATGGTGCACCTGTAGAAGGTCAGGATCCTCTCCATGGTGCACCTGTAGAAGGTCAGGATCCTCTCTATGGTGCACCTGTAGAAGGTCAGGATCCTCTCTATGGTGCACCTGTAGAAGGTCAGGATCCTCTCTATGGTGCACCTGTAGAAGGTCAGGATCCTCTCTATGGTGCACCTGTAGAAGGTCAGGATCCTCTCTATGGTGCACCTGTAGAAGGTCAGGATCCTCTCTATGGTGCACCTGTAGAAGGTCAGGATCCTCTCTATGGTGCACCTGTAGAAGTTGCAGAGTATCCTGGAGTCCATGTTGAACCTCCTCAGCCTGCGGAGGAAGAAGAGCCGCTGTCGAGCTGTTTTGGTGATGGTGGTAGTGTGAAGAGTCCATGTCAGGTCCTCAGTGATGTAGACACAGAGAAACCTGAAGCTGCTGACTCTCTCCACCGTAGTCCCATTGATGGCGATGGGCGCGTGTCCCTCTCCCTGCGTGTCAGCTCCTTTGTTTAGCTGACGTTGAGATGGAGGTTGTTATCCTGGCACCAAGATGTCAGGTTTTCGACCTCCTCTCTGTACGCCGTCTCGTCGGCCGTCTGTGATCTGGCCGATGACGGTCGTGTCGTCAGCAAACTTCACAATGGTGTTGGAGCTGTGTGTGGCCACGCAGTCGTGAGTGAACAGGGAGTAGAGGATAGGGCTGAGCACGCAGCCTTGAGGGGCTCCGGTGTTGAGGATCAGGGTGGAGGATGTGATGTTTCCCACCCGCACTGCCTGGGGTCTGACCGTCAGGAAGTTCAGCATCCAGTTACACACATCTGCCCTGTTTAAAACAAAAGGGCAGGGCTCCTGATCCTTCTGTGCCTCCACAGCCTGGCTGCTCTCGAAGCGAGGAAAAAAACCGTTCAGCTCATCTGGGAGAGATGCGCACGCAGACAATCCCGCAGCACCCCCCGCTGCTCCTTTGTAGTCTGTCATTGTTCTTAGTCCCGCCCACATGTTCCGGGTGTTGAAGTCAGATTCCACCTTGTCTTTGTATTGTCTCTTTGCACTGCTGATAGCTCTCCGGAGTTCATACCTAGATGTCCTGAGCTCCTCCAAATCTCCAGCTCTGTGCGCGATAGTCCGCGCTTTCAGCTTGGTACGCACCTCGCTGTTTATCCAGGGCTTTTGATTTGGGAATGTTCGTACAGAAACCTTCTGTACCACGTCATTGATGCATTTCCCAATGTAGCAGATGACCGTGTGCATGTTGATGTTGTTGTCCTCAAACACACTCCAATCCGTAGATGCAAAGCAATCCTGCAGTGCTGAATCTGACTCCTCACTCCATCGCTGTAGTGTCTTTGTTATCGGTCTGTCCCGTTTAAGTTTCTGCCTGTAAGCAGGCAGCAGTGAGATGTGGTCTGATTTGCCGAAGGGAGGGTGAGGGAGAGCCTTATATCCATGTTGAATAGGGGAATAAACATGGTCCAGTATGTTTCCCCCGAGCGTCGGGCAGCTGATGTGTTGGTAGTACTTCGGCAGGACCTTCTTCATGTTAGCGGTGTTAAAATCCCTGGCCACAATGAACGCCGCCTCTGGCGTGAAGTCTAGGTCTTGTCGATAATCCCAAACAGCTGATCGAGTGCCGTGTTGTTGTCGGCGAGCGGCAGAATATACACTGCTGTTATCACAACAGATGTGAATTCTCTCGGCAGGTGAAAAGCCCGGCATGTGATCATGAGCAGGGCCGCCTTAATGCACGGGCTGACCTGGGCTGAAGCCCAGGGGCCTACGGAGATCAGGGCGGTGCTCTAAATGAGCGGAACAGTCCGAATAAATAATCCTCACATCTGTTCACCAGTTGTTATTAGTCATTACACATGCACCGCCACCTTTACTTTTCCCCGAATTAACTGTCCTGTCCTGGCGAAAAATAGTGAATCCGTCGGGAACAATGGTGGAGTCCGGGATAGCTGGGTTGAGCCAAGTCTCAGTGAGAATTAACACGTTACAGTTCTTAATGTCCCGTTGAAAAGCAATCCGACTTCTGAGTTCATCTAGCTTTTGAACATTAGCCAGACCACTGTAAGTTATATTCTTGTTTAATTAGACTTCTCTGTTTCATGTATTCTACTCTGTATAATTGTTCTGTAGTTACTGTAGCTAAAACGGCGCTTTTGAGAGATTTTAAATCTCAGATCTGCTCAAAGGGAACCTGTTACACAGGTCTCAGTGGGGTACTCAACCCTGCATTACAATATAGGCAGGGACACTCTGCTGTCGCCCATCAGCTGTAGAGAGTTAACTAATTAGAGGGGCGTGGCCCCACAGCTGTGAGAACTCAGCAATCAGGTGTCCATTTTAGGTAGCTCTTTCCTGGAGCGTCAGCTTCAGCGTCAGACAGCCGAAGACTGACAAAGACATTGGAGTCCTGCGGGAGTCACGAGGGTGGCAAAGAGGAGACAAATCCTCCTCTGAATGAGCTAATTACCGCTGGTGTTTTATTTTATTTTCTTTAGTTTTCTAGCCCCTCATGCTATAATCATGTGTATTTTCTCCATTCCTGTTCACGTGTCTTCTCTCAATCATCGCTGGCCCCGTGTATCTCCTAATCGCTATAACCGCCCTGCTCTCGTCTATCCCACATGCTCCACTGACATCCAACATCTAGTTTCAGGTGGCCTGTGGAACTGCCAGTCAGCTGTTCCTAAGGCTGACTTCATCTCTGGCTACGCTTCCCTGCAGTCTCTGGATTTCCTTGCTCTCACTGAGACCTGGATTACTCCATCCAACACATCCACCCCAGCAGCTCTTTCCACAGCATACTCCTTCTCCCATACACCCAGACCCACTGGCAGAGGAGGTGGCACTGGTCTCCTGCTCTCTCCCAAATGGAGCTTTTCCCTCTTCAAGCTACCTAACTTCACTCCTTCCACCTTTGAATTCCATGCGGTCACAGTCACCCATCCTATACAATTACCCATTGTTGTTCTCTACCGTCCACCAGGCGCCTTGGGGGACTTCTTGGAGGAATAGATAATCTCCTCTCACACATCCCTGAAACTGGCCCTCCCGCTGTACTTCTCGGAGACTTCAACCTCCAGTTAGGGAAGATAGACGAACTAACATCTCTGTTAACTGCCTTTGCTTTCTCACTGTCTCCATCCCCACCAACTCATAAAGCTGGCAATGTCCTTGATCTCATATTCTCAAGGAACTGCACTACTTCTAACCTCTCTGTAAACCCGCTCCACACATCCGATCACTTCTTCATTTCATTCTCTCTACCCCTTTCCAAACATAACAAACTAATCTCTTCTCATCCTGCACCTGTCTGCCGTAACCTTCGTTCCCTCTCCCCCTCTACCTTTGCGTCATCGGTTCTCTCAGCCCTCCCTTCCTCTGACTCGTTCCAACTCCTGCCTCCAAACTCTGCTGCAGAAACACTCCTCTGTACTCTCTCATCCTCTCTGGAGTCTCTCTGTCCTCTCACATCTCGGCAGGCTCGTCAGTCCCCTCCTGCTCCCTGGCTAAATGACGCACTGCGTGCTAATAGAACCGTCCTTAGGGCAGCAGAGCGGAAACGGTGGAAATCCAAACACCGTGACGACCTCCTAACCTATCAGGCTCTCCTCTCCTCTTTCTCTGCTTCGATCTCTCAGGCAAAAAGCACTTTCTTTCAAGATAAGATCTAATCTTCCTATTCCAATCCCAAAAAAATATTTTCCATCTTCTCCACCCTCTTGGACCCCCCCAAAGCCCCTCCCCCCTCCTCACTTCTGTCAAGCGACTTTGTTAACCACTTTGAAAAAAAGGTTGATGATATTCGCTCTTCTTTTTCTGACTCACCTTTACTCACCGCTGGGTCACCAGACCCTCCTTTCACCCACACACTGACCTCCTTTTCCCCTCTCTCTCCAAGTGAGGTTCTTACGCTCATTACCTCTGCCCGCCCTACCACCTGTCCTCTGGACCCTATCCCTTCAAACCTCCTTCAGACTATCGCTCCTGATATTCTACCGTTTCTCACCCATTTCATCAACACTTCTCTAACTTATGGTCACTTTCCAAATAGTCTTAAGGAGGCAAGAGTAAACCCTCTCCTAAAGAAACCCACTCTCAACGCGTCTGATGTTATAAACTACAGGCCTGTCTCTCTCCTCCCGTTCCTGTCTAAAACACTTGAACGCGCTGTCTTTAAACAACTCTCCTGTTATCTCCATCAGAACAACCTTCTGGATCCACACCAGTCTGGTTTCAAGGCAGGTCACTCCACAGAAACTGCTCTCATTGCTGTCACTGAGGAACTGCACACTGCCAAAGCAGCATCCCTCTCCACTGTCATCATCTTGTTGGACCTGTCTGCTGCATTCGACACGGTGAACCATCAGATCCTCCTTCGCACTCTCCAAGAACTTGGAGTTTCAGGCTCTGCACTTTCCCTCCTCACCTCATACCTCAAAGACCGTACCTACAGGGTAACTTGGAGAGGGTCCAAGTCCGACCCTTGTCAATTAACTACAGGGGTCCCTCAGGGCACTGTTCTTGGTCCCCTCCTCTTCTCCCTGTACACAAACTCGCTCGGATCAGTCATTAGCCCGCATGGTTTTTCATACCACTGCTATGCTGACGACACCCAATTAATTCTGTCCTTTCCCCGCTCAGAGACCCAGGTCGTCGCACGCATCTCTGCTTGTCTAGCTGACATCTCTCAGTGGATGTCTGCTCATCACCTCAAGCTCATCCTTGACAAGACTGAACTGCTTTTCCTTCCGGGAAAAGATTGTCCCACTCTTGACCTGACAATCAACATTGGCACCTCTGTTGTTTCCCCGACTCAGACTGCAAGGAATCTGGGTGTGATCCTAGATAACAACCTGTCCTTCACTGCAAACATCGCTGCTACAACCTGTTGCTGCAGATACACGCTTTACAACATCAGGAAGATACGTCCCCAGCTGACCCAGAAAGCCACGCAGGTTCTGGTCCAGGCTCTCTTCACCTCACGCCTAGACTACTGCAACTCCCTCCTGGCTGGTCTACCTGCTTGTGCCATCCGACCTCTGCAGCTCATCCAGAATGCAGCGGCTCGTCTGGTCTTCAACCTTCCTACATTTTCCCACACCACTCCGCTCCTCCGCTCCCTTCACTGGCTTCCAGTAACTCCTAGAATCCACTTCAAGACACTGGTACTTGCGTACCATGCTGCGAATGGATCTGGCCCTTCCTACATCCAGGACATGGTTAAACTGTACACCCCAGCGCGTGCACTACGCTCTGCATCAGCCAAACGACTCGCTGCACCCTCGCTGCGAGGGGGACCCAAGTTCCCATCAGCAAAAACACGTGGGTTTGCTATCCTGGCTCCAAAATGGTGGAATGAGCTCCCCATTGACATCAGGACAGCAGAAAGCTTACACACCTTCCGGCGCAGACTGACAACTCATCTCTTTCGACTCCACTTCGAGCGATAGAACTATTAACAAAGCACTTATATATTAATAAAGGACTGGCTTATCTAAAGCCAGTTGAGTAGCACTTGAAATGTTTGGCTCTATGAAACCTGATGTACTTATATGATTCTGTTTTCTTCAAGGTTGTGTCTTCCTGGTCGATTGTACTTATTGTAAGTCGCTTTGGATAAAAGCGTCAGCCAAATGCAATGTAATGTAATGTAATGTAAAGAATACTCAGAAGAGGGGGTCGGTTTTTTCGTTTCCTCAGTCTTACCAGCAGCCCGGCACGGGACCCCTGCTTTGCATTCCTCCTGCGACTCTCAGGTAGGACGGCAGGAGGCAGCCATGGCGAATCTTCATTGTCTGTCGGTGCAACAAAACAACTAAATCTAAGAAAAACAAAACCAGTAGAGACTGGAGGACACGAGGTAAAATAGCCGGAACACAAGTAGGAAAATAGGACAATCCGACCAAAAACACTGGGGAAGACAGGCAAATATTTACAAGACTAATCGAAAAGACAAGACACAGTGAGGTCAGGTGAAACACATTGGCTGCAGGTGAACACAATAATACAATCACACATTTCAAAATAAGACAGGAAACACAAACGGCATACGACATATTTAACACTTAAATTAACTGGGAACTTTTTCAGCTGATTAAATTGATTTTATCAGTGGTTATCGCTATACTATTCTAATGAATCAGAACAAGACTTTTCAGATTTCAAAACATACAGTCCACCTTTAAAGGTCATGTCCCAAAGACTAAAATACCATAAATATGAGCAAACAAAGGCAAATGGGAAAAAACCTTCATGTTAGCCTTCTAGTATTAATCATACTGTACTATCATCTGATGGTTCAGATAGCTCAGATGAACAAACTAAAACGTTTGTCTAAATGCCAGATTCATGCCGTTTCATGTAAATAAAATCCACTATTTACACAAAAGGAATCAATAGGATCTTTGATTGGATAACTCTCCTCTCCATGCAATCCATACGAATAACAAACTTAGCCTACATTTCCATTCATATGGTATTACTACAAGGTGATCAAATTGATCAGTGGTAATCTTCTTGGAATGATTTCAGAACAACGGGACGCTTTCCTGTTATTCCCATTCTGCCAAAATGCTGTGAATATAGCATTGCACTGCAGCGAGATCACAATGTGTCTCTTACTGCATACATTATGACACATAATCAACCAAGGACCGACAAGATAGTAATGTATTTAGTGTTGTTTGAGGGGTACGTTCTATCTACTTGGGCCAGCTCTGTTTTAACTTGCGAAGGTGCGGTGAGATTCTCATGCATGTGTTTGCATAATGAAGCTGTTTAAGAACAAAACACCACCGCCTGTCACATGGATCACTGATCCTAACAGGATAACTGAGACCCTGGAGAGGAGATTTATTCAAAAATATAAGAAAAAGGCTTTTAAGAGGACAAAAGGATCGAACCATTAATACCTGATGAAAAGCACCAGTCCATTCAACCTAATGAAGGACATTACCGCCACCACCTGCAGAGATGCCGTCGCACCCTGGGATTCAAACAAGCTCACAGCATCCTTTTGTATTACACTCTGTATATTCTTTGATGGAAGAGCCATTAGTGGTACCCAATAATAGCCTAATACTGTGCCGTCGCTGTTTTAATTGACACAGCAAAGCAGCTTTGATGTGTGAGGCGTTGTGGTGGCAGAGAGAGACGGGCGCCTCATTACGGCTCCCTTTCCCCCCCACCTCCTCCCTCGTTCGAAATGGCTCATCTGCCATGTGTGGGGAACAGCGGGGGCAAAGCGCGGGCAGAGGAGGGCTGAGGATGTCAACAAATCAATCCTCTTCATTTTTTCAGACAGGGGTAAACCCCTAGAAAACATTTCATCAGACGACAGAGCTTCCATACAGATTACATTATATGTAATTTGTGAGACCATTTTATCCAAAGTGACTTACATACATTCAGTACTGTGGACAATCCCCAAAGGAGCAATCTGGGGTGAAGTGTCTTGCCCATGGACACAATGACATGCTGACTGCAGTGGGACTCAAACTTGCAAACCCCCTGATTCCAAGTCCAGCACACTATCTACTGAGCCAAAGCCTCCATCCGACGATTTTTAGTTGAGTGTGCCGTCAGTTGCAAGTGCTGTAGCTTTTAAGAGGTATTCAAGGTCGGACAGGTCACACACTAACCACATTTTAAGTGGGATGCATGAAGAAAGAGGAAAATAAACGTCTACCTCACATCTACAGTCAGGATTAAATGGAAAGTGATTGTTTAATTAAAAAAGATTTTGGCCAGGGCAGGACGATCCTTTGTGCCCAATCGGCGATGCAAAGCCACAGATTTAAAGAGTTTTTCTGGAAATTAGTACAACCCCCTGACATGTTATTTATGGTTTGAAAGTGCTGACAATTGAAAGTTTGCAAAAACCGGTTTCTTTTCAACTAATAGAAAACTGCCTTACCACAATTGAAAAATCCTGCCAACATGCTGCATTCAAACACTTTCGCACAAATCCGGGACTAATCAATATTTTCCTACTTTCCTAATTAGTTTTTACTGCGAACTAATTGCAAATAATGTCAACATATCATCACTTTCTATCTACCATTTAATAGGAGTGAGTCTCTCATTTTGGTCTCAACCCTTGTCTTTTTAACGAGCAAACATTTCTCAGGCACTATTTTATGGTCACCTGGCATCCAGCATTTCATGTAATGATGTAACTTCTGCTACTTATACACCTGGGACTAGATGATACGATATTAAATACAGTATATTCCCTGTTAGCCCAACAGCTGAAGTGATAAATGTGTGATGAATGTTGTCGGTTGTCTGTCACAGGTTGTCTGACAACATGGGATGATATCCGTTGCTGGAATCATGCTGAGGTGGGACAGGTGGTCAGTGTCTCATGCGCCAATGTCTCCCAGCTGTTTGCTAATAACCAAGGTAAATACAAAAAAATCAAATGTAGGATGTTATTATTGTACTTTATGTATGTTGTGTACTTTTTAAGGGGATCTTTGTTATATTATCTTATATTATGTTATGCATATGCCTCCTAACTGTTTTCTGTTAGTTTGATGCTTTTGAGGAATTCTAATTGTCATACATTGAAATTATGTTTTGTTTTTCAGAATTATTTTTATTATCCTTATATAATACTAATTAGCAATCCTGCCAACAGCCAAGCTGAAGATATTATTTTCCCTTGTACAAGTGCATCAGCTCTATTTTTCAACAATATTATCTGTTTTAAGGCCGTGTTGAATTTTGGGTTTGTCAAACTGGACAAACCCCAGCTTTTTTAGGATAATGAACTTGTGCTCAGTTAATCCATTTTTCACTTACAGATCAGTAGGGTATATTGATATATCACTTGGGGCCGATGTTATGCTTTCACTGAGTGGTTTATGTAGACTGGATCTTTTCACGACCCCCACCCTTTTCAGACCACAGTCTCATCCAGCTGGCTGGACTAAAGACAACAAAAACATATTTTCTCATGTATCATCAGATGGCCGACAGAGAGAAATAGATTTAAAAAAAACATGTTTCTGGACTATTGGGAGACAAATGAGGGCAGAAATGTCTGTGAATTGTCGCAAACAGACCCTGTGGAAATGCAGAGGAGTGGAATAAGAGCCAGTAAAAAAGTATTCATTCATCTACTCAAGCATAAAATAAAAAATAGTGTGACTACCTAACTTAAGACTAGTAAGTTGTTTTTAAGTTATCTTAAAACTTAACTTAAAAACTAATTAAAAACTGATTTTAATCCAACTATAGTACACTATACACAACCCAATTTACCATTTCACTATGGTGCAACAACCAATATTAGGAATATTAAGAATATGAGGAAATGTGAGGTTGAACGGAATAAGTTTTCTATCAACAAAATTAGATAATGTTGCTCAATCACAGAAATGTTGATAGTGAATGTATAAGTATAACTTGTTCTCTAAAAAACCTATTTAATTCGTTTTACATCAAGATGTGCATTCATGTGATCTTCAGGCAACAGGAGACGATTTTATGTTAGAAGCAGTTTTCATTTTCAATCCAATCAGTATTGACCAATCACGTTTGAGTGGACCTTAGCTGAATGCAGGTAAACCAAAAGAGAACTTTCGAGTTCAAATGAAATCAATGGAACCATCTATCTGTCTGACAACAATTGAGCTTCAATTAGCTAGACATTAGCTTGTAAACCAGCTATCTGATCGCCTTTCAAATCCAGTTCCAGTCTTAAATGTCAGGTTTCCAATCAGACATAAAAACCTATTGCCTGTTGCATGGAAAAGTATATCTGCGGGAAACACAGCCCATTGCCCCCCATGTTTTATGTTCTTCAGGCCAATAGCCCATGAGTTCTGAGATGGAAAGATCATGATCTGGTTCATTAACTAACGTATTTTTGTTGCCTAAACCCGGAAATTAGGATGTGAGTCATGGTCTCCATCTTAAATTGTGTACTATCTATTGCAGAAGCGATAGTCAAAATAATGTTATCGGGTATATGATTTAATACAATGAAAATGTCTTCATTTTAAGAAAATGGGGTTTAATATTGATATTCATGCCTCGATAAGCCACCATCCATTTGGCTCTAGTGTATATAAATCTTATATATATATACATATATATATATATATACATATATACATACATAATTGTCTTTATTCCAGTCCTACCAGTAGGTCCAAGTCAGTGTTGGTGAAAAACAGTTCACAGAATAGTCAGTAGTAGGCACAGAGAATGTGCAGTATGTGGGATGATGGATGAAGAAATGATGCTGATTCCAACAGCAGTGAGAGTAAAATACACACACAGCAGTGAAAGTTAGACGTATACTCAACATGGTTCAGAACACTTAAGGAGGCAGGGGTTGCCGTTGACGACCTCATAACTCGATGCTAGTGGGTTCTTGGACCCCACTGGATTCCCGCCTCCACAGACACCCTGATAAGTTAAATCAGGGTGTAGCGGTGGAGTTCGATCCAGTCCATCCAACAGGAGGCTGCATGCAGAGAAAAAACTGAATTGGAAAATCAAAGAGTTCACTGTAAGAGCCAAGAGCATGAGGAAGGAATTGGCGCTGCTTGTTAAGCATGGCGGTCGGAGCACTAGCGCCCTCCCGGGAGCCCCAGCCTTTAACCTCCATTCACATCCAGCGTTGGCTGCGGGCCTGCAGGCTCTACACGCTACGTTATACTGAGGCTAATGCAGCTGGATATCTGTAAACCCACCCACGACTCAAACCCCCACACTCTGCTTGCTCTGTGAGTGCTAAAGGAGCCGGACAGGCATTTTCTCAGCAAGAAACAAAAATCTGTAATTTCACTGAGAACTTTTCATCCTCTGTCAACATGGATTCACAAAGAAAACTGGATGACCTTGTGTGCGTCATGAATGCCGTGGAGCTCGGTGAGATGAGTGAGCGCGTCATGCTAACTGCAGGCCATGGTGGGAGAACATGGCTGCAAATATGCCTCGTTTAAATGTATCATTTACTGCCTTCACCTGATTAGACTACTTTCAGTGTTACCTAGAGCCCTTAGGAAAGTTAACAATTCACTTTTGGTTTAATTATGTTAGAAGGCTAATCACAGAAAACATGTACTGATATATTTTCAACTTAGCATGCTACAAGTTTACCACTGCCGTTAGCATAATAGCTTTCCAAGTTCACCAGCACAGTTTAGCATGTTTAAATCTTTCTGAATCCAATTGAAACACTTGTAATGTTGCTATTTACTGTGGCTGTACAATCTTACAATCTGGGTTCAAATATTTTTGTATTACTTTAAAGGACTCACACACAAACATGCTAACCCCACACATCAGCAGCTTATTTTCTTTTTCAAATACAGTAACTTTGTATCACGTGAAGCTTTGATCAGGCAGGAAATCATAGAAATACAATTTTGGGGGACTTAAATCAGGATCACATTTGCCTTCTTCTCATTTATTCCCCTTTTTTGGTTGTGTAATTTGTGCAGTCAAAATACAGAAGCTGTATTTGACTTACAGTAGGATTATATTAATAGTTTTCACAAATGCAATAATTAATAAGAGCTTAATTTATCCAAGAAGATTGTGAAAGTAATTGACCTTTTTTTAAATTGTCCAACCACATTTTTAACAATAAAAAGAGAGGAAAACATAAAAGTAATGGTCATAGAACTTTTAACACATTAACGCTTAATTTGTATTCCCTCCCAAGACCCACCCGGTATCAGAAGGATGTTTAGTACTGTATGTATGTGAGAGTCAAAGTGATGACATGTGTTTGTCTTCTGTCCTCCCCAAAGGAGGTGTGTGTCCAACCGCTCACATCATTAACAGGCAGATGGGGTTAACCCTAACCCTAACCCTCATTGTGCAGCCCGCTGAATCCTAATGAATAGCAGTAGCGTTATTTCACGTCTGAGAAACTACTCTCGTGTTGTGATTGTAGTTCACCTGTAAAGGGAAAACAGGAGAATCTATAAGGGTGAATAGAGAGATTTCTATTATTATTAGTCATCCCTGTGGTTTTCTGTGCCCTGTCACATTTCAGTTCTTCATTGTTTTGTCCCAATCATTTTGATGTTGAAAAAGGAAAGAGCCTTCAAATGTTGGCACGGACAGGATTGTCCACATATTTGAGGTGACTATAATTCAGATAGTGGCTCTCAGCAACATAAATGTTCCACAACAGATCCAGAAACGATGTTCAGTTTTCAGAACAATCCATGAATTCCGAAGTGGGATATGGGATATGGGATAATTTTTTTAACCGAAAGTAGTTGCTTTTTTATCAAATGTAATTCTTCCATCATCCAAACTAAAATAGATTTTCAATTTCCTGTCCAGTGAAGCTGGAACCACCAAGAGTCAAATCTTTTTCTCTTTCTGTTTACATTGCCTTGCCAACTGTCTGAAGTCCACCCAGCATTCCCAAGTCGGACTTTCTCCTCAAATTGGAATACTTGTTTTAGTGCTGACTGTCAGTCATTTATTTAGTTTCCCTCTACACTACTTTTTGGGTGACTGATTAGTGCCACTTCTCTCCCTTTTTACTGTTTTGGGTAATCCTCCTAGTTGTGTTTTAGTGTTGACATCCTAGGTTCCTCTGCCTCCCCTGGAGTCTTTTTGTTGGCATATACTCTTCTGTCCTTGCCACTGAGAAGTGTATGTGTATTTTTAGGTTACATCTACAGGAACTGCACCGAGGAGGGCTGGTCTGATCTCTACCCCTCCTATGAGGACGCCTGCGAGTTCACAGAGTACGAAGAGACAGAACCAGAGGTAGCTATTTGAATTGATTACTACAGTGAAATATTCTACAGGGAAATAAACGGCACCATCTGTCAGTCAATCAATCAATCAATGTTTATTTATATAGCCCAATATCACAAATGTTACATTTGTCTCAGTGGTCTTCACAGTGTGTACAGAATATCAGTATGACAATACGACACCCTCTGTCCTTAGACCCTCACATCGTACAAGGAAAAACTTCCGGAGAAAACCCACAGTTTAAAGGGAAAAATGGGAGAAACCTCAGGGAGAGCAACAGAGGAGGGATCCCTCTCCCAGGACGGACAGACGTGCAATAGATGCCGTGTGTAAATTGAAAAGATAATACATTTGCAACATAGGTAGTCCAAATGTTTGGAAATGCATGTGTGTATAATAGGAAGATGAATCCACGAGGATATCCATCCAGGACCTATGATCCAGGACCACAGCCACGACTCTAGATCCAGGGCTCGCGATCCAGGACACAGGACCGCAGCATCATCCATGACTCCGGATCCCGGCGTATATAGACACCAAAAAGAAAGAAATTTGGGGAAGCTGGGTTAAGCGGAACATGAGAGTACACAGGTATAGACAGAGAGAAGGAAGAAGTAAGATGTCCCCCGACAAACTAAGCCTATATCAGCAAAACTAGGGGCTGAATCTAATCATCCCTAACTATAAGCTTTATCAAAAAGGAAGGTCTTAAGCGCACTCTTAAAAACGGATAGGGTGTCTCCCACCCGAACACAAACTGGAAGCTGATTCCACAAATGTGGAGCTTGATAAGAAAAGGCTCTGGCTCCCATTGTACTTTTAGAGACTCTAGGAACAACCAACAACCCTGCATTCTTGGAACGCAATGCCCTAGTAGGACAGTAGGGTATAATGAGTTCTTTAAGGTAAGATGGCGCCTGCCCATTAAGGGCTTTGTAGGCGAGAAGAAGAATTTTAAATTCTATCCTGTCTTCTATAGGGAGCCAGTGTAAGGCAGCCAGAACAGGAGTAATGTGGTCCCTTTTCCTAACTCTGGTTAGTACACGAGCTGCAGCATTTTGAATCAGCTGAAGCGACTTAACCGACTTCTTGGTACACCCTGATAATAAGGAGTTACAATAATCCAGCCTTGAAGTAACAAATGCATGGACTAGTTTCTCTGCATCGTTTTGAGGCAAGATATGCCTGATTTTTGCAATGTTACGTAGATGGAAGTAGGCGGCCCTTGAAATTGATTTTATGTGAATTTTATTTAGATGATTAATTTCATCAGGCTTGATTGATAAATATAGTTGAGTATCATCCGCATAACAATGAAAGTTTACAGAATGATTCCTTATAATATTGCCTTACGGAAGCATATATAATGTGAACAAAATAGGTCCGAGCACTGAGCCCTGTGGCACTCCATGGCTAACTTTGGTTTGCGTGGAAGATTCATCATTGACACGTACAAACTGAGAGCGTTCAGATAGATAGGACCTAACCAGCCTAAAGCAGTTCCCTGTATGCCAACTAAGTGCTCTAGTCTTTGCAATAGGATATCATGGTCGATGGTATCAAATGCAGCACTGAGATCGAGCAAAACAAGAATAGAGACATGTCCCTTGTCTGAGGCTATTAGAATGTCATTTGTGACTTTAACCAGAGCTGTCTCTGTGCTATGATGTGTTCTAAAGCCAGACTGAAAATCTTCAAATAAATCATTGTTTTTAAAGTAATCACACAGCTGTTTTGCGACCGCTTTCTCAAGCATTTTTGAGAGGAACGGAAGATTAGAAATAGGTCTATAGTTGGCTAAAACCACTGGATCGAGGTTGTGCTTTTTAAGAAGCGGTTTTATCACTGCTACTTTGAATGATTGTGGAACATAGCCTGATAATAAAGACATATTCATAATATTTAATAAAGAAGTGCTAATTAATGGAAAAACTTCCTTCAACAGCTTAGTTGGAATTGGGTCTAACATGGTTTAGAAGAGAGAATCATTGAATTTAATTGTTCAAGGTTTATGGCTGAATAGCATTCTTGTTTACTATCTAGTGTAATATTAGAACTTACGTTTCCGGGAGTTGATAACACTATACTGGTCAAAGGCAAGAGGTCATTAATTTTGTTTCTAAGAGTAACAATTTTATCGTTAAAAAAGCACATCAAATCATTACTACTGAGTGCTATGGGAATAGAAGGCTCAATCGAGCTATGGCTCTCTGTCAGCCTGGCTACAGTGCTGAAAAGAAATCTTGCATTATTCTTATTCTCATCTATTAGTGAAGAGTAGTAGGCTGCTCTCGCTTTACGCAGTGCTTTCTTATATTCATTGAGAGTAATATGCCAAATTAAACGAGATTCTTCAAGTTTAGTGGAACGCCATATCCTTCCAAGTTGTCTCGACTTTTGCTTTATTTTGCGGGTTTCGGCATTATGCCATGGAGCTAATCTATGTTGTTTTATTTTCTTCTTTTTCAAAGGAGCAACAGAGTCTAATTTTATTCACAGCGCATCTGTAGCACTATCAACAACATGATCAATTTGGGGTGGTGTACATTTTGTATAAGTTTCCTCCCCTACATGCAGACATGCTATCGAGTTAAGTATTGGTGGAATCTCTTCCTTAAATTTGGCTATAGCACGAACAGATAGGTTTCTGCTGCAGGAGCTTTTGACTAATGCTTTGTAGTCTAGTAACAGTACTTCAAAAGTTACTAAGAAATGGTCGGATAAAGCAGGATTATGCGGTTCGACTAATAGTTGCTCAATTTCAATACCATAAGTCAGAACAAGGTCGAGAGTATGATTATAGCAGTGGGTTGGTTTATTTACACTCTGACAAAAACCAACAGAATCTAATATAGAGTTAAATGCAACAGTAAGGCTATTTTTATCATCGTCAACATGAATATTAAAGTCACCTACGATAATTACTTTATCTGTTTTAAGAACCAAAGTTGATAAAAACTCAGAGAATTCTGATAAGAATTCTGAATAAGGACCTGGTGGACGGTACACTGTAACAAATAAGATTGGCTGCAAAGTTTTCCAGGTCAGATGCGTAAGACTAAAAACGAGGCTTTCAAAGGAAGTATAATTTAATTTTGGTTTAGTATTGATAAGTAAACTTGAGTCAAAGATTGCTGCAACTCCACCTCCTCGGCCCACGCCTCGGGCAATATGAGTATTGATATGGCTGGGTGGAGTGGCCTCATTTATGCTGACATATTCTTCATGTCTCAACCAAGTTTCAGTGAGACAGCATATATCAATATTATAATCTGATATTAAATCAGTTACCAATATTGCTTTAGATGCAAGAGATCTTATGTTTAAGAGACCACATTTAATCTTCCTGTTTTGTTGCACTGTAGTAGTTGTTACATTTACTTTTATTAGGTTATTATGTATGACACCTCTATTAGGTTTTACCTTAAATTGTCCTTGGGCAGACACACACACCGCTAATATTGGGTATTGTATTGGGTTCGGGATTCCTATGGATGACTGCCTAGGAGAGAGCGCAGAGAAGCGTGTAAGACTGCGACTCCGCCTCCTGGTCTCAACTCCAGTTTGTCATGGATTAAGTCCACAAAGCCCTGAAATGTTTGCCGAAAGGAGATCTGCACCTTCCAAAGTAGGATGAATGCCGTCTCTCTTAATCAGACCAGGTTTTCCCCAGAAGGCTGTCCAATTATTTACGAAGCCCACATTGTTTGCTGGGCACCACCAAGACAACCAGTGCTGAAATGATGACTTGCGGCTATACATGTCATCATTGATCAGATTGGGGAGGGGATCAGAGAAGATTACGGTGTCCGACATTGTTTTAGCATAACTACACACCGACTCCACATTAAGTTTGGTGCATTCTGATTGGTGTAAACGAACATCATTACCACTGACGTGATTAACAATCCTACTGTATTTACATTTATTTTTAGCCAGCAGTTTAGGATGCGCCTCAACGTCGCCCACTCTGGCCCTCGGAATGCATGCGACTGTGGAGGCTTCGCTCTCTAAATTCACGTGTCTCATAATAGAGCTACCAGTCCATTATCATTATCATCAGGTTTTTTGTCTGTTTGGCATTGTGTGAATATGTTAATGATACCAACACATACTTTACACAGCATCACTACTGGCGGATATTTGAGGACTAATCTTGTTTGTTCATAAAAATATTAATATTTTAAACAAGGAATTTTGATTACTAGCCTTCCAACATTCAGCCAATGATTTTGCTTTTAATGGTTAAGTAGTAAGGCCAAAGATGTACTCACGATACAGATATTATTTGAGGCAGTGTTAAAAAGATTATTTTTCTGAGGCATCAACAGGAACCTTCCTAAACTGTCAAAGCTGGAATAAGGTCAACAACATGTCCTATTTTTAACATGAAAAACGGTCTCTTGCTGTTGAGGAAATGTTGACTTTCTATGTGAAGCAAAAGATTAAGAAAGTGATGTTGTACAAACTGTCTAGGAAGAGGTCAGGATGAATAATTAGAGCGCCTGTTCTCACTGCTTTTCCGAAGAAGAATGTTGAAAAATCAATCTATCTTATTACAAGTGCAAATCCTCTGTCAAAGGTGACCAAAAATAGACTCGAAAATGTAATAACTTGTGGTGCAGTTTCTTAAAGTGAAGAATCGAGCAACACACTATGAGTGTGGACGGCATATTTAAAATCAATTCATAATTGATGCTCATGACAACATTTCACCTAGGGCCAGGGACAGCACTGTACCTCACTGTATAACCCACCGCCAGCCAGAATGGCTACCCTTACAAATCTTTTGTTTTGCATCCCATTGGCAATGAATGTGGCTGTGGCAAATTTACAAGGGCTACAAAGGACTTTACAGGAAGTTAGTAATCTTCGCATTCGAGAAATGTATTGAAGGTCCACTAATACTAGTTACAAAGCCAGATTTGTAAGCCTGCAATTCTGGCTTTTCCTGCCCTAAACCCTAGCTCTAACCAATTTCATACAAGTGTAAGCTACATTTCACTTACTGTAGATCACACTGTTCAACTTAGTTTTTTCATAACATTGATTAGCACTTAGGATGTGTTTGAATAGTGTGAGTGAGCAATTAACAGTTATTACGTACAATATATGCTAACATTTGTTGTTTTTTTGTTTGTTTTTTCAGACAACATACTTCTCAAACTTCAAACAGGTGTACACCGCTGGCTACGCTACCTCCCTCATCTCTCTTATATCAGCTATTTTTGTCTTCACTGTTTTCAGGTAAGACTGAAATCTGTCTTTGTTTTTAAAGCATGACCATGATTGAGCAGTAAGCTTAAATATGTATATTATTGTAAGCATGATGACAAAGGTCAATAACCTTAAAAAAGTGAGGTTTAGTTTCTCTAAATGTAACCTAATGATTTTTGTTCCTGAACCTATCCAAACCATTTAAAACATACTGTAATGGTACTTAGCATTCATTTGAAACCGTTTTGGGTACAGATTGGTACAGATAAAAATGCATGAACATAAGAGCCACTGTAGACGGCATATTGAAAAGTTATTACTTTTTCCCTGTATTTGAAGGACGCAGTTGTTTTCCCCTCAAAATATACTTGCTATACTTTAAGGTGGGGTAGGTACGTTTGAGAAAACGGCTCGCGATACACTTTTTGTTATATTCCATGGAATGCTCTTCACAACCCGATAGCAATGAATATTTTATGTGCTTTGACAAAAATCCATACATTGTTTTTGGAGAAACCAGCTCGAGTGCGCTAGAATTTGAAAATACACAGCCGGAAAAAATCTGCCACTTCCTTACAGAGCCCCTCCTCCAACACACACGAACGTGCACATGACCAATGAGGGCACGAGATAAGTTTGTGCCCCGATGGAAGGCTGACAGGCAGATAGGCCATCCAGTTACTTTAGCCGGGCCGGCTCAGATGATTGGTCGTGCTTTTTACAGTACTACGGCTTCCACTGATGATATTTTTTATGGATTTGTTGTCAAAGCACTTCAGATATTCATTGCTATCGGGATGTTAAGAGCATTCCATGGAATATAACAAAAAGTGTATCTCGAGCCGGTTTCTCAAACGTACCTACCCCACCTGTAACTCAAAACACAATGTCCAAAGCTACCAGGCTTACAAATAATTTCTTACATATACCCTACATGTGTTTACAAAGATACCTCCTCTTAAGAAATGAAAAAAACGTTTTTTCTGCTTTCTCAGGAAGTTCCACTGCACCAGGAATTACATCCACATGAACCTCTTCTTCTCCTTCATCCTGAGAGCGAGCGCTGTCTTCATTAAAGATGGCGTTCTTTTTTCAGATGTAAACCTGGACCACTGCTCCATGTCCACTGTGAGTGTGAAACCCCACTGTAGGTCCATTAGTGTGTCTATATTTACCCATGAAGGACTCATCCTTTACAAATGTGAAACCATGGCTTCAATTCGATATAGAAAGAAAACCGCGTCACGCAACAAGTAGTTTTGTCCTGTATTCTAAAATCCAGCTTGGAAGGAAACACATAAAGCAGTCAAATGCTCTCAAGTCTCAAAAGTGAAGAGCGAAGATGAGGAGAGCGAAGTTTTTGGTTAGGTAACACTTTGGGAATCCAGGGATTGTGGTACTTTTAGATCAGTTAAAATATTACAAGGAAATAAAGTAAAGAATTATAATTGAAATGAAAGGAAGAAAATCAGAGAGGAACGAAGATGAGAACAAAAGTTAAATGGGAAGAAAGGATAAAGAAAGAAATCAATATTTTATCTCAGATGGGATGTACAGAATTAGGATTGATAGAATAAATCACAAAAACTTGAAACTAAATGACTTCTTTCATGTGAATACAGTCTGTTGGTTGTTTGAGGAGGAAAGATAACCTGCATGTTGTTTTACTGGCACGAATATCACAAACTCATAAGAGCTTATTATCGTACAGAGCGAAAACGAATAGGCTTGACATGCTGGGAGTGACTAAGCGGGGCCTGAGAGAGCATTAATGACAAGTGTTTCTCCTACTTTTCTACTGATGAGGACGCATGGAGAGATGAAGTGCCCCTCTTGTTTGGCTATGAGGGACCAGCGTCAGCACATCACCATCACTGTTTTGGTCAGAAAGAGCCATCAGAGAGACAAGAAGACGAGACAAAGCTGCTGTGCTCTATCTGAACCAAAAACAAAACTCAGAGGGAAAGGACAGGAAAATAGTGACAGGAAAATTGCTGAAAGATGTATCAGGAGATGGTGTTGTTTAGAATGAGATTTCACCAGCCAAACTACATTTGGCCACACACATTGATGTGTTCATATCCTCATGCTTTTTCTCATGTAGTAAAGGAATTATTGTTTGAAATTATGAACTAAAAAGCATTCATCTGATCTGCTTGTCCAAGTATGTTTTTATAACAGGAATCTAAAAAAGGTTATACTTAAGACATTACTGTAGTATCAACCGAAAGCTAACCCATACATCTTCTTTACAAGAACAATAAGTTAGCTCCTTTATTGTCCTCGACAGGGATCATCAGTTGGCTAACCTTTTGGCTAGCTTTAGCCTGAGTCCTTTAGCATTATTATTATTATGCATCAAATGCATATTTAACGTCTTTCACAGGGTTCTCATTTAAAATGAAGCAGCTAGAGGCAATACTGAAATGTAATAAAACCGTAACCAAATTCGTTCTTTCTTTTCAATAAAAGAGGGAATTAAATATAGATGGTTTATATATATATCAGGGTTGTCAACTTTGGGTACCTGGCTGGAGTGAGATTTTTATATCATGGGTTTAATTACACATATGCGCACAAAATGACTGCTATCGTGTCAGCAGCAGGACCTTAGCATATATATGATATTTATACAATATATACGAATACACAATATTGGACACAGACTATAAAGGGCACACAGTTTCATTCACTAATGAAAGTCAAACACATCTTTGTTTCCACTGTTTTATTGTGTGCCTGTCGCGATAAGCAATTCATTGACTTATCGTACGATAAATAAAAATGAACTCGATAAATTGTCATTTACATGAGGATGTGACTAGCAGTTTGAAAGGGTGTACTTGCATTATTATTATATATTATCATTATGTCAGTGGTCTAAAATGGTGATACAACGGTGCCGACAATAATTTCCGGGAAAATGTATCCAACAAAATTAATTATCGTGAGAGGCCTATACATGAAACACACAAACAAATCTACAGACTTACTCCAAACTGCCAAACATATTAATTAACACACTCTCACTCTCATATACTCTTTGACTCTATTTTGGCCTAGTCAAATCAAATCAAATCAAATCAAATCAAGTTGAAGTCGAACAATAAGCAGCAGACTTTTACTTTTTTATCATTTCTATTGGCTCTTAGATCTGCGCATGCGCAATACGGGTCGGCAGTTGCGGCTCCAGAGTATTTTTGTTGGGTAATCTCTGGTAGGGCTAACCCATACAGTGGTGGAGCTCAAGTCAGTATTTGCAATGTAATTACATACACGCTCCCCTTGACAGTGAAACGCCACACGTGAGGTTTAGATTATTTCCCTGTCTCAATCCAAATGGAACTGTATGAAATAAAAAGGCACATTTGTCTTGTAGTAAATACATTTCCCCACAGGTGAAAGAGTTGACATGCTGAAAACCCAACCCCTGCAGGGGGGTCTGGGGGGATACTCCCCCAGGAGATTTTTTGAAATACTAACATAAAATACACATTCTGGTACTCTCTTGAGAAAAAGAAATATATATATATTACTAGTATACCTGACATATTTAAAAAAAAAATGAATGCCATTTTAATTTTGTGTTACTTTGTTCTGAAAGCTGAACCTGCTGCTCCTCACAGAGAGAAGAGGGAAGAGGCTGTGAATTACTTTACATTGTGGATAAGGGTGGATAGCCCCCATTGTTCTGTGTGTCAAAATGAAAGACAGCCCACACACCTATCCATCATCAAACCGTGGTGTCTTATTTCATTACGTGTTGATTTCTATATGTATAGATGTACTACAGCAAGTATTCTCCGTCAGACTTCCTGCAACAACACCACGCCGTTATCGTGATTCTGCTTGGCCAGAAGACATTATCAAAGATGTTCTATCGAGAAGATGATCACTACGTGACAAAAGTTTTCAAAACCGTTTCGAGTCTTCGGTATTCTTGTTTTTGGTGTGAGAATAGTTTGGGCAGCGTGAGAGCGTGAGATTGAGAGTGAAAGCGTGTGTCACACGCCACATGCGTGAGAGTTGGCAACCCTGATATATATATATATATCATATTTGTTTTCCCAAGCAGTTCTGTGTAATGTGCATGTGATTTCATGACTATACTGTCAGGTGTATATGTGTATATGACTTGAGCTACATTCACAAGATACGCGGTAAAACAGGTAGTTTACAGTTAACGTTTTCATACGTAACCAATCAGATAGAAGTTGAAAGAAGCGGTGCAAGCTAGCAAGTGAGGTAACCAGAAACATTACTTCAATAGCTGTGTTACCCACAAGGCTCTGCATCCAACTTCGCTGTGAGCAAAGAGCAAACCGCTAATCATGTGAATGTAGCCTTAGAGTAATTTACTTACATATGTTTAAGTTTAAAACCAATATGGCTAGTCAGAGAGAAACATGCAATATTTTGGCATGACTAGTTTGAATAAACAGTAACCAACGAGGACAAAATGTACAGATTTATCATTTACCTTATAGGTAAGACGACCTGTTTGGACACCATGCTAAGCTTACACATCCGAGACAGATCTCTCTACTCTATACTTGCTTGAACCAATATAAACTAATTCATGAACTCTCTTGCCACCTCAATTTATCTTACAGTGTTTCGTTGTGAATCACAGTCTTGTGTTAAGCACAGCTATCCACTACCAACTCCTGAACAAACTAAGCTTTAGTCTGCAGTTACAACCAGTTGATGGAAAACATCATTCTCATTTCGTTATGCAACAATTCTAATGCAGTTGTTCTTTGCCCTAACCCTCGTCCCACAGGCGTCCTGTAAATCAGCTGTGGCCTTTTTCCAGTTCAGTATCCTAGCCAACTACTTCTGGCTTCTGGTGGAGGGCATGTACCTGCAGACGCTGCTTGCTCTCACCTTTGTCTTCCAGAAGAAATACTTCTGGTGGTACATACTCATCGGCTGGGGTGGGCAATCTTTCTCTTTCACCTTTCAGTGTTTGCTTTAATTTTCTACCTTCCCTCCTCTCTCTGGTTCTTGTTAGAGCTCTGTGTTTTCTCTCTCTTAATGATAACACTGTGTTTGTATCTCCAAGGTCTCCCAACAACGATCATAATGGCGTGGATCCTCACTCGAAACTTCTACGATAACAAGGGGTGAGCTTCTGCGGGAGAGCAGAAAGGGTTTTCTAATGACTTTTACGCACACTCAGAAGGGTTGAATGCTGACAAATTAGAGTTAATCTTTAGTTCAGTTTAGGATTGCTTCTTATATTTCTAACACACTGTTCTAGCTGAGGTTAGTGTGGTTTTGTGTGTTTCCGTGTGTGAAGTGTTGAGATGAACAAAATTGCACCCATGTAACCACCTTGTTTATCTCATTACTGTTGTGTGTCCCAGGTGTTGGGATGACACAGATGTGGCCTTCATCTGGTGGATCATAAAAGCTCCAATAACTGCATCACTACTGGTGAGTGCAGCACAGTAACAGTGGGAGCTATAGAGGAATTATAAGAGTCCTCAATCTTGGATAGGGCCTGTATGACTCTTTGGCACTGGCTACTGTAGAAACGTATTTTGTGTTCTCATTAGATTTAACAAAAGCACATTTGTTGGTGCATTTCCTACATGCATGGAAGCAGGTACAAATGGCAGAGTGTGAAGAAAGGCTTGTTATCTTTGTCTGATAACAGCAAAAACAGTCAACTTCGTTTTCCCCCAATTGTAAATGGGGTTGATTTTAGGGTTATAGGTCATGGCTGACAATAGACCATGACAGATACATGTGCGACACCTCTTTGCTATTGGTTAAGGCTGCGACTTCGCCAAAGTTCCCCAAAAGAACAACTCAACGCGATACAAGGTTCAAATTTGAAGTTGTTCAATTTCAACTGAACAAGAGGCAAATATTAGCCAATGATAATTGTGCGCATGTGTAACCATGCCCTCAGTGGGGGCCGAGTGGTTTTATTCTGCCATCAACAAAACAAAATAAAGAGTGGAACTTTTTCCCCTTTTTCATTGCATTGTCCAAAGGTCTGACTGAGGGCCAGACAATAACAAGTGCTACAGTCGTAGCATATACTGTATTGGCTTTGTGTTTGTCTTTAGCTCTTTCTTTGTTTCATGTAGGTAAACTTCATCATCTTCATTAACGTGATCAGGATTCTGGTCCAGAAGCTGACATCTCCCGGTGTCGGTGGCAATGACACCAGTCACTTCAAGTGAGAAGAGATTACATCCACCTTCACTTTAAGATGTGCACACATTCAGGAACTTTATGTAACTTTATGTATTGTTCATGGGTATTCTTTTATTTACAACGTGCGCAGGAGGCTTGCCAAATCCACTCTGCTCCTCATCCCTCTGTTTGGGATGCACTACATGGTGTTTGCCTTCCTGCCAGAGAACACAGGAGCAGAGGCACGGATCTTCATAGAGCTCGGCCTCGGATCCTTTCAGGTACACCACACAACACTGCTACAAACTTAAGTGTGAACACTGAGATGTTGGAGATTGAAGTTTGCTCCGGATGTGCGTTTTTAGTATTTAATACTGTTCCTATAATACTTTTCTGCTCTGAAGGGATTCGTTGTTGCCCTGCTCTACTGTTTCCTGAATGGCGAGGTAAGTCAATACTATACTTTATATGCAGGCTTATAATTAAATCATTCATATGATCTCATTGGAATTGGTTATGGAGGGCAACATCCTTAATTATTACTATTGCAAACATACCTGAAGTTTAGTTAACATTTGTTAACAAGTAAAGGACTATACAATTGGTTTTGCATGTCAACCAAGAAGTTGTTCATATTTTAAATATATATATTATTCATAGTATATTTATGAAGTTTGGTAATAAATGTTTCAGATCCTGACATGTTTCATAGTATTGGTCTCATTCAGACATTGAGACAGCGTGTCCAGGGTGTCGGCATTAAAGGCACAGAAGTGTTTCTATGGGAATGACGATGATATTAAAATCTTTGGCCGCAATAACAGAGGTAGTAAAGTTGTATCCCCTGATGACTGAAGCAAATTCGAGAAAGATATAAATGGTTTGTCATTAAAACAAAAGAAAAGAAACACATGAAGAAATAAGGAAAAGGAAACAAGTGGAAGAACAGGAAATATATATTTAATCATTTCCAAAATTCACAAAGGTTATTATCCAACCAAAATATTTGTAAGTGTTAAGCCTTTAAAAACAAAGGATTTGCGTGGAGTTTATTCTCACTGTTGCTGCACTCATCATCATAAAATATGACATCAAACATTAAAAACATCATTTTAAAATCTCAATAGTGGCTATAAAACATATGGAAAAATACCATTCTTGATGAGAATGAAAGTGCATCGATTTCACAGGTATTAAATGCATTTGCCAAATGCATTTGTAAGTAAACAGTTTTCTAAACATGCTCAAAGAGGTTTGTGTATATAAGGACTGTTGGCTGTCTGTTTGCATGAAGGAGTCTTAATGTGTTTGCAGAGTAGTTATGTAGTCTGGTATATTTGGTAACATTTGGCTCATATGTATAAAGAAGTTGGATTAATTTCTTATAATTTATTTTTATTCTTGTTTGGGATTCTCACCACTTTTATTTTCAGATGAAGCACAAATAAATGAAAGCAGCTTCAAGCAGATGCTTTTGTAAAACCTGGTGTGACTCTGGCCAGGGCCTCCACACTCACACAGGTGTGTTCAGTCCCTGGTTGATTAGGGGTCTAACTACAGGTTAAAAGAGATGCGGTCTAAACAGGCAAAACAAGTGAACACCTGTGAGGACATGCAGAACAATAGTTTATTTTCTGAGAAATAACAAAAATATACTTGATTTTTTCAAATCAGGCTAAAATTCTATGGTATGTTTTTTAAAAGAATCTGAAAGTGTCTATATTCAATGGGCTGCAAATCTAGTAATATGTATTTTTAGTCCTGGAAGAAGAAAAAAGCCTGTTACAGACCAAGATGTACCTTTTAGAGAAGAACACAATGCGATCTGTCTCTTAAGCATTCCATCGGTTTTTATTTATGTATGTTTTTTGTAGGTGCAGGCAGAGCTTAAGAAGAGGTTTTGGAAGTGGCAGACTCAGAAGTACCTGCGCTACAGTAAACGGCGTCGTACGTTGTTCACTGAAAGCAGCACGATTACACAGATCTCCGTCCTGGACAAATCCAGCCCCAAAGATCAGCCGGCCTCAGAGACACACACCCTCACGCCCAGCAACATGTCCAGCGTCTGAGGCACAGTCGCTGCTGTTCATGTAAACTGCTCGGCATCTGGCCGACGTCCAGTGACCAAACCACAGAGCCTAAGAATGTTCAAGGTACCTCGTAACTCTGTACGGTACGGGTGTGTTGCAGGATCTTACATAGGCTGCCTCATATACAACCAAACTTGGTGACTTATGCCTAACTTTTTCGATTCCCATTATCCCACACTCCTTTCCCCATAATATGAATTAATTTCAAACTAAAAGGCTTCATATGGGCAAGACACAGAGGTCAAATATTTGTATTGATTTGGTATCATAGGAAAGATTTGGCTTTGGGGTCATCCTACACATCTTACTGACAACCAGCAAATTGTTACTCTGTATTTAGAAAAGTAACAGATATAGCTTCAAAACGTTGTCATTGTTTAAACGTAAATCAATAGAAAATCATCTTTATAAGTAACAATTTACATCATTTGTTCTGTCACAGCTCTTTCAATGCTCTGGTTTTTGATAAATGGTTGTGTTTGTGTTGTTTTGATTCATATTTGTGTTTGTGAGGACAGCCACAAATGTGTTGCAGCTGTGAGGTTTGCTAAGTAAGTTCAAACTTAAGTGGGTCGGGTGAATTACCTACAAGGGTTACAATACGGCAGATTTCACTTGAGTTGAAGCTGTTAAAAAGCAGAATGGTTTAATTATCAAACACCCAACACAGTCTAAAATATCTGATGAAGTTTATCTACCAAGTTGTTCATTTTGCGTATGTCACAAGCGCTGAAGGGCATGCTGTCTACAAGAAATTCTCACCAACACATTTCTTGAGTTTCAGTATCAAGATAATTATTGTTCTTATTCATTCAGTGCCACTAGTCTCTTGAATGTTGGGCAAGTAGGGCAATTGATCTGTGTAATAGAATATGCCCGTGTTACCATGTTGCACAGTGCACTAGTGCACATCTGGAGCACTTGACTGTAAAAGCTATGTATTTGTATGATTAATATTTCTCCGCTTTGTGTGAATGTAAATAGACTGGAACTAAGTTTATAGCAACGGAACTGTCCATCTAACATATTTATAAATCACATAGAAGGAACTTGTTACTGTAAAAAAAAAAAAAAAAAGATTTAAAAACGGGGTTGAAATGAATAAGTTGGTGTTTATATGTTATATATTTTTCTGAATTATACATGTTTGTTATTATACTATTCTTATATGTAATATTGCAAAATGTGAATAAGATTCTAATGTATATTTCTGTATTAGTTAGTGTAAGTGATGCCCAGTTGCTGATCGCTGTGCTAAAGCTAATGCTAATGCTAATGCAGAACCTGAGGAATAACTTCAAGTTGATGAACTGCAGTTTTTGTGTATCTATGCCTTGAATTCATATATAGTGTTTCTAATTTGGTGAATAGTTAGCAAGTCAGCACTCATTACTTATATTTACAGGAACTATTTCATTACTCCGCTTCTGACCGCTACAGTGCCTTGATCATACAGTAACTCAGTGTTTCAGTAGGTTTGTATTTAAAATCTGTGTATCAACATATATTTAAGATTGTGATGCTTAACTATGTCTTTACTGTGCAGCACAACAGGTGTGCTTCTGTGGCAAAATATATGATGAGAACTGTGTTTGAATTACAAAAACAAAGCTTTCATGGAATGTTAAATTGTGCAGTGGGACGTGAAGGGAGATATTAACTGAGAATGTTCAATGTGATGTTTTGCGTAGAAAGCTTCTCATGATGTGTCTGGACTTTGCTTTTTAGATGACATTCCTTTACAGTGTTATTTCTCCTTCTCAGTTTCTTTTACAGGTTCCGGGTTTACTACGAGAATGCAAGTTTCTCATGTGGTGTCTTCTTTTTTGGGTTGGGGGTGAACATTACAGGACCAGGCTCTTGATCATATATCATTGTGTAACTGTTAATGTCCCATGAAAACACAAATGAAATGTCTTGGTCCATCTCTCAATACTTTCTATCATCCCTGCCCTGTTTGTGGAACACAGCCTTATCCTAATGATTCCTAGAATTTAATCTTAAAAATAACAGCTAATTTCTAAAAAATATGTTCGTTTTTGTCAACTGATCCAAACGCATTAATACCCAATCATAATCATTACCATTTACACACACATTGTAGTTTATTTGACACTTATTCCAATACACTGTTCTGCTGCCACATATAAACTGGAAATCACCAAATGTGGATTCTTCCGCCCCTGAAAATAGTCCCAAACCCAAACGATGCACTGCTTCCTCCTGTTTGAGAGACAGGCTGCTTATGGGAACGACTGAGTCTTTTTCACGATGTATATTTTGAAGTTATTTTAAAGATTTAAAAAGGGAAGAGGAAATGAAAAGTACTGAGGCGGACTAACACATGTTGATGTTGGTAGTTTCACAGGCTTTCCTCACATAAAAAACTATTGTAACACCAGCCTTATCTTTCAAACCAAAACACAAAACAACATTTAGCCAACAAGTTAAAAACATTTATTGTCGATACTTCCATAATGTACAAAAAAAACTTTTCTCTTGTGCACACCAAAACAACATTAAATGGTGCACTGTGCAACGAAATAGATTGAATGAAAAGAGAGCTCATGAGCAAACGTTAGCAGGAGTGCTTTAGGTTACTTTTACATTCAGCCATTAGTACACAAAGTGCTGAGCCCCATTTTTAT
The DNA here is from genome assembly GCA_902827135.1 of Harpagifer antarcticus. Classification (NCBI taxonomy): domain Eukaryota; kingdom Metazoa; phylum Chordata; class Actinopteri; order Perciformes; family Harpagiferidae; genus Harpagifer; species Harpagifer antarcticus. The sequence goes on from CADEHL010000031.1 coordinate 2,476,345, forward strand.
TTGTATTTCTAACAGGCTACCGATACAAATAAACATTTCAATAAAGATGACCACTTAAAAAGCTGAAAAGGAAAAACATTTGAAAACAGGTCATGCTATAAAGTAAAAATCAAAGAGTACAGACGGTTGTTATGGCACTTCACTTTTCCTCATGTCTGCAAAGATTACAATCAAAGACAAAGAATTCCATGGGCCCAATTTGATAATTGTTCACAGTTGAAACACAATATGCATGTTCGAGCTCATGAATTGCCTCATCCATTTCAAAACAAGCAGCTGTGATTCCCTTAATGGCCTGAAAGCGTGTTCCTCTCTTTGTTATTACATCTGCCGGTCAAAATGAGATCAAAAGGATGTTACGCGCATGCATCAGCCTTTTAGAGAGCACAGAGTACAGGAGGCTTTATACAGTAGTTTATACACCATTACCAAAAAACAATGAAATATAGGAAAACGATCACAGCGCGACATTTTTAAATGACAGTTATTAACTTTGAACCACAGAAAACGGCATTTACAAGGAACAACGTCAGCAGCTTGTTTCTGTCTCGCACATTTAAACTGCAGTTTATAGTCACAAAGGTTGGCTACAGACCTTTTTTCAAACACTTCAACTAACTACTTCATTTTAATAATAGAAACATCTTTGTCTGACATCAACATAGTACTGGCAATATAAGGCTCCAACTCCCATATTAACACTAAAGGAAATCATTTAGAAATATGTCAAAAGCAGTCGGTGCATGTGCCGGTGAGATTGTCAAAAATGTCTGTGATGAATTGAACTGAATATTTGACCGAAGTAGAGTGGGTCGTGATTGTCACACCCTTCACTTATTATAGCGTGTCAATCTGAATACACACAGCAGACCAATACAGTTTCATGTCACACTTCTTTTGCATGGTCTGGACTCCCAAGAAGGAATGCATTTTGGCAATTTGCAGGTCAAGAGATGAGTTGACATTCTGAGCAAAACTGAACAAAAATCGAATGGAGAAGGGAAAGTAAGGGAGTTAAGATTTACTGCTACGATAAATGAGATGTGTACTAAAAAAAATAATATCATTTGAGTAACATAGGATAATATTCTGTCAATAATAGAGCGCCTCCTAAATAATTTACGTTTCTTTTTTCACAGATATGGTTTTAGAGACGCTTAGCCATTTCCCTACATCCATGTTTCAAGTGTTGGCCATAAGCCAAGAACAGACAAAACAAATGTTTTACATTTAAGATAACTGTCAAATGGAAAATGGGGGTAACTGTACTCATAACCTTAAACCCAGGTTGGTCCCAGAGAAAGTAAATGCTTGAATCATTTTGTTCTTTTTTTTTCTATGTATAAAAAAGTATAATTATTTAACGACATTGTGTCACCTTTAGGACTCCGTACTTGACATCTCTTTATCTGCAAATTACCAAAACAATGTTTTTGTGTGACTTTAAAGAGCAGAAAACTCAATATTTGATTATAGTGTATGCTCGGCTGAGCAGATGTACGTTACAATTATTATCAGTCATAAATAATGTGGAATCAAAGATCTCAGCTCCAGTTTCTCTTATAAAATACAATTGCAGCTCGACTAAATGATTTCTGTCTTTTCAAATATGGACTCGTATTTAGGGAACATTTTGAAGAAAGCCCCTTAAACAATACTAGGATTTCAGAAAGAAAAGAGCTTCAGGTGCGTGACTGTTTAACTTTCCCTTTTCCGCTAGGAAGTCAAAATGAAGGATGTGTAGGGGAACTAAACATATTTCTTAGTGTGTTCATGTAATATACTGTACAGTCACTGACGTAGTTATTAGTCTGTACTGTAGCATTGCTTTATTTAAAACGTATGTTCTGCTCATCTTTAGCAAAGACAACTTAAAGTACTTCGAAGGCCTCCAGGTTTAAAATACTGATTTAGTCTTAAGCATCATAAAAGCACTTTGTTCAACCACGTTATATTCTTTGCAGATTCGTTTTGAAATGAAAAAGGACAAATCAAAATACTTGTTTTGTGCTTAAAGGCACTTTTGGAGACAAAAAGTAGAGTAGAACATAGGGATCGAGAGGACAGTCCAGTCAGACCAAAAGAAACATCAGCAGTGACATCGAATGCAAAGCTAACACAGCCTTCGTAAACAGATACGGCCGTGCAAAAAAGTCAAGGAGTTGGTCTTTGGAGTTACAGTATTACCCCCGATTGAAACGTCCAAAGAGTAACGACTATGTGCTTGTCTTCAAGCGTAAAGAGAGCAAATGCCACAAGAGTTGCAAACTGCTGAAAGACATAGAGATACTGGTACGAGGGATTTGTCTGAAGAAGCCCTCATTAATCAGAATGAAAACTGATTATTCATATGGTCGTTTTTTTCAGAAACAAATCTGGAAATCTTCTCCAAAAAGCAGTGAAGTGCTTTCTGATGGTGAAGTACAATGTTGAAATGTCCTGTAGGAGAGGCTTTGCTTCACACAGTGACAAGAGAATCTGTATTACAGCGCATAGCCTCCACAACAGCCCGAAATACGTTTCTTGAAGAAAAATAAACTTTAACACCACTGAATTATCACCAAAAAAGTAACACTAAACCACATGGACAATAAATGCATGTTCATGCAAGCAGTTGAACTCATGATGCTTTCTTCCATGAGTATCATTGACATTTTCTGTACTAACGCGTTTAAAACTACAGACGCACTCCAAAAGTATTCCTCTCAGAGGTCAAGTTTCCAGTGCTGAGATTTAAAAGAGAGGGTCGTCATCGGCAAACCTCACCACTGCGACGACATCTGAACAATAGTTATCATCATTTAACCCTGGTATGTTTTTTTCTCTCTTTTTGGCAATTCACATAAATGGAAAAAATATGTCCTTCTCAGAAATACTGCTTTTCTCCAACTTGTTGGATCCAGGTGAAATGTCACCTTCGACATTCCTCAGCCTGTTTGTCTTCATCTCTTTGCTTTACATCAGTCACAGTTTACACAGGAAACAAAGGCTTGTTACAGTAGTGGGGAATAGTCTGGATGTGTTCAATAAGTGTGGGTATGACCTGGGGTCCATAATGTTTGAGCTCAATAAATAACATTGATTTGATGGTGAGAAGTTCACATTTCTAACACTGACTTAATCTTGAACCTTCATTCTTAAATTTCCGTCAACATATTTATAAAAAAATGTTCCCAGTTAAGGTATCTACTGTACATCAGGGCGGGTCAGAATATTAGCAGCAGAGGCCGGAATATCAAGAATTTGAGGGGGAAACTCTAGAAAACTCTGTGTAATACACAGGAAAACTGCATCTTTTAAACAGCATGCCATCATTTTATAAATCAGGTTTTCACATAAAAAGGCTAAATGCCAAGCTTTAGCTAAAATAACTCTGATGTCATCACACTGCCATCGCTAAGGGTTATCCTTTTCAGTACTCAACGGGATAAACTTAATGTGTAAAATCAGTAGAGTTTCCCTTTACGGTGTTCACATGAATAACGGAACCATTTCAAATGGCATGGCAGCTGGGATGTCTGCATCTAAAGAGCAATACAGTGTATATATACAGTCTAAAAACACATTTTAAAGAAAGGGTGAACTTGAGAATTGTTTTTAAAAACGTTCTCAGACTGACTGGAATGATCACTGTGAGGGGGCTGCAGAAATAAACCACCCCCCCAACACGTGCGATACAGCAGCACATACTGTAGCACCGGACAACAGTAATACAATATATACAGAGAGATCAACCGCCCAACAGGACTTTAGATATTCACTAGAATTCGTAATCATGCCCTTTGAAGTGGACCAAGTTTTGCACTCCTGAACTCGGAGCTCGGGACTAAAAGAGATTATTTGGCACCAGACGTTCAGGTTGGGTCATAATTGGGGTAAAAGCAGGTCAGACAAGAGGCTGTTCTGGGTCGCTGGAGTTGAGCTGGGTTTCTATCATGGTGTCGTCCGGGTACGGATTGGGGTACGGGTTGAGGAACGGGTTGGTGAGTCTGGTCATGGGGAGGAGGATGGGTGCATCGGGTTTGGCGTCGCTGCAGGGCGCTGCATCCCCCCCGATGGGACTCAGGTCACCGGGGTCTCGGCAAGCAGGCTGGACATGCGGATCTGCGAGCTGCTCTTGCTGAGGATGGACAGCTGCGTGCCCCCGTTCACCCCACTGCTCGCCAGCGAAGGATGCCGGTGCTTCAGGTCCACAGCAAAGTACCTGTTCACCGTCCAGCTGCGCCATTTCCTCTTGATCTCCGATTGCACCTTGAGGGATATACTTCACAAGGTCATTATTAATGGACCTCGCTTGAAAGAGGCCAGCTCACTGTCCCTCACAGCTCTGTTTGTGCTATATCTCATTGTATTAGCTTCCTAGGGATTCTTTCTGACAAATACTTTTCCCTCAAATGAAAACGATTGTATGCCCACACTAAACATGTTTAAAAGTTGCAAGAAAAACCTCAGCTTATCAAAAATAGTCCATGTCATATAAATGAAGGAAATTAGATCAAATTCAGCATTTTCTTTTAATTACCACTCCATTTCCAATATATATTTTGGTTTGAAAATAAATCCTGTAAACTATAAGCCTTATCTTTACCAATAATTCACATATGATCCTTTAAAACGAAACAGGTATGTTGTGAATCAGTTGTGTTTGTATGTGTCTGTGATTCATTTGTGAATTCAGAGAACTGGTGTAAAGGCGTCAGTGATGATGTTTACCTCCCCGTTCAGGAAGCAGTAGAGGACTGCCACGACAAAGCCCTGGGGAAACAGAAGGTCCAAGAATTAGACAACGAAGAACACTTACATATCAACTTTAAAAGGAGAAACAACTGCAGTGAGTGATACAAGACACTACTGTGATAAAAGGCAGGATTCATTTTCAGAATGGTATTTTCACACACAATAACTCACACTCGTTTTCATATAAAAGCTGAAGACTTGATTTGAAACTTGAAATCAACTTTATAGATTCCAAGCAGTCAGGTCATACTTGAGTCTTAATAAATGGACAGATGTGTTCAAATCCCTAAGTTTCCTTCAATGGCTGATACAAAGGTACAGAATGTGTAAATAGTCATTCTCAGGCCATGATGGAGGATCAGTCACCTGGAAGGATCCGAGTCCTAGCTCAAACACCAGACGCTCCCTCTTGCTCACGTTCTCGGGGGAAAAGGCAAACACAGTGTAGTGGATCCCAAACAGAGGAATCAGGAGCAGAGTGGAGCGGGCCAACCTCCTGCAAAATAACACACAGAATAATGATGAAACTGGGATACAGTGTGTCCTCATTTTCATCATAGGTCTGTCGTAATAGACCTCAACTACAATTTGAATCTTAATCATTCAGTCATAGAAGTATAAGTATTTGTCAAATGCTGGCCCTGGTATTTTCAGGAATGATTACAGCACAAATGCATTAACACATTTCTCTGTATTTGGGGGGGGGGGGGGGGGGGCAGGAGCTCCAACAAGGCGTGTAGGACAGAGAGTGAATGCACATACTATACAGAGATGCTGTGTGAGAAACCAATTTGAGTTTGGAACATTGCACAGTATAAATCTATTGTAGTAGACTTCAACAATGGAATTATGATCAGTAGAAATGGCCATGACCTTTACAAAATTAATGGGGATATATTTTGCTAATTTTTAGGTTCATGTTTTGGTTTTGGGTTTTTACAAAAACGTGTTTACATGCTTTAATGTTCAAAATAAAAAAAATTGTTTTGGCATACAGTTTGCTGAAATACTCAATTTTAGCTTGTGTCTCTGTAAGATCCCCTTTTACAAAAAAGCATATTCTGCGCTGATTGGCTGGTGAGAAAAATCGAGTTCTCAAACAGTGGGTGTAGATATGGTGTAGATGCATAAGGGACTGTACTGTATATTTCAATACGAATGGGTTTTCTTATAATAGTTATATGGGTTGTCTATGTTTTGGTTCAGTGCTTACTAACCCACTAGGGACTGGAAATATGCAAAAGCACTGATAAAGCGAGCTTCCCTTATGTCCCTCTGTTGAAATATAGCTATTGAAACATAAAACTTAAATGTCAGGCAGAACATTTTAATAAAAAGACAACATAAAACAACTTACAGGTAAATACTGGATTCATTTCCACCGATATCTGGGGACTGTAACTTCTGGACGAGGATGACGATGATACCGATGAAGAGCACAAAGTTGACCTACAGACAAGATGTAACGCAAACAAGTCAATATGTATTTACAAATATTGTTTAATTGTTTAATATTATATAAAGTTTTGTTTATATTGTTATTTGATATAATATTTTCAATGTTTAATTCTCTTTTCCACTTTTTAAAGTATTTTAAGTATTGTATTTTAATGTCTGAACACACTTCTGTGACGAAATCATTTCCAAAATTGGGATCAATAAAGTATCTATATCTATCATCTATCTATCTTGTTTATGTTGTGTGTGTTATGTCACTGCATAGGTGATAACAACATACCATAATTGAAGCGAGTACAGGTCCCTTGATCACCCACCAGATGGCAGCGTTGTTATTCATGTCCCAACATCTGAAGGAGCAGGAGGATACAACATCACATTCAAAGCATTGTCAGACACACTTCAACATACAGGTACTACACTCTGTTGTTCAAAACCTACCCGTTATCATCAAAGTGAAACTTCAGCACTGCCCAGATGGTCACACACACTGTGGGGGTTCCTACATTGACAAGAAAACAAGGATACAAAAATGAGTAACGATTCATGAGATGGGATAAGAATTCCAGTTTGCATGTTGTGGTTTGTCGCTCACCCCAACCAATGATGATGTACCAGTAGAAATATCTCTTCTCAGGGAAGAAGGTCTCCACTAGTAAAGTGAAGAGGTACAGACCCTCGATGAAGAGCCAGAAGTAGTTAGAGAGGACGCAGTAATGGAAGAATATCATCACTGCTCGACACTCAAGCTTGAAGGAGAGAAAAAGACACCATGGGAAAATTGGTCTTCTCGAGAAAAACCTTGTTATAGATAAATAATGTATATAGATACAAATAATTCGAGCAAATCATCCGTTGCCTGTTAACATGTAAAACAAGAGCATTGTAGGAACGTCTGCAGGCCTGTTGGTGTTACTCACAGTGTGTATGAAGCAATGCTCACTGTCTGCTTCGGCATACAGCACGCTGTCTTTGATGAAGACTGAAATCGCTCTCAAGATGAAAGACACAAATAGGTTCATGTGGATGAAGTTCCTCGTACAGTGCAGCTTCCTGATTAGAGCCAACAGACAGGAACACACTGATTACAGTTTTTAATAAACACAATAACTGCATGCAGTGGAACAATACGTTGAGGTGTGTTTTGTTGTCATTCAGTGATCAACATGCAGAAATAGTTCACACAGTTATATAGTCGTAGGAAAAGCAGTTGAAGCAGCAATTGTAGAGGCAAAAGTGAGCTCGGTGGGGCGTGCCACATTTTCCATTTGGGAAGAAGCCCCCGCATTCACTACGATGACGCGTTGTATCTTGATACACATGGTTTTCTTAATGTAAACATGCATTAATTACTGTGGTCTATGTCTAGGAATAGCCCAAAAAGAAATATCATGGATTTTATTGCTCCATTTAAAAATGTTTGTCTCATTATTTTACCTCTGTAAAGCGTCTTTGAGCACCTGATAAAGCGCTCGATAATTTGTATTAGTATCTCTCTTCTTTTTTTTCAAGTGTTCACATGACATTACATTGTCAGTAAAAATAACTCTGATCTTGGTTTCACACGGGAATCGGACGCCTGGGTGAAAGTCCTGTGTTTGTTTGTTATCAGTACTGTAGGAGCCACAACATCAGCTGCATCAATAGTAGTAGTAGTTGTGGTAGTACATGAAGTGATAACAGCAAAAGCAGTGATAGTACTAACACTTCTTGAAGTAGAAGTACATACCAAGAAGTTAACAACTTTTCTTTTGAAAAACAATAATAATGTTCACCATGAAAGGGATTACCTCATCCTAAAATAATGTCAATGTGTTTTAAGATATTTGATGTTAATAAGCAAGATGCCTGAAATATCCTTCAGTTCTTTTCTAGAAGAAGTTCTTGTTTTTCCCAACACGCCCCACCAAGCTGCAGTACCACCCCTGACCACTAGACGGCTCACCTGAACCTGCACAAGATGACCATGGCCATGACGAGGGACACTAAAGAGGTGCTGTAGCCCACAGTGTACAGAGCCTTCACTGACACAAAGTACATGTCCTAAAATGGAATCACAAGAACAACAAAAAGTTAATAAACTGCTTTTTCAATAATATACAATGTCTCATTTAACCTATTGCTCTGAGAGTGATACCTACCGGATGGCTACTGTTCCCTTCTTCAGACATGCAGGCATCAACGTAATGAGGGAAGGTCTCATCCCATCCGAACTCAGTGCAGTTCCGACTCACCATGCCTGGCTCTGTGGACGCAGGACAATTCATTTAAAACACATACTGTACTAATATGTCGAGTGAAATCAGGAAGATGTAGTACCCTCTTAAATGATTTGCTTCATTTAGTTGGTTTTCCCCTTAAATTGAAATGTGTGTAATGTAACTCAGAGAATAGATTTTCCAACCACAAGCACACACTGTACTTGTGAGGACAAACAATGACACAAATGAAATCAAGGAAACGTCAACTTGAACGCCAACACAAGAAAACCACACTAACAGTCCATCTTCAAATCTACAAAGACTATCTCCAGCAGTACAGTAACGCACTCAAAGCAGCCCGGTCTAATTACTACTCACAACTCATTCAGTCTGGCTCCAGCAACCCCAAGCGTCTGTTCTCCACCATCAGCAAACTTCTCAAACCCTGTGACAACGCCACCTCATCCTTCACCACCGAACAGTGCAACTCCTTCCTCTCATTTTTCCAAACCAAAATCAGCAACATTTACAGCAATCTGACACCCTCATCAGCACCCCCCACCTTCCCTCCTGGCTCCCCCCCCCTTCACCTCACACCCCCTGTCCCACTTCTCCCATGTGACCCCCATGCAACTGTCCGACTTCATGACTGGAATTAACTCCACCTGCACACTTGACCCAATGCCCTCCAAATGTATTAAAGAGAGCCTCCCTGCCATCTCCCAACTCATCGCCACCATCATTAACTCCTCCCTCAGATCTGGATCAGTTCCCCCCTCTCTCAAACTGGCTGCTGTCACACCCATTCTCAAAAGACCTGGACTCACACCTGACATCATGTCCAACTTCCGGCCCATCTCAAATCTCCCCTTTCTGTCAAAAATACTTGAACGTGTCGTTGCCTCACAACTTAAAGCCCATCTCAGCTCCAATGATCTCTTTGAGCCATTTCAATCCGGTTTCCGATCAAAACACAGCACCGAAACAGCTCTTCTCAAAATCACAAACGACCTCCTCCTCTCCTCTGACTCCGGCAACCTTAACATCCTCATCCTCCTCGACCTCACCGCAGCATTCGACACCATCAACCACGCCATCCTGCTGTCCCTCCTCGAATCATCACTCAACATCACCGACACTGCACTCTCCTGGCTGAAATCCTACCTCACCGACAGACATCAGTTTATCAACATCAACAACTGCACCTCCTCCACTGCTCCTCTGTCCCAAGGCGTCCCCCAGGGTTCGGTGCTTGGCCCCCTCCTCTTCATCCTCTACATGCTCCCCCTTGGCAAAATAATTCGTCGCCACAACCTTCAATTTCACTGCTACGCCGATGACATCCAACTTTATATCTCAACAAAAACCATCACCCCCACAACACACTCCACTCTCACCAACTGTCTCTCAGAAATAAAAGCATGGATGCAAACAAACTATCTCCAACTGAACAGTGCCAAATCAGACATCATCATCATTGGCCCCCCATCCTGTATCAAAGACATCCAGAATTTCAACTTCACCATTGACAGCCACACTCTATCTCCCCCCTCTCACATCCGCAACCTCGGAGTCATCTTCGACAGTCAACTCAAATTCAACCACCACATAAATCACATCACCAGGACCGCCTTTTTCCACCTCAAAAACATTGCCCGTCTCCGCCCATCACTCTCCTCCTCTGCTGCTGAAACCCTGATTCATGCATTCATGCATTCATCACTTCACGACTCGACTACTGCAATAGCATCCTCTACGGCATACCATCCAACCTAATCAATAAACTCCAACATATCCAGAACTCAGCTGCCCGTCTCCTCACCCACACCCGAGACCACATCACTCCCGTCCTCCAGAACCTCCACTGGCTCCCCGTCCGTCAAAGAATCAACTTCAAAGTCCTCCTCATTACTCACAAAGCCCTCAACAATCAGGCCCCCCCTACCTCACAGACTTGCTGCACCACCACGCCCCTTCCCGCTGCCTCCGCTCATCAGAAGCCAACCTCCTATCCATCCCCACCCGCACCAATCACCGGACCTGGGGGGACAGAGCCTTCTCCGTCGCTGCCCCCTCCCTCTGGAACTCACTCCCCCAACCCATCAGAGACTGCACTGACCTCACCACCTTCAAAAAACTTACAAAAACTCACCTCTTCAATCTGGCTTTTAATGTGTGATTGTTTACTATATATTTATTTGTTGTTCCTTCCTTTTTCCTTCACTATATCTGTAAAGCGTCTTTGAGCACCTGTAAAAGCGCTAACAAATTAAATCTATTATAAAACATTCCCTACCCCCTAACGATGACATCGGACACAACCGTATTCTTATCTTAACACTATGTGGGGACCAATGAAACGTTCACATTTTCAAAAGTGTTGTAAAACATTTATTTGAGGAATTCTTTAATCATTTCAGTACCTTCTTTTGTGTGTGTCATGTGTGTGTGTGTGTGTGTGTGTGTGTGTATGTGTGTGTTTGTGTATGTGTGTGTTCTTTGGTCCCCACTTTGTATTAAAGCTAGAAATACATTTTTTGATTTGCATAGTTACGGTAATGTACACTGAACAAAAATATAAATGCAACACTTTTGTTTTTGCTCCCGTTTTTCATGAGATGAACTCAAAGATCTAAAACATTTTCTATATACACAAAATAACCATTTCTCTCAAATATTGTTCACAAATCTGAAAAAATCTGTGAGAGAGAGCACTTCTCCTTTGCCGAGATAATCCATCCCACCTCACAGGTGTGGCATATCAAGATGCTGATTAGACAGCATGATTATTGCACAGGTGTGCCTTAGGCTGGCCACAATAAAAGGCCACTCTAAAATGTTCAGTTTTATCACACAGCACAATGCCACAGATGTCGCAAGTTTTGAGGGAGCGTGCAATTGGCATGCTGACAGCAGGAATGTCCAACAGAGCTGTTGCCCGTGAATTGAATGTTCATTTCTCTACCATAAGCCGTCTCCAAAGGCGTTTCAGAGAATTTGGCAGTACATCCAACCGGCCTCACAACCGCAGACCACGTGTAACCACACCAGCCCAGGACCTCCACATCCAGCATGTTCACCTCCAAGATCGTCTGAGACCAGCCACTCGGACAGCTGCTGCAACAATCGGTTTGCATAACCAAAGAATTTCTGCACAAACTGTCAGAAACCGTCTCAGGGAAGCTCATCTGCATGCTCGTCGTCCTCATCGGGGTCTCGACCTGACTCCGGTTCGTCGTCGTAACCGACTTGAGTGGGCAAATGCTCACATTCGATGGCGTCCGGCACGTTGGAGAGGTGTTCTCTTCACGGATGAATCCCGGTTTTCACTGTTCAGGGCAGATGGCAGACAGCGTGTGTGGCGTCGTGTGGGTGAGCGGTTTTCTGATGTCAATGTTGTGAATCGAGTGGCCCATGGTGGTGGTGGGGTTATGGTATGGGCAGGCGTATGTCATGGACGACGAACACAGGTGCATTTTATTGATGGCATTGTGAATGCACAGAGATACCATGACGAGATCCTGAGGCCCATTGTTGTGCCATTCATCCACGACCATCACCTCATGTTGCAGCATGATAATGCACGGCCCCATGTTGCAAGGATCTGTACACAATTCCTGGAGGCTGAAAACATCCCAGTTCTTGCATGGCCAGCATACTCACCGGACATGTCACCCATTGAGCATGTTTGGGATGCTCTGGATCGGCGTATACGACAGCGTGTTCCAGTTCCTGCCAATATCCAGCAACTTGGCACAGCCATTGAAGAGGAGTGGACCAACATTCCACAGGCCACAATCAACAACCTGATCAACTCTATGCGAAGGAGATGTGTTGCTCTGCGTGAGGCAAATGGTGGTCACACCAGATACTGACTGGTTTTCGGACCCCCCCAGACCCCCCCAATAAAGCAAAAATGCATGTTTCAGAGTGGCCTTTTATTGTGGCCAGCCTAAGGCACACCTGTGCAATAATCATGCTGTCTAATCAGCATCTTGATATGCCACACCTGTGAGGTGGGATGGATTATCTCGGCAAAGCAGAAGTGCTCACTATCACAGATTTTTTCAGATTTGTGAACAATAATTGAGAGAAATGGTTATTTTGTGTATATAGAAAATGTTTTAGATCTTGGAGTTCATCTCATGAAAAATGGGAGCAAAAACAAAAGTGTTGCATTTATATTTTTGTTCAGTGTATAATGTCAATGTGTGTTTGTGGGCAAGATTTTTACAAAAATCTGCAATTCAATGAAAGTACATCAACTTTTACCATGTGAGCACTCCAACAAGACATGTGAAGAGGAGCCTCAACATGTCAACAGCATTAGTTGCTGATGGTAAATGGGAAGCAACTCACCATAGTCTTCTTCACTGATGAACTGAGAGAAGAGTTCAGGACAGTCGACTTCCACCACCTCCCCGATCTTTGCAGGGTGCCAACACGTCAGGTTGTCCCACATCCACGGACAGCCTGAGGAAACAACAGGTGAACAAACACAGTTCACAACAAGAGCCATATGTTACTTAATTTGGGTGAAAAAAGGCCACATATTATCATTTAGCTAAGGGTTTTTTACTCATATATAATTTTACAACAGCATCAAAAAAGAGCGAAAGTCTTGTACAGGAAGAAGATAGTTCGGCAGAGACGTTCTTAATAATATGTATGATAATTTGTTATAAGAATACTTTTTGGGGGACACAGGTCTAGATGGAACATAAACATAGATGAGATTTTGGGGTGAGTCATGTGTATTCATACATCTTAGAGCCAAGCGGGAGCTTTGTGGCAGGGTTAACAGGAGAAGCTAGTGTTTTAGTCAAGACCACAAACCACCTTAAACCAAAGAGTTCATTTGCTTTGCCGATTGTCTCTGTTGCCACTGCTTTAGTTTGTTATGCTTTGAATCAAACAAAGAAACTCAAAGGCAAACTGTGAATTATTTCTAATGATCTCTCTTTGCTGACAAGCAGGTCAAAGTCAGAGTACCGCAATTTGTAGAATTATCTTTTTCTCATTAGTATGCTGATCCTGAAGATATTATTGTTAATAATCTCTATGTTTATTCTGTGATAATTAGCCCAAATAGGAAACTGTTACAAGTGGTGGTTATGATGAGGGAGAGGGATTAAAGGCTACACTCACACACTCACAATCACCTACCGTAGTCTGGGTCGTTCCCAGGATCGTCCGAGGCCATCATTTCCATGCATTTCTCCTGCTCCATCTTGATCACACAGTTTGAGTGGACCTGTTGGCTGTAATCCTGGAAAACAACATCAAACACACACACACACACACACACACACACACACGCACACACACACACACACACACACACACACACACACACACACACACCACACACACACACACACACACACACCACACACACACAAGACACAGAAAGAGAGAGTCAAGTGGCAGAAGATTACATCAGAGCACAGAGGAAGGACCCAAAGGTAAAATAGAAGATGCTGCTCCATTAGCTTCACCATGCGGTTCACACCACAGTGTGGGAGAGGTCTCTGCTCTTGGATCTGTTTAAACACTCAGCCAATTAAACAAACCAGTTCAGAGCTGTTGGCACTCTCCCCGAGCAACTGACCCGGAGGAGGGGCATTATTCTAATTTAAACAAGGCAGGAAAGCCTTTCAGACGTGCACTGTTCACACCAGACCGTGCCAGGGGTTACTCCCATCTGTTGAAAAGTGGTAGGCAGACACACAGAAGTGACTGTTTAAACTTGTAGCCCTCCAGCGGCGTCAACACAATCGAGGCCGGGGAGTCCCACAGCTACTTCACTAAAGAAACGGAGGTCACCCCAAGAGACACCATCTCCACAGCCCCCCTCTGACAGCTGCATAATGAGGGGCTGACGTTGGGACTGAGGAGGGGGTGGAGATGGAGGTGAGTGTCTGCTAAGGAGCTTGTGTGTGCTGGCGTCAGTCTGGGAGACGCGACGTCACAGCTTTATGAGGTGTAGGAGAGGATTAGTTAAGCATTCACCCGCTGACGTCAACAGCACTCGCATGGGAGTCATGCACTGACGATCTACTGGAGTAATAGAGATGCAGGCGCTTTGGGAGCATCGTGGGGAACGAGTGTCGACATACTGTCTGTATCCTCGAATCTACTGGGTGATTTATGTGCTGCACTCTCCAACAACAGCATCATGTCTGCAGTGGTACAGCTACATTGAATGCTCTGGCAGTAAAGGCACATATGGTTGTAATAGGCATTCACTGGATCTGTTACGTGATGTGGATGTTTTTTATCTTAAATCCTTAGTTAAACATGGTAGATATTATCATATATCAGTCATATTATTGGGCTCAGAAGAAAATATATAATTTCTTAAAAGCTGCAGTACTATATGAATGAAAATAAATTCTTGAATTACCATAAGTACATGGATTTATTAACATATTTAACAATACAATAGATGTGTATATATAACAGCAATCCACGTCTCAATCAAACTAAATCTAAAATGTAGATATTGAGAAGCGGGTAGGTAGCAGGACGGTTGCCAGGTAGAATGTGATGAGTAAATCCAGAATGGACATTTTTTTTTTTAGATATTGGTTCCCTTCTCCAGCCAAGAAAAGTCCTTTAAGGCAAGGCAAGGCAAGGCAAGGCAAGTTTATTTATAGAGCACTTTTCAACACAAGGCAATTCAAAGTGCTTTACAACAAATGAAAGACATTAAGAAAATGGCATTTAAAATCAGTCATTAAAAAGAAAAGCTAATAAAATAAACATTAAAAGAAGAAATACATGGATAAACACTAAAAGAAAAAATACATGGATAAAAGTTACAGTGCAGTCTAAGATATGAATAGTTCAATTAAAAGCAGCGACAAAAAGAAAAGTCTTTAGTCTGGATTTAAAAGTAGTCAGAGTTGCAGCGGACCTGCAGGTTTCTGGGAGTTTGTTCCAGATATTTGGAGCATAATAACTGAACGCTGCTTCTCCATGTTTAGTTCTGACTCTGGGGACAGAAAGCTGACCAGTCCCTGAAGACCTGAGAGATCTGGATGGTTCATAATTTAGCAGTAGATCAGAAATGTATTTTGGGCCTAAACCATTCAAAGCTTTATAAACCAGCAGCAGTATTTTGAAATCTATTCTTTGACACACAGGAAGCCAGTGTAAAGACTTCAGAACAGGAGTGATGTGATCCACTTTCTTCGTGTTAGTGAGGACTCGAGCAGCGGCGTTCTGAATCAGCTGCAGCTTCCGAATAGACTTTTTAGTGAGACCTGTGAAGACACCATTGCAGTAGTCGAGTCTACTGAAGATAAAAGCATGGACAAGTTTTTCCAAATCCTGCTGCGACATTAGTCTTTTAATCCTAGATATGTTCTTTAGGTGATAGTAGGCTGATTTAGTAATTGTTTTAATGTGGCTGTTGAAACTCAGGTCAGAGTCCATGACTACACCTAGATTTCTGGCTTTATCTGTTGTTTTGAACATTGCAGACTGAAGCTCAGCGCTAACTTTTATACGTTCTGCCTTGGCTCCAAAAACCATTACCTCAGTTTTATCTTTGTTTAATTGGAGAAAGTTCTGACACATCCAGTCATTGATTTGTTCAATGCACTTACTCAGTGTTTGAATTGGAGCATAGTCTCCTGTTGAAACTGTTACGTAAATTTGTGTGTCATCTGCATAGCTATGGTAACTTATTTTGTTGTTTTTCATTATCTGAGCCAGTGGTAGCATGTAGATATTAAAGAGAAGCGGCCCCAGGATGGAGCCTTGAGGAACCCCACATGTCATATTTGTCAACTCAGATGTGTATTTACCAATAGAAACCAAGTTTTACCAAGTTGTTTCTGTCCTTTAAGTAGGATTCAAACCAATTTAGGACGGTTTCCGAAAGTCCCACCCAGTTTTCCAGTCGGTCTAGTAATATGCTGTGGTCAACAGTGTCAAATGCAGCACTGAGATCTAATAATACTAACACTGAAGTTCTGCCACTGTCTGTGTTTAAGTGGATGTCATTAAAGACCTTTACAAGAGCAGTCTCAGTACTGTGGTTTGGACGAAAGCCTGACTGGAACACATCGAAACAGTCATTTAAATGCAAAAAATTACTCAGCTGTTGAAAAACAACTTTTTCAATGATTTTACCTAGAAATGGCAGGTTTGATATGGGCCTGTAATTGTTCATAACTGAAGCATCTAGATTATTCTTTTTTAAGAGCGGTTTAATGACTGCAGTTTTCAGGGCCTGTGGAAAAATACCTGAGTGAAGAGATTTGTTTACTATATGAAGTAGATCTGAGGCCATGCAAGGCAAAACATCTTTAAAAAATCCCGTTGGAATAATATCAAGGCAGCAGGAGGAGGATTTCAGAAGTTGAATAATGTCCTCTAGGTTTTTATCATTAATCTGATGGAATTGTGTCATGGTGTTTGAATTGATGTTAAGTGGACACAGAGACAACACATTTGCTGTTCCTGATGCAGAGGCACTGACTGCTTGTCTTATTTTCTGAATTTTGTCAGTGAAAAAGGAGGCAAAATTATTGCACGCCCTGGTGGATAGAAATTCAGAGGCTACTGACACTGGGGTGTTAGTTAGTCTGTCGACGGTAGCAAACAAGGCACGTGCATTGTTTTTGTTTTTGGTAATGATGTCATAGAAGAACGATTGTCGTGCGTTTTTCAATTCCAAATTATAAAGGCCAAGTCTCTCTTTATAGATTTCAAAGTGAACCTGGAGATTTGTTTTTCGCCACCTGCGTTCAGCTTTTCGACACTCTCTTTTTTCTGCTCTCACGGTCATGGCCTTTCTCCATGGAGATATTTTCTTGCCAGTCACTTCTTTTACCTTAGTTGGAGCAATGGCATCTATAATATTTTTAATTTTTGAATTAAAATGATCTACTAGCTCATTTACTGAGATGTTAGCAGGGGCAAGTGTGGAAGACAAATTCTGAGTAAACATTTCCCTAGTGTTTTCAGTTAAATATCGCTTTGTGGTTACCTCTTTTTGAACATTTTTGTGAACAGAAATAGAGCTCTCAAAGAAAACACAGGAATGATCAGAGAGTGCAACATCAGTCACCACAACCTTAGAGATATTCAGACCCTTTGAGATAATTAAGTCCAGAGTGTGCCCCTTATTGTGCGTGGGCTCCGTCACATGCTGAGTCAGTCCATGGCTATCAAGAACACAAAACAGTTCTTTTGCCCCTCTGTCCTGAGGGTTGTCAACATGGATGTTAAAATCACCAACAATGACTAAACGGTCAAAGTCAATACACACTATAGACAGCAGTTCAGTAAAGTCATCATAAAAGCTTGCACAGTATTTGGGTGGTCTATAGATATTTAGGAACAGAGCTCGAGAGGAGCATTTCAGCTGAAGGGCCACATATTCAAAAGAAGCAAAGTTCCCATAAGATGTCTTCCTGCATTGAAGGGAATCATTGAACAGAATAGCAACTCCACCCCCTTTCTTATGCATTCTTTCCTGACTCATAAAACCAAAGTTGGGGGGGGTTGATTCGATAAGAACAGCTGCACTATTATTTTGTTCAATCCAAGTTTCTGTTAAAAACATAAAATCGAGATTGTGCTCAGTGATAAAAGCATTGATTAAAAATGTTTTTCCCGCCAAAGACCTGACATTTAATAAAGCTAGTTTAAGTTTGTTAAACACACTATCAGTCATGTTTTTTGTAACAAGCTGTCGCTGACATGGAATCACTGCTAAATTAGATGAACTCACACAAACGTTTGAGCGCTTCCTGTATCTACGATGATTCACCGCTCTTAATCTATTACCTATCAACACAGATATCGGCAAAGCTACAGGCAGGCAGGGCCCTGGCATGTCCTGGAAAGAGTTGAGAGTGCCATACGCCCTTGAGCCTGGACCCAGCACACATCAGTAAGCATTTTGTACACACACATCCTTATCAGGCTTCGGAGAATGCAGATGCTTTCTTGAAGGGAGGGGAGGTGGTTGACGTAGGCACGGTGATGGAGACGGAGGAGATGGTGTAGGGGTAGAAGACATGCTGCCAGGGGGGGGAGGTGGTTGACGTAGGCTCGGTGATGAAGACGGGGGGGGAGATGGTGCCCGTCTTTTTGGTGGGCGTCGTTGAGGAGCGGGGGTAAAGGAAATGCTGCCAGCCCTGCGTATCGCCTTAGTTTGGTCTTTGAACTCCAGGAAAGAATCGGTGCCAACCCTCTGTATCGCCTTCATGTGTTCAAAGGCGTTGTCAGGGGGGGGGGGTGACGGGCAGCGGAGAGTCCTCCATGTGTGTCATAGGTCTCCCATAATCAGAACATTCCTCAGGCGGGTGCAGTGATAATTCCTTCAGGGTTTTCTGCACGATGTGTTGTGTCTTTCTCCTGTTTTGATTCCTCTTGCCGCTTGTCCTTGGCAGAGGGAACAGATTGATGACGCAGGCAGTTGAAAATGTTAGAGATAAACAATTTCACTCCTGACTTGTTCAGGCAAACTCCATTTGCCTTGAAAAGATGTCTGCGATCCCAGAAAAAGTTAAAATTGTCAATAAAATGGACAGAATGGTCAGTACAGGCATTGGAAAGCCAGGTGTTCAGTGCAAACAATCTGCTGAATCTCTCCACTCCTCTTCTGACTGGCGGTAGAGGGCCACTGATGAACACCTCTGCATTTAGAGAGCTGACAGTTTGCAACAAACATTTAAAGTCTTCTTTCAGCACTTCTGACTGTTGTTTCACAACATCATTTGTTCCAATGTGTAGTACCACATTCTTCACAGTTGGATGTTTAGCCCCAATATGCAGGATCTTCTCAGCCAAGTCAGAGACCACATCCTTGGGAAAACAGAGTACTTTGGTGTTGTTCTTATTACACAGACCTTTTACATCTCTTACAGCAGAGTCACCCACAATCAGAGTTTCAGGCCCAGTCGTTAGCTTTCCCTCTAGCCTTTTACTTTTGTTCCTTACCCTGCTGTGTGAAGAGGACAGGTTATCCCGGTCATCAGAAAGAGATCTCCGGTTCTCGGTCAGCGGAGCGTATCTGTTCTGGATTGGCACACTTGGTGGTTTAGGAGGATTGTTTGTAATTCTCCCTTTAGCAGATGTCCACTGCTGTTTAGGGGTTGAAGAGGCGCTCTTCCTGGGTGATAACAATGCAGGCCAGCCGGTCGCATCACAGATTTCGGAGCGCTGGGCTCTGCCTGTTATCCGTCCTCCCAAATCCCATGGAAATGATTTACTCTTCGGCTTTGCACCCAGAGAGTTCCAGGGAGGACTACCACTTGTAGATTTATTACCCAGTACACAGGCCCCCTGTTCCTTGGAATCCTTGTAGCTGCTAACTAGCTGTGAGTTAGCATACCCTTCTCCATTATTTTGCAACACTGGTAAAGTGGTGTCATTCCCATGACATAGTCCATTCACTTCCACGTTAACTTCCAACCGTTGCATTTTCATTTCCAACACAGCCATCTTCTGTATAAGTTTGTGGAAGTCATCTGTAGAGAACGGAGGCATTTTGCTACCAACTAGCATGCAGTAGCCTACCAGGCTTTAGCTGTTGCTAGGCCACGCTACTGTAAGACTGAGGTCGTCGTAAAAATGTTGAAATATGGCTGAAACCCTCCGTCTATTTACGAAGATGAACTGTCCCAGTGATAAGTTAATGTCCAGGAGCTGCTGCTCGAAGTTTTCAGAGAATAAGAATAGGAAAATCAGCATAAAAAGTAAGCAGAGGCAGGAGCAAGCAGAAAAGCGTCTGCACTGTAAGAAAGATAAGAGACCCATACAGATGTATTCAAGACCTATTATGATGTTGTAATGACCAAATTCATGTATGGCTTTAAGGACCCATGAAAAGCCTGATATACCAAAGGGGGTTGCTCAAATGACAAACGCATAGAGAACGATCATCTTTGCCAGGTAAATTGGAATTTTGAACGTCCAATTAATACTCTTAGCAATCGGCTGGTCCTCCCTCATGGACGCTATACCAACTTCCAATGATGTTGTTATAACAAACAAGCACATCAGCTATTTTGCTAATGTACACAGTTTACATTCAGCAGCCTTACCAACAAATTCTAGAGAAAACTAGAACACTTGACTTTTTATTTTACACAGGAACAATTTGGTATTTTTGGGTGACAATCCCATGTTTAGCCCATTCTTACTTCTTAGTACGTCATTTGACTTTTTGGCAGAGATTTGCACCCATGTGCATGCAAAGACAGCCTGGATAGAGACTTTTGGCTCTTGCAAACACCACAGGCTTAAAACAATGTGTGAATTTATATTTACATGTTATTTCCACAATAGCCTTTAAGGTACAGTATACATTAAAGGCTAGGAAAGTAAAATGTCAAAAATATCTAGCGTATACTCATGGGTCTTTTCACTCAGTCCACCTGATGAGACCTCTGCTCAGGTTAGAGTTGGGTGGAGATTGGCAAAAAATCACCAAACTCCATTTGCCACTAAATTATCCTGCCTCAAAGGTGCAACAAATGAACTGTGTGGAGGTCCAATCAGATACAATAAGTGGAAACACCTGTGGAGCTTCCAGGATAAAGAAACCTTTGTGTCCTAAAAACCAATGTTATTGATGTGTCACATCAATAAGGTTGTGTCCTTTCTAGTTTATAGGTAGTGTTCTTTCTATTCTTAGCAAATATTGGAAAAGTCTCAAGTGACATGTTTACTCATGTTAAAGAAAACCAAGATTTACACAAACCTTAAAGGGGACCTATCAGGCAAAATGCACTTTTGTACGTCTGAATATGATTCCCCGGTGTGTCAGGGAACTCACCAAGTGTCAGAAAACACAACCCTCTCTCTTTTCCTCCATACCCAAATCTCTAAAAACGGGGCTGCAACGGATCTGATACAGACTGATACAGATTTGAAATAGTTCTGACGTCAGAAACAAGGAGCTCCGCCTATATGGGCAACTCTCCACCTATCAGGGGAATGGGGGGTTGCGTGGCATGGTAACAGCATGGTAACAGCATGGTAACAGCATGGTAACAGCATGGTAACATGACGCTCGTGCCTCGCCCCCCTCCTTTGCAGGGTGGCGTGGTCAGCTGCAGCTAATTTGCCACAGAATCAGCCCTTGTGAAGACAGGGCTGGAATAGAGCAAATAGAGCGAAATGAGCCATGGCTAAAATGCATGATCTGTTTGGTATTTTGAAGAAAAAACTTCACAGACATGTTTTATATAGGTATGGCCCTACAATATATTATTCAAATATAGCATGATAGGTCCACTTTAACAAAAACATTGTAGTACCTTGAAGCTGAGAAGGACCAGTATGACGGTGTAATTATACTTCCTTCAACATTGGTTTTAGTATCAAGCAGAGATTAAGATCACTTTATTATATAATGAACTTTGGGATTTTAGCCTTTGCAGACCATTTACATGCACAAAACCTATATAACACCCTACTACAGGAAAGGTCAAACCGCAAAAGGCAAAATAGGGCCCCTTTAAAACTCCGAAATTAACACCCGACTGCTGATCATGATCAAGTCCAGTCTATAGAGTATGTATTGTTCATTTGTTCAACTGTACAAACAGGGACTTAAATGTCCATCTCTTTCTCTTTTAATCATATTTTCAACCTCTGTCTTCCCCTTTTCATACAACGTGATGTTGTCCACCATCTTCTTTAAAGCTCATCTCTCATTTTCTCCGACAACACTTCAGCTCAAGGGTGATGACTCACATTTAACAACAGTAATAAAAGACCGCTTTCCTCACAGCTTGTTTTGTATGGAGAGGAGAGGAGACAAGCAGATAGAGGAAGGAGAAGGAGAGGATGCTATCGAGGACCTTCTCCACAGATTGAACAGACAGGAATAATGTTGAATAAACAATGAATAAATTATGAGAATGCATCCTTATCCAGCGTTCCTACCACACACTCGTCAATGAATTATTGATTCAGACACTTCATAAGGCTGAACGAGTGTAGAAGTGCATAAGAAGGGCCTCAACACCTGTGCCCTAGCCTGAATATATTCATGTCAATCTCCACCTGTTGCCACGTCTGTTTGTATGTTTTAGCTGCATGAGTAAGCTTACACACACAAACTGAAGGGAGATTATACATTGTATCCTTCAAAGGTACAAAAAGAGAATGAAGAAAATAATTTTAAATCAGCTTACCGAGAGTAAGAGGAGGAGGAGGGCGAGGATAAGCAGGCTGTTAGTGGCAGACATTTTGTGCTTCTCAGTGAGGAGTTTTCCTCTCAACTTCGAGCTCTGAAACAACAGGACGTCAGCTCACCTTGGGATCTGAAAACACAAGAGTGTGAAACATTAGGAGACAGGATGTCAACATTTTGTCTACACCAGTCTCACCAGGACATTTAGCTAACATCACAGAGTATCTTTAGTATAAGCTCTCTTTAAGTGTGTGTTTATATATCCGTTGAGACAAAATTCAAACTGGAAAGCACTCAGAGGACTTTAACAATAATTGTATTTAGAAATATCCATTAACAGCTAATTTTACCTTGTCATGTTTTGCTGTGGAAGAACACTTGCGCCATGCCAGCATAGCTTGAAGGGTTTGGGCTGCTCGGTGCAAGTATATACAGTATAACATTAGATTCTGAATGTTGTATTTTACTGAACAGAAGATGGTAAGTGCATTGGATCATGAGAAGAAAAGTTGAAAATGTTAACAAAGTTGAACATGTTAACAAAGAAACAGTGTCTTTTTAAAATCCATGGATAAACAATAAAAAAAAAAATTCCTTGTTGTTGTAATCACCTTAACAGAAATCTATTGAAAAGTGTATCCATTACTCAGAAAAAGAAATCTGTGTGTAATCTATACGTTTTACGAACAATTAAGTTGTTTTTTTTAAGTAAAAAGGCCAAACATTGCCGAGCTCCAGCTTTTCAAACATGAGAACTCGCTGCTTCTCTTCGTTAAATGTGAGAGAAAACGGAATATCTTTTGGATGCTGGTTTGGATTTGAAGGCGTCTCCTTGGGTTTAAGAAGATTATGATTACAGAATGTGCGGTTCTTATCACTTATGTTCTGACAGACGATGTAAATATTTAGTTGCAGCTTACTTTTCTCGCTGTGACTTTCCCACTTTTTTGACAAGTGTGCTGAAAAATTGCCTCGAATATAAACTGAAATTCTGCTTACGGAAATCCTCCATCAATGCCCTTCACTTCGCTGAAGCAACTGCAGGTTCAGCCTACCTAATGATTGGCTTTCCAACTTGTATGTGAACACAAGGGTTGCATGTCTGTAATGTGCCCATGTATCTGTGTCCTCATGGATCAGCCTGACTATAGGCCCAGGGGGTTCGCATGAGTAAAGCCAAGTAGCAGTCGGGCCTCGTCCCAAAGGCAGCTTTTCATCCTCCTTCAACCCTGCCAGCATCAAGCCCCTCCCCCTGCCGTTGTCAGGAGCAACAGCTGAGAGAGCTGCTGAGTTTGGATCTGAACTGAACCACGTGGACCTGGAAGCTCCTTCTGCTCTACTGTAAATAGATTTTCTTTGGATTTCCTCGTGTACTTCATGTTATGAAAGGATAAAACACATTCATGAAAACACTGAACTCAACTCAAATTCCAGCACGTATTGGAGTAGAAACAAAAATGTCTATAAGCAAACGAAGCACATGTGATTTGAGTCGTGCACACAGTGCATATTAATGACATGCAACCCTAACAAACAGTACTTTCATTCATATTTTGCTTGCAAGAAAACAACATGAATGGAAGTCTGCAGCTTTGCCAAGGCCACCATAATGGCTGTTCTTCCATAGAAAAGCTTTCATGGTGATTGGTCGAGCACAAACTGACAATAATACATTTCTGAGGGGAAAAAAACCCTCACATGTTCTTACAAACTACAAAAACACTGATGGTATCTCAACCTGCCACAGTGGGAGAGGTCTCATTGTGCCTGAGTGTGTGTGTGTGTGTGTGTGTGTGTGTGTGTGTGTGTGTGGTGTGTGTGTGTGTGTGTGTGTGTGTGTGTGTGTGTGTGTGTGTGTGTGTGTGTGTGTGTGTGTGTTGTGTGTGTGTGTGTCTGTGTGTATGCGTGCGTGCGTGCATGTGTGTGTGTTTGTGTGTGTGATGCAAAACGATATGTAATGGACATGCTCAAAGTTCCTTGGAAAGACATGCATCTTCACTGGGAACCTTTTACTGCTCTATTTGTTGCAACTAAAACGTCTAAACGATCAAATCATTCAAACCATCAGAGGTCCTTCTATATAAGCTCCAATTGTGGGACAGGAGCCATTTGTCGTGATCTATATCTATAAGAGCTATATTTATTCTATTTTCATTGTGCTCATATGGTGCGTATTCCTAATGTTGCATCAGTCACATGTACAATAAAGCGGGCCCGACTGCAACAAGCAGAACTCAGAACACAACACATAGAGCACAGTAAAGATAACATGTAAGTGTGCTTGCATAGCAAACCATGATGAACACGGTGTCACTTCAAGTTCTAACACAAATAACAGACACCTAAACTGGACAACACCTTAGTAGCGACATGTCAATCAAAAGGTAGCCACAACCTAAAATGTACCTTGCTATATTTTCTTTGTTATACTATCTAAAAAATGAAATATTTAAGAACTCTTTCAATTGAGATCATTTACTCATTAAGAAAGTGTTACTGAGATAATAAATCAAGTGATGAGTAGAGTCATTTTCTCATAGATTTCTATACAAATGGACGGCCCCTGTTGGCAATTTGAATGAGTATGTGTGTGTGTGTGTGTGTGTGTGTGTGTGTGTGTGTGTGTGTGTGTGTGTGTGTGTGTGTGTGTGTGTGTGTGTTGTGTGTGTGTGTGCGCATGTGTGTGTGTGTGTGTGTGTGTGTGTGTGTGTTAGCACTGCAGCTGCTCAAAACTCTCCTCCCCGAGCTGTACTCATTGGCTTAATGAGTCTCAGTGGCTTTAATGTTGAACACTGTCATCTGTAATGTGTGTGATGGGCGATGCTCTATCTAGAGAGCATATACATCATTAAAGAAACACACATGCACACACACAAGTATGTTCACGACTCCGCACATTTTACACACCGGTCCTCACTTTAGCTTTACGACGGCACTAATAAATACTCGGTGTAGAGTTGCACCCGAGAGGGGAGAAGGTAAGCGAAGGAGGAAATGAAGCAGTGAAAAAAAGTAGCTGAGAGAAGAAGAGGAATGTGTGTGGGTGTTTGTGTTAAGACAAACCTATCCTCTCGGGAGAAGAGGAATTATTTCTCACGGGAGTCTGCCTAAAAAGATGGAGCTTTCTTAATGATCACTCTCCTATAACGCAGCGGAGCTGTCAAGAGAAAAGCCTTGAAAACTCTGCAATGAAACGCATCATTAGAGAGAAAGAGAGAAGAAGAAACAGGGAGCCTCCCTGATCTTCATGTCTTGTTTTTCTTTGGACACTGAGAACAGTTTTGTCCCTCAGGATGGTCTGGTCAGGCTTTGACAGCTGTTGTGGTGTGGAGCATACAGGCATGCCCCGGCTTATCCCCCTACTCACTAACTCCAAACTCTTCTGCTCTTTACCTATCATTTACAACAATGCATTCTTCTTTCTTTGGAAACACTAAGAAAGTCTTCTCTGCTTCAAGAATCATCGTTTAGTGTGTGCATCCAGAAAGTGGACCGTCTAATTCCCAGTGCATATCATAGTAAGTCAGTCCTGTCTCGGGCTCTATATTTAGCCCAAGGAATTATGTGAGGAATTAATATACACAGACATGACTTAGTCTTCATTATTTTGGGGAGGGAGAGGGAGGTGCGCTTAGTACGGAGAGACAGAGAGAGATAGTGGGAGGAAGAGAAAGAACTGTCCTGGTTTCACGCTCACATTGTGTTCCATTTTCCACACAATTCACTGGGGTGCTGCTTCGTCACGAGACTGACGCAAAGTCACAAACAAAAATAAAGTCCAAACAACACACTCATCAGCCTCAGAGACTTACATTCCAGACCCAGCCTGATTCCCTCAACAACAAAGCAGGATTAAGTAACCAAGTTGGTATCTTACTTGTGTACAAACACAGTTAATATGGTAAAGCTTGATGTTGGTAATGATGTAGAATGGCGTTATTTCTGATGGCATCAAGAAGCACAAATCATTCTGATTGTATAGAAGTCTAAGTCTGTCTGTTTATAAAAAAAGAACAAGGAAAGGAGAGAGAAGTAAGTATGTTTTGATACTTATTGGGGAGGCAGTCTGTAGGGACTTGGACTTGGAACCGAAGGGTCTCTGGTTCACGTCCCGGTCGGACCAACACAAATACAGAGTGTAGTCAAGTGCCAATTCACCTCCTGGGCAATGCCAAGGTGCCCTTGAGCAAGGCACTGAACCCCTAACTGCACTGGCTGCCCCGTCACTCTCCCTCTCCTATCCTGCATGTGGTTCAGTTTTTGCATGTGCTCATTTATATCAACCTGTGTTTGTAATGTGATCAAAGTAATTCATAAAGTATGTCTTCTT
>CADEHL010000032.1:0-78576 GCA_902827135.1 Harpagifer antarcticus
AGCATTGATCACGTTAAATCAATATATCATTTCTTAACGTCTGAAGCCCTGAGCCTGTTTTTCAGGTTTCAGGCTCGAAAATGCCACTAACACAACAAAGACTATATCTTCACTTCTAAAAGGGATACATTAATAATCTTTTCTCTCAAAGCAAGGTTACATCTGTGAGTTGGATGTAGAAGTATCAGAATCAATATAGATGTTTATATTTTAAAGTAAATTCAGATGGAACATAGTAAAAACATGTAAATTCTAATGTCCGCCTAAAAAAAAAACATTACTTAAAGTGAAAACCACCCTTGAATGATGGGTTAGTAGACTAAAAGCTTTAGGAATCCAAACTATAACATATAAGTACCCTGTATCAAGATTGATGCAAAACAAGTGAAGTTTGACCTTTTTAGAAAAATAAAGTCCAGGCGGACTCACCTCTGGGTAATTTGGGAACCATCAGTTCCATTTGAACTTTTTCACTGTAAAAATCATTTTATTACTTTGAATTATCACTATAGGTATTCATTCCATCCAAATACAACTGTTGTGAAAAAAATAAAAATAAAATAAATAAAACATACTCTTAGGCCCCACGGACCCGAAATCGCGTCATTTGCAGGAAACAACGTCTAAGGAACCTCAATATTTAATAAACTATGAATATTTTATATCCATATAACGGGAAAAAACTAATTTAACTGATCTTTTTCATTTATTTTTTCAAAAAAAACACACAATGCTAACAGTGAGCCTCTGAATTAGCCCCGAGCGAAAAATGCTAACCTATTACTGCACCGAAAATCACTCCTAGCTCTCTTATTACTTATCCTAGCTGCACATCCAACACATCGTTTATGATCGTAAGGAGACACAGAATCTAACGGTGCCCACTTCAACACTGAAAGATACAAACTCGCAACGTTATCAACAAAAACGTACATCAAAACGAGTGGCGTTGGCTAACATGGCTTACCTTCCTCTTTGTCTGGTCTAAACTGGTCTTCAATGGCTTTGAAACAATAAAAACGATGCTGTAGTTAATCCATAGGTTAATATCCAATGGGGCTGTGTCCCCTTTGAAATGTTCTGATAATCCATAAGCAATAAAACTGCAATTCCGTTATCTGCTGTCCGCTCTGTGCTCCGTGCGCTCTGGGTCCTGCTGCAATTCCTGCTTCCTTCCGTAGTAAACAATAAGTAAAGTCGGCTGCGTAATGTACTTAAACTGGCTGGCATTCTTTATACTTTACGCAGGACCATATCTCTGGAACCCATTGGTTGATTTGGGTGATTTACACCTTTTTCTTAACCATTGCATCCAATAGAATCGATGGGCAGTTCCCAAATCCACGTAAACATTACCATTGCGGACGTAATAGAGAAGCAAACGAAGCATATCTGAAAGTACAAGCCTGTACGGCAAAACTTTATAGCCAGTATATTGCCATAAATATGATGATGGATTATCAGTAAAAATGTCTACGGGACACAAAGACATTGGATTAACCTTGAGCGGCGTTTTTATTCCGGTGAACACAACTTTTGATCACGAATCAAAAAAGGTAAGACGTAATTATTGTAATATTTTTTAAACCGGATGTTGTTTACTTTCTCTTTTCTGGCTGATAGCTCCAGGAATTCGGGGTCTTACAGTGATGACATTACATGTGTGGAATCTGTGGAGTCTCAGCTTTAATCGGATATCTTGTTTGTGCAGTTAGGATAAGTAATAAGGGCATTTCTACCGTGAGTGCTGTGCAAAAGTCCGTTAGCATTAGTTAGCATTTTTTCGCTCCATGCTAATTCAAAGGCTTGGTATTACTCTTGTGTTTCTTTTAGCTAAAAATGGTTCACATTGTCAGTTAGCTGAGTTTCTTACCGTTAAAAGGGTATGGAACATTAACAGTTTAATAAATGTTAAGAAGCCCTGAGACATAGTCTCGTAAAAAAACGGTGGGAGGGGTCCACTGGGGGGACCCTCGGGCTTAAGAGGAAGGGGACCTATCATGCAAAATGCACTTTGTGATGTCTTTTATACATAAACATGTGTCCCCGGTGCGTCGGCCCTCACGCAGCATCAGAAAATAAAACCCTCTCTTTTCCTCCGTACCCAAATCTTTTAAAAACGGGTGTACAACGAGCGGATACAGATTTGCTGCCGATATGATGTCAAATCGGCGGCGGGCCCACAGAGAGTTGCTATCAGAAACAATGCCTGACGTATTTTGGACGTAATCTCGTATTTGTTTACATTAGCATCGCTAACACTCAGAGCTAACCTGTACTGGAGAGCACATGTTTAAAAAGCAGGAAATAAAAAAAGGAACTCACCTTGTGATAAACCCGCAAGAGAAAAAGCATTTGAGCTCCATACTGTTTCAGAAATAATCCTTGATGTGGTTTAGAACAGGATGGCGTTTTATCACAGCAGAATTTAACTTTATCTCCGGTAGAATTCTGATCAGGCATTTACGGAAGAGGATTAGGGCCACATTAAAACAATTTTTGGGAGGATTTGAAAAAAAATGTTTTGTTCTGAGAAAAAAGTCAGAATTCTGACTTTAATCTCAGAAATCAGAATTCTGAGATTAAAGTCAAAATTCTGAAAAAATAAATAATCATGTGGCCCTAATCCACTTCCGTAGGCATTAGCTCCACCTCCTCCTTTTTTTTTTCTAAGCTAAGGACCCAAAATCCGCGTTTCTCTAACACAGTGTTTCTCAAACCTTTTCATACCAAGGACCACTTAACCAATAAAAAAACACTCGAGGACCACCTAACTCCACAAATATCCAAAAACACATCGTTTTTTACAAATCGCCTGAAAATGGTACAAACAAGTGGCAACATGTGTGACGAAGGTGTTGCGCTGGGCTATATCATGCAATCGAAAGTGAAACTTAAACTCGCTCCATTGCGGAGATATTCCCGCGAGAGTGCGGAAAACTTAAATTAATTTAAAATGTGAAATTTTACCAATATACTCACGGACCACTAGGGACCACACTTTGAGAAGCACTGCTCTAACAGGACTGGAATAGAGGGATATGAGGGATTTTTTTTTTTTTAGCTTGAGTTTTTGAGGCTGATCTTAATTTCTGATTAAGAAGATTAGGGCTGTACCCGAATATCCGAATATTCGTTCGTTGGAGTACTATTCGGGTTTCAATTTCGTTATTTGGGGTTTTTTTTCTTTCGTTTTTTAATTTTTTTATTTATTGAAATCTCCAATATTAACGTAAGAGCTTGTGCCTCTTCGGGGGGGGGGGCTAACACTTAACCATAAATGTTATTGTTTACTTTCTCTGTCTTTATATGTAGATATAGATATTACGTTGTTTCCATAGGTCTTCTAACTCTCCTTCAAAATAAAAGCATGTCCATACGAAATAGGAAGCCAAGCCAATTATCCATGTATTTATTTATTTCTTTTTTCTTTTTTCTTTTAATGTTTATTTTATTATCTTTTCTTTTTAATGATTGATTTTAAATGCCATTTTCTTAATGTCTTTCGTTTTTTGTAAAGCACTTTGAATTGCCTTGTGTTGAAAGGTGCTATATAAATAAACTTGCCTTGCCTTAAGACATATACAACTGCAGCGAAAGTAACAAACACAATGCAATATCCTTTTCAATTTCAAAGAACACAAATTGAGTTTTATACATTAACAAATAACTACAACAATACTGTAGAATAACAAAAATAATGCCGTGAATACACCGAAATACATGTGTCGAAGCGGTTCGCTGCTGATTACTTTATAATAACAAACTCTGCAAGAGGCGCCATATGCAATCTACTGCTGCTTCTGCAACATTGGGATCAATAAAGTATATTTATCCATCTACACTATCCCCATTGATATTCCGAATCCATATAAGAACAGTCTTAAAACCTGAATATTATCGCACATGTCTCATCAGAAAAGGCTGCAGTACATTTGGGAAAAAGCCCAATTGGGTAATATCCAAAAGTGGTGGAGGAAGTATTCAGATCAGAGAAGTACAATTACAAGTGATTCAGTGTTAAAATATGAGTGACAGGTGGAAGCCACGCATTGAAAGTGTCTCTAATTAATCAGTGGATGAAATCTCCAGTAAAATAACTTTAAATAACTTTCTCCTAGGTCCTCCTGGGGATGGACCCGGCATCAGAGAGCAAGATGAACTCTGAGGGAGGCGAAGGACGACCAGGTGAGGCGCTCCGATCCAAAATGAAATGTTTGGTTTTTGATTTCTAACAAAGTGACTATTTTTTTATGCTGTTGTTTGTTTGTTTGTTTGTTTGTTTGTTTGCAGTCCCTCCCACCTCCCTAACCCTGCAGGGTGGTCCCTCTCAGAGGAAGAAGCTCTCGGCCCCTCGTATCAGTCTGTCTCTGGACCAGAGCGAGGACGACCTGGGGGAGACGCCCGACGACCTGGACATCAACGTGGACGACCTGGACACCCCGGACGAGGGCGATTACCTCGACTACACCGACCATGAGATGGACTGGGAAGGTGGGTCGGAAAAAAACAACACATTCTTGATCCTGCATAAAGGGTCCAATGTAATGCTGTCAAAATTATCGTGTTAACGGCGGTAATTAATTTTTTTAATTAATTGCATTAAAATATTTAACGCATTTAACGCATGTGCAGAATGGCCCGTCCCATACATCACACCAGTGGCAGCGCCAGGGTATGGCTGGGGTAGGCTACACCCATACCAAGAAATGGCTTGGCCCCACTATGAACAATGACGTTAAAGTAAGCAAAATAAAGCCCGCCAACTCTCGGAGTAAATTGCAGACAGCAGTCAGATTGATTTCAGCAGCCACTTGTCTGGAAATACAGAAGACTAGAAACGGTTTTGAAAACTTTTGTCACGTAGTGATCGTCTTCTCAATAGAACATCTTTGATAATGTCTTCTGGCCAATCAGAATCAAGATAACGGCGTGGTGTTGTTGCAGGAAGTCCTGACGGAGAATACTTTTGCTGTAGTACAGGTAACACATAACTGGTACGCAGGTTATGTGCGTAATCTGAAATGCGGACTCCCAGCAGCTTCTACTGAAGCCTTCCGAGTAAATCGCCAGAACGCCGACACCTCCTCATCTCCACCGCTCCCATGTTTTATTTTGTGTTGCCATAAGTTAGTCTCTCTGCGTTGCTGCGCTGGGCTAATGCTAATAATTCTAATAATGCTAATGCTAATAATGCTAATAATGCTAATGCCAGCAAATGCTATGGCGGCTTCACTTTTTTACGGGGCGTGGTTTGCAATTCGCCCAGCAAATAGAAATTGGTACTTTTTTCTCCCCAGGAAAGTACCACCTCTCAGCAGGCACTAAACATGGGGGTAAAAGTTCCCGGCACTAAGTTCTCTTTTTGGTGTGAACGCAAAATAAGGGGTACTAACGGAACTAAACGGGAAAAGTACTCCGGTGTGAACGCGCCTTATGATTTTAAGGGTCTTTTCTTCTTTAATAAGTCAAAATGTCTTCATAAGAAAAAGAGATCAGAACCAGGTAGGTTGACACATACGAGGAATTTGACTTGATGTCGTGGTGCATACATAAAAGTAAAACAAGAATTAAAAACACAGATAGAGAACTATTTTAAGAAAACTATAATAACATTAAAAAAGAATAACAAATATCGCAGTATAGAATGTAATAAAATATGTATCACATTTAGCTGCTTCACACCACTGATGTTGCCCCAGTACCTCTAACTCAGGATTTGCTCCCATCAGAACCTAACCCAGCCT
The DNA here is from genome assembly GCA_902827135.1 of Harpagifer antarcticus. Lineage (NCBI taxonomy): Eukaryota > Metazoa > Chordata > Actinopteri > Perciformes > Harpagiferidae > Harpagifer > Harpagifer antarcticus. The sequence goes on from CADEHL010000032.1 coordinate 5,748, forward strand.
CCAGGCCCAGTGAGCCGTCCTATTCCATCCCGACGTACAGCGCAGAGGAGGAGCGTCAGGACGGGAAGCTGTGGAGGACCGTGGTCATCGGGGAGCAGGAGCACCGCATCAACATGAAGGTCATCGAGCCCTACATGAGGGTCATCTCACACGGAGGTGACCATTACTGGATGCTTATCACTATTACAGAATGAAATAGGTTTGAATGTATACGCAGTACTAACTAAGACCGTGTTATTCTCACTGTTAGAAAACGTCTTTTACCCTCTCTAGAACTTCCTTAGCAACGGTCATTATAGTGCTCAACAGCGGTCTCTACTCCTGACCTCTGAAATGTCCCAATTGACCAATCAGAATCGAGCATTACATTAAGCCATGTAATAATAAATACCACTTTTCTAAGCGCTGTTCTAACCTTTTCACAAAAAGAACAACATAAATCAAATGAAATGCAATGAAACAAAAATTATATAATTCATAACAACTAATATAGATACAACAAATGTAATTAAACAAAATGTAAAATGCTAAGTTGATCAAATTGGTAATTAAATTATAAATAACAATGGTGCTTTCCCAGGGCTGTACATATCCTACCAATAGTACGTACAGTGCATTTTCCGTCTTGATTTCCTTGAACTCAAACTGCTGCGGCATCATGACATCCTCTTATAATTACTTCTGATAAATGCTGTGGTGTCTCTCGTATCTTATCTTTAGAAAGGGAACTGTTCTCGATCAGAATGGACCAAAGACTAAAGAATATTGCACAAAGAAATCATATTTAGTTACGCACTCATGATCTATTTAGTCAGATTTGCTGCCTCAAAGGAACAAAAGCAAACAACCAATTAGATTGAAAGCATTGAGAACTGACGGCTTCTTTTCAGCTGCTTCAAAACGGGGATGTTATAGTTCGAGCTGAGTAAACATCTCTTGTTTACAGCAGGCCTGGCTATCTGATTCCGGAAGTGAAAGCGTATCACAGATGTTGTAGATTATCTCCTGTCTGCTGTGTCACAACCAGCTCATTGTTTTGGAGCTGGCTCCGGACACTTCCCGGCTAACGAGATGTCAGAACGATGTCTCACTCTGTGGATGTTCATCTTACCCTGGATGCCGGCCAACTTGAAAGACAAAGAGGAAATACAGGCTGACCTGCAGCCAGCTGACGAGATTACATCATCCATCACACAGGGAATTTACCACTAACTAAACACAGTGTACGCTTCTGCATTCTTCTGCACTTTAGTACGACGGCTTATTATTTATAATGAAAGGCTTCTGCTGTCCAAATAAACTCTATAAGCGTATATAGAAAAGTGAGGAATTAAGGGGGCCCCATTCTGCTGATGTTCAGGTGTATATCAGTATGTAGTGTCTCTACTTTAAAGAGTCCTCTCCTGCTGATGTTCAGGTGTATATCAGTATGTAGTGTCTCTACTTTAAAGAGTCCTCTCCTGCTGATGTTCAGGTGAATATCAGTATGTAGTGTCTCTACTTTAAAGAGTCCTCTCCTGCTGATGTTCAGGTGAATATCAGTATGTAGTGTCTCTACTTTAAAGAGTCCTCTCCTGCTGATGTTCAGGTGTATATCAGTATGTAGTGTCTCTACTTTAAAGAGTCCTCTCCTGCTGATGTTCAGGTGTATATCAGTATGTAGTGTCTCTACTTTAAAGAGTCCTCTCCTGCTGATGTTCAGGTGTATATCAGTATGTAGTGTCTCTACTTTAAAGAGTCCTCTCCTGCTGATTTTAAGGTGTATATCAGTATGTAGTGTCTCTACTTTAAAGAGTCCTCTCCTGCTGATGTTCAGGTGTATATCAGTATGTAGTGTCTCTACTTTAAAGAGTCCTCTCCTGCTGATGTTCAGGTGTGTATCAGTATTTGTGGAGTGGAGAAATGCAGTTGCTTGGTTGAGGGACTTATGGCGTCACTTGTCGGTTCAAGTATAAAAGTAATGTAACAGTTCTCTCCATGAACACAATGGAGAGACTAATGAGGGTTATCAACCAGCTCATCTCTGCATGTGAAGGATACTCCCCTCAGAACACTTTTACCTTATCCATTGATTTTGGAAATGTGACTCCTCACTCTAGCAGGTTGCAAACTGTTCCTCTACTGTTGCTTGAATCAAACACCAAACGGAGACGTCTGTCCCTGAACACGTCTTTATTCTCTGTCCTTCAGATGAAAGACCCTCTGTCTGAGTGACGTCTGCTAATGAAAGGGTTTGAGGATAAAAGGAAATCACATCTGAAAACTAGAGAAAGGAACCGAGACAAAAGAGGCGCAGATTGTCAGATAAATGGAGAAATCAAAGTGTGAAACTATGCTAATTAGGGTTAAGCTCTCACCAACACGGCAGCGAGGTCAAGTTAACATTTCTCTTTTATTTTTGTGTGTTTTTATCAAGGTTACTATAGCAACGGGGTGAACGCCATCATCGTGTTCGCTGCCTGTTTCCTGCCAGACAGCGACCGAGAGGAATACCATGAAATAATGGAGAACCTCTTCCTGTGAGTGACACACACACACACACACACACACACACACACACACGGCCTACATCCTGCTGAGGTACACGTTAAAATTAAGATACAACACACACACACACACACACACACACACACACACACACACACACACACACACACGGCCTACATCCTTCTGAGGCACACGTTAAAATGAAGATACAACACACACACACACACACACACACACACACACACACACACACACACACACACACACACACACGGCCTACATCCTTCTGAGGCACACGTTCAAATTAAGATACAACACACACACACACACACACACACACACACACACACGGCCTACATCCTTCTGAGGCACACGTTTAAAATTAAGATACAACACACACACACACACACACACACACACACACACACACACACACACACACACACACACACACACAAGGCCTACATCCTTCTGAGGCACACGTTAAAATTAAGATACAACACACACACACACACACACATGCACACACACACACACACACACACACACACACACACGTTAATTAAGAAATATTTATATTGAATTGATTTGATTTATTATTATATATCAATTTTTTTTTTATTTAATCTAAATGATATTTATTATTATTTTTTTATTTTGTGTTACTAACACACAAGATCTTATGTTTATATACGATTTATTTTAACCTATTAATGTAATATAATTTCTTTGTATTTCATGTTATTTCATATTACACTTTATTAATGAGCCCAATACTGTATGTCCTCTTAAATGGTTCAATCAGCCAACGTCGCTCTGTGTAAAGGACAACCCTCCAGATAAAGTGGTTAAATTGAATGGTGTCTCGTGGAGCCCCCCCATGTTGACGTCTTCACTGAGGTTCTGGCAGCGTGTTGTTTCATGCTTGGACAGTGAGATTCCCACAGGCTGCTCTGAGAGAGATACTGAGAGAACTGGCATATGTGAGAGTTTTTGGACAGGAATGAAAGGAGGTAAAGCTCAGTGTCTGACGCCAGATGGCTCCGGGTCCTGAATCCTGAGAGGTGAAGGTTTACAGCGGGAGATGATCACCAAACAGAGTGGATCAGCAGTGTTGGACTGTAAGACAATGGGTCCCAAAGAGAGGAGAGCCCAAAGTCACTGAAGTTACTCAAAAGTACACACATCCTTTCCTCAAGTAGAAGTACAGATACTGGTGTTTAAAAATACTCTGAAAGTAGAAGTACTGACTAAACTTCTTTACTCAAGTCAAAGTAAAGAGGCTTTGAAATGTACTTCAGTAAAAAGTACCCATAGCTAGCAGCTGTTTTAAAGAGTACCTGACCTCCCTTTATATTAATAGAACAATAATGTCATTGTTAGCTAATGAATGTTTCCATGCTGAACAACGGCAACATGACAACGTTTCCATTGGTCCCTCTTCTTTAGAGAAGACCAGGAAGTGATGGATACACGGATCGTGTTCAAATCAATAGGCACGCAATGACTCTAAAGAATAATGATCACGCATCAAACACACATTCAGACTAAAGGAACCAGCTGTTTGGGAAATGAGAGAAGTAGAAAGTACAGGTATTTGAGTTCAACATGTAAGAAGTAGAAAGTACAGGTATTTGGGTTCAACATGTAAGAAGTAGAAAGTACAGGTATTTGGGTTCAACATGTAAGAAGTAGAAAGTACAGGTATTTGAGTTCAACATGTAAGAAGTAGAAAGTACAGGTATTTGGGTTCAACATGTAAGAAGTAGAAAGTACAGGTATTTGAGTTCAACATGTAAGAAGTAGAAAGTACAGGTATTTGAGTTCAACATGTAAGAAGTAGAAAGTACAGGTATTTGGGTTCAACGTGTAAGAAGTAGAAAGTACAGGTATTTGGGTTCAACATGTAAGAAGTAGAAAGTACAGGTATTTGGGTTCAACATGTGAGAAGTAGAAAGTACAGGTATTTGTGTTCAACATGTAAGAAGTAGAAAGTACAGGTATTTGGTTCAACATGTAAGAAGTAGAAAGTACAGGTATTTGGGTTCAACATGTAAGAAGTAGAAAGTACAGGTATTTGAGTTCAACATGTAAGAAGTAGAAAGTACAGGTATTTGTGTTCAACATGTAAGAAGTAGAAAGTACAGGTATTTGTGTTCAACATGTAAGAAGTAGAAAGTACAGGTATTTGTGTTCAACATGTAAGAAGTAGAAAGTACAGGTATTTGGTTCAACATGTAAGAAGTAGAAAGTACAGGTATTTGTGTTCAACATGTAAGAAGTAGAAAGTACAGGTATTTGGGTTCAACATGTAAGAAGTAGAAAGTACAGGTATTTGGGGTTCAACGTGTAAGAAGTAGAAAGTACAGGTATTGGGTTCAACATGTGAGAAGTAGAAAGTACAGGTATTTGGTTCAACGTGTAAGAAGTAGAAAGTACAGGTATTTGAGTTCAACATGTAAGAAGTAGAAAGTACAGGTATTTGGGTTCAACATGTAAGAAGTAGAAAGTACAGGTATTTGGGTTCAACATGTGAGAAGTAGAAAGTACAGGTATGTGGGTTCAACATGTAAGAAGTAGAAAGTACAGGTATTTGTGTTCAACATGTAAGAAGTAGAAAGTACAGGAATTTGGGTTCAACATGTAAGAAGTAGAAAGTACAGGTATTTGAGTTCAACATGTAAGAAGTAGAAAGTACAGGTATTTGTGTTCAACATGTAAGAAGTAGAAAGTACAGGTATTTGAGTTCAACATTTAAGAAGTAGAAAGTACAGGTATTTGGGTTCAACATGTAAGAAGTAGAAAGTACAGGTATTTGAGTTCAACATGTAAGAAGTAGAAAGTACAGGTATTTGTGTTCAACATGTAAGAAGTAGAAAGTACAGGTATTTGGGTTCAACATGTAAGAAGTAGAAAGTACAGGTATTTGTGTTCAACATGTAAGAAGTAGAAAGTACAGGTATTTGAGTTCAACATGTAAGAAGTAGAAAGTACAGGTATTTGAGTTCAACATGTAAGAAGTAGAAAGTACAGGTATTTGTGTTCAACATGTAAGAAGTAGAAAGTACAGGTATTTGTGTTCAACATGTAAGAAGTAGAAAGTACAGGTATTTGAGTTCAACATGTAAGAAGTAGAAAGTACAGGTATTTGGGTTCAACATGTAAGAAGTAGAAAGTACAGGTATTTGGGTTCAACATGTAAGAAGTAGAAAGTACAGGTATTTGAGTTCAACATGTAAGAAGTAGAAAGTACAGGTATTTGGGTTCAACATGTAAGAAGTAGAAAGTACAGGTATTTGTGTTCAACATGTAAGAAGTAGAAAGTACAGGTATTTGGGTTCAACATGTAAGAAGTCAAAGTAAAAAGTCATCAGGAAAATAAGTAGTGGAGTAAAGTACTGATACCAGAAAGATGTACTTAAGTACAGTAACAAAGTATTTGTTCTCCACTACTTCCCACCTCTGCCGAGAGGAGAGAGAAAAGTTCTTCAAAGGACGTGAGAAAGTTCCCTCGCTGACTGAGAAATGAGAAAGAGATAACATGTCTTCGTCTTCTTTGAATCACAGTATTGCATAAAGGTAGAAGTCTTGTTGAGCTGCTGAGAGGCAGGAGGAAAGAAGAAAGGAGACATTCAAAGTGGAAGTGCTCAGCCGTGAAGCAGCATATTCACCAAGAGGAGACATCACTTAAAATGCTATACGTCTCCTCTCTCCTGGTATTGTTGGCGTTCAGAGAATGGTTTATGCATTTCTCGCTCTTGCATTTCACCGTTTTTGACATCCATATTCTTTCAGTTGGTAATTGGATAAATGCTAATTGGTACACATGTCTCGAACAGAGGGGTAGCATGGTGTTAGCATTTAGCATCAGGACCAGAAGAGCTTTTTATTCGTCACACTCAGGGGAAATGTACTTTGTTAACGAAAAAGTGAAGAGCCAATAATATTCATTAAGAGTTATGCATTAAATATTAAAGATAAAAATACACAAATACAATTTACAAAAGTACACACTCAGGTGGACAACAAAAAGTACCATTAAGAATATTTAAATACAATATCTGCGAAAGCAATATACATAAATGTTTAGTCTTACATTTCCAGAGTCAAATATCTGGGGATAGAAATGTTGATCTCTTAGTTTTCCACCACACATTTCTCGCTTGTATTGGCATGACATTGTCTACAGACATTCATGGTCTCCAGAGGATGCATTTGACCAGCTTCAGTGATCCTCTGACTCTTCCCTTTTCTACCAAATGACTTTTTTCAGTGGAATTTCTCACCAACTATTTTTCATGCCTCTTCCTCGAGGTTAACATCAAGGTTATCCAGCATTTGAGTTTATACGTGTGTGTGTGTGTGTGTGTGTGTGTGTGTGTGTGTGTGTGTGTGTGTGTGTGCGTGCAGCTATGTGATAAGCACACTGGAGCTCCTGGTGGCCGAGGACTACATGATCGTGTATCTGAACGGAGCGACGCCTCACAGGAGGATGCCCGGCCTCGGCTGGCTAAAGAAATGCTACCAGATGATCGACAGGAGGTAAAGCCACCTAATTATGGGATAGTAGTGTGGGAGATAACTTGTTAGAGAAATCTCCCCGGCTTGAGCTTCAGCCTCAGGATCCATGTATCTGTGATCCTCTCCAGAAGGAGTCATCACATACAGAGCATCAGCTAGTTCCTGAACAGTGTCCTTCACATGCTGATATCCAAGAGAGGGAGTTACACAGTCACAAGATGGAGGAATACCAGTTCTTCTCTGTAATCATACATCCTGTCATTTACAAAACACTGAGTTTCTTCTCAAAATTCTGACTTTTTTCTCAAAATCTCAAAATTCTGACTTTTGTCAAATTCAATTTTTTTTTAACTTTTTTCTCAAAATGTTTTATTTCTCCTCAAAATCATTTTTTTTTTACTTTTTCTCAAAATCATTTTTTTTACTTTCTCTCAAAATTCTTTCGTTTTTCTCAAAATCTCAAAATTCTGTATTTTTTTCTCAAATTCAATTTTTTTGGACTTTTTCCTCAAAATTCTAACTTTCTCTCAAAATTCTGTATTTTTTCTCAAATTTGGACTTTTATCTCAAAATCTTTACTTTCTCTCAAAATTCTGACTTTCCTCAAATTCATTTTTTTTGTTGACTTTTTCCTCAAAATCATTTTTTTTACTTTCTCTCAAAATTCTGTCGTTTAAATCAAAATTCTGACTTTTTCTCTAAATGCTGTATTTTTTTTCTCAAAATCTCAAAATTCTGTATTTTTTCTCTAAATTCTGTCGTTTTTCTCAAAATCTGACTTTTTCTCAAAATCTCAAACAGTGTCCTTCACATGCTGATATCCAAGAGAGGGAGTCACACAGTCACAAGATGGAGGAATAGAAAGCAGTATTCAATGTTTACTTCAGATTAGCTCCACGTCAGAAATGAGCATGCTTGATGTCTCTCTCCATAGAGGCTGAGTCATCATGTTAATCACATAGCTATCATCTGCCTCAAACAGTCCTGATGCTCTTCTAGGTAATCACACATCCTGCCATGTTCACAGCTACAGTTGGGGATACCTTTGTTAGCATGCTGCTCTCATGTTGGAAGAGGACGTTCAGGATGTCCCCAACATATCAGTATCTGGACTTGTGATGATTGGTATCCTCCTAAATGAAGTTGAAAGTGCAACATGGATACAGACATACCTTACGATGTTCTGTGTTGTGTTCAGGCTCAAGAAGAATTTGAAATCCTTCATTATTCTCCACCCGTCGTGGTTCATCAGGACAATACTGGCCGTCACCAAGCCCTTCATCAGGTACTACATCAGACCTTTTTTACTTAAGGATTCACAGATCACTCTCCACTGAAATATCCCAACAATGATTTGATGGATTGCCGTGAAGAATGTGTCCAGACACTCATCCTATTCCTATCGGCTTCTCCTCTGGCGTCCTCATTTAGTTTTTTGGTGAATGTCTGTCGTGATGAATTTAAATAACTTTGCTGATCCTCCACTAATACCATCCCCTAGTGAACATTTGAACTTGACCATACGTTGGTTTATTTACAGCATGAGAGCTCAAACCCTTTCCTCGTGGAAAAAGTAATTAGTTTTCCTAACTCATTCTGTAAAATGTTTTAATGTGTTCTATAGAAACCTAATAGAAACAGGATGTTCTACTCATGTGCAAGGCCTTGTTTGACATGCTGCTGTAGCCAAACAATTCCCCAATTAGGGATCAATACATTACATCTGATCTAACTATGACACACACACACGTAAAGACATCACCCTGATTAGTTCAATCACATGACATTCAACTTCAACTGTTCATTGTTTAGTGCTTTAATTACAATGCCATGGTAACAATTCAACCTCAGCGTTTTAGTAGCATGCTAACGTTAGCAATTAGCTTAGTATAGCTTGTATTGATTCAGATTTAAACAACTTAGGTTTCACTTTTGTGAGAAAAACGAGTTCCTCTGAAGCCAAGCCGGATCATTTACCCTGTGTGTGTGTGTGTGTGTGTGCGTGTGTGTGTATGTGTGTGTGTATGTGTTGTGTGTGTGTCTGTGTGTCTCTGTGTGTGTGTGTGTGTGTATGTGTGCGTGTGTGTTGTATCTCTGTGTGTGTGTGTGTATATGTGTGTGTGTGTGTGTGTGTCTGTGTGTCTCTCTGTGTGTGTGTATGTTGTGTGTGTGTGTGTGTGTGTGCTCTGTGTGTGTGTGTGTGTGTGTGTCTCAGCACTAAGTTCAGCAGTAAGATTAAGTACGTGAACAGTTTGGACGAGCTGCAGGAAACCATCCCCATGGACAGCATCCAGATCCCAGAATGCATCATTACGTGAGTCTGCACCTCCGAGCACCTCCGAGTCCCATTAAATGATTTTTATTCATCCTTTCATTTGACCTTTCACCTCCAGAGTCGACAAGGAGCTGAAGGAAGCAGCCGAGAACTCAAAGTAAGACTCTCATTACCTCGGAGCTCATTTATCAGCCGCCTCACTCTCAGATCACTCCTGCTGGATCTGGACCAATTGGATTAGCGATTAGCCCACGGTCGCAATTAAGGACGCAGAAGAAATGCTAAAGATGCTAAAGATGCTAAAGATGCAAAGTGCACTGGCTTCGTCTCGTTCATCACTACTGTAGAATAAAGGATCGATCGCCGTGACTAATTGAGCTTCACATCCTAATTTCCATGACTTCAACAATAAATCCTGCTCTAACAACCTCTCTTCTTCTTTTTCTTTATTAAGGAGGAATAGTTTTCTGATGGGATTGGAGTCAACAACAACAACAACAGCAGCAGCAGCAGCAGAAGGAGGAGGAAGAGGCAGAACAGAGTAAGTCCTTTTAAATGTATAATAGTCTTTAAAATATCGTTTGAAAGGTTATTTATGAGCTCCTTTTTTAGTCAAACTTCCTCTAATTGTCTAAAATATATTTAAAAACAGTTTTTTTAAGAATGTAATCTTAATTCCTCCTTCAAATGTTGGGATTTTATGTTTTTCTTCTTGTTGACAAGATGCTGAAATCCAGATGATAGAATAAGGAAGCTTACAGTAAACGTTATATTATAGTATGTTGACAAAAGTATGAAAAAAGACCGTATTGTATGTGGACAAATATGGAAGAATTGAAACTATAGTGTGTTAAAAATATGCAAAAAGTTATTTCAAATTGAAAAAGTCAGAGTGTCAAAACAAATTAATATCTATATTATAGTAAATCAAAAACAATGAAAAAGTCCTAGGGTGTTTCTCAATGTCAAGGACGCTTCCTTGGTAGGACATGTCCCTGCGAGTCAGGTCCTTCAGAAGCGAGGCAAGAATCCTTCCTAGCCTCAGAAAACAAAGAATGGTGGAACAGGCTAACAGGTGTGCGTCGTACGCGAGGCCCCGCCTTAAATGGAGCGCGATTTCCGCCAAAGATTTGGAAATTGGTCCGTGTGCAAAGCATTGTGGGGATTTTAAGACCACAGAGGATACACATGTGCAGCCTCGAAATTTCCCGCAACAAAGGACGCTGGCCTCGGTAGAATTCCAAGCATCCTGGACATTGGAACAGTCCTTCGGCGGGACTCGATGACGTAGCATCCTTGAAATAGTGGCTCTGGAGCAGCCTTCCTCGACATTGAGAAACAACCCTAGTATAGATTGTTGAAAAATATGTAAGAAATGTTAAAGTACTTCGAAAACGTAAATAATTGGGTAGAGCACGTCGGAGTATATGGAAAAAATAGATGGTATAATCAGTCATTGTGTAGTGTGTAAAAGATACATTTTAAAAGTCGATATAGTGTGTACAAAGTTAGGAAAAAACTGAAAGTACACTATGTTACAATTATGCAAAATAAGTCATATATGAAAAATTCTAAATATGAAAAAGTCAAAGTGTACTGTGTCAAAAAATAGATAAAGCCATGGTATAGTATATAAAAAATAATAATTAAGAATTCGGTATAGCATGTCAAAAAAGTATATTATAAAAAGTCATAGTGTCAAAACAAATTGATATGTTAAGTATGTACAAAATTTAAAAAAATACCCATAGCTCATAATGTCCAGAAATATGGGAAAAAAATCATAGGATGGTATATTGGAAAAATATTTTAAAAAGCAGTGTCACCCGTACATAAACATAAACATAATAATATCTCTGTTTCTTCTGTTTCCAGCAGACCAGGCGCAGCGGGGGCCAGCAGCTCTTAAACCCACACGGGTCTTCAATGTTCAAAGTTGTATTGTACGGGTAAAGCTGGAAATCAGAGGCCTGTAAAACTAGTGTGTGTGTGTGTGTGTGTGTGTGTGTGTGTGTGTGTGTGTGTGTGTGTGTGTGTGTGTGTGTGTGTGTGTGTGTGTGTGTGCGCGTGTGCATGTGTCAGTGTTTGTCAATTAGACACTGGAGTTGAATATGAAAACACAACTTGTTAAAACTCAAGAGTTAGATCTGGTTCTCTGAGGAGCGTCAGAGTCAGAGCTACAGCTCGTGGTTCACGGTAGGATAAGAAATAAGAAATGCAATTACACACCGGACAGTGCACTGCGCAAACCCATTTGTAGAGTCTAGTGTTGTAGTCGTGTGCATGAGAAGCAGTGAAGCAATAATATCACCCTTTACTGGTCACTCAGTATTTCAGATTTAAAAAAAAGCCACTTGTGTGTTAGCAATCCACAATAAAAGCACAAGGTGAAGCCACAAATACAAAGCCTTGTGCCATAGATGACCAACTGTTGCATTTAAGCAATCCACTACTCTGTCTTAAAACTACTTCTAAACATTTAGAGCTAAGGAGTTAAAAATATATTATATAGAGTCTTTATGAACCTAAAGAGAGTTATGGCGCTTTTCCACCGCAGGGCCTCGCACGGCTTAGTACGGTATAGTTAGGCCTCGTTAGGCCTCGTTAGGCCAGGCTCACTTTACGCTGCGTCTCCATTACAGTTTAGTAGCTGGGGCAGTAACTATAGTAACGCAGTGTAGCCGGAGCCGAGACGTCATCTTCAATAAGAACCACACAACCAACATCAGCCGTTAGCTGTTAGCCCTCAGAGCTCACAGCTCCTCATATCTGTTCAGAAACTAGACACAAGTTAAACAAGTACAAACCACAGACTGCCTGTGTCATGGAGAATACAGTCCCTGGTTTATTTATGTCTGTAGGCCGTTGTTGTGAGTGTGGACGGTCGGAGCATATACAACGTTAGCTTAGCCAAGCTCCATTAAAAAAACGGTTTTCGCCTGCCGTCTGTCTGCAGACTTGTCAAAGCATTAATTCATGGTTTTTACTAACCGGTATCAGTGTGTTGTTACTTCGGCATCATTTAGAAACGTGTATTACAATTAAATCACAGTCAAATGTGTTCATTGTGTTGTAGTTGTAGGCCCCTGGCCAGCGAGTCTCTCTAGTTTAGCACTCAGCCCGGTTGTTGGCCCGGAAAGAACCTCGATGTTGTGCTCCGTGCTGCTGTGGAAATGCGCCATTAGTTATATATAAGAAGTGATCAGTGTGTTGTCTTTTAGCTCAGTTTAAAGACTCCCGCATCTTCATGGAGGAACCTCAGAGCTACATTAAAGGAGGGATTTCTGTAAAGCACAATAATAGTGTGTGTGTTGTGCGTCAGTGCATGTCCCCTCATAGATCACTGATCAGCTGTGTAGAGGAGCTATGGATCACTGTCTAGTAATTCAATAAACATTAAGTCTGAACTTTGTTTCACTCGTGATTTCAGAGTATGACTTTATTTCCACATTTCTTTTATTGAACTTCAATGACAGCAAGCATGGGAATATAGAAAAGCAAAAACACCACGACAATTAAACGATGAGTAATGAAAGTATATGCCCATAATATATTAATAAATATTGCCAGAACAAGTCATTATACTAAAAAAAAACTCCATAAAACCACGTGTTACTGAGTCAAAAGGCACAATTAATTAGGATTTGTTGACTGCAGATAGTAAACAGCAGTCATACCTTGTGTTTCACGTACTCCATCTTCATAGCTGTATCTTTGATAAGTGCTAACAATCTGGTACCTGGTTGTAAAACATATTTTAAAGTTGTTCCAAAAACAGCAAAAAAATGATATGACAGTAAATCCAGGCAGATAAAGACACCGCCACACACTAGAGGGACATAGGTGATGAATGAGGGGGACATATATTCATATTTGGGGGGAAATCCTACACTTTGAGAACACATGTCATTTTACCTGCAGCACATTTGTGAATGGATAGCGGTTGGAAAAGGCAGCTCGTTATAAACAGATTGTCTCATTTGGTTAAATTAACATACATTTTCTAGCATGTGTTTATATTAAAGGGGACCTATCATGCAAAATGCACTTTGTGATGTCTTCTCTACATCACCATGTGTCCCCGGTGTGTCCCCGGTGTGTCGGGGAACTCACGCAGCGTCAGGAAATAAAACCCTCTCTCTTTTCCTCCGTACCCAAATCTCTAAAAACGGGGAACAACGGAGCTGATCCAGATTTGCGTCCGATATGACGTAATATCTGAAATGTGGACCCACGGCCCAATCAGAAACGTTGCTATCAGAAACAATTCCCGACTGTTTTGGACGTAATATGGTCGCTGTTTACATTAGCATCGCTAACACTCAGAGCTAACCTGTACTGGAGAGCATGTGTGTGAAGAAGCAGGAAGTAGGAACTCACCTTGTGGTATAACCAGCAAGAGAGAAAGCCTTTGAGCTCCAGACTGTTTCAGATCCTTGATAATCCATGATATGGCGTTTCATCACGGCAGCATTTAGTTTAGACGGTAGCTGCCGGGTCCCGCATGAGCTCAGACCCCTCCTCTTTAAAGCTTTATACCCAAATCAGCACTTTAGAAACAGGAAGTGGAATAGAGGGATATGAGGCGTGGCTAGAATGATCTGTTTGGTGTTTTGAGCGAAACACTTCATAGACATGTTTTTTATATATTTTTCTGAGACCTGCTATTGCCTAAAAATAGCATGATAGGTGACCTTTAATTAATAATTTATTGTCATTCTTTTAGTTAATCAAAGTACTTGTTTATGCTTTTATTTTGAGTTATGGCCCCTGGTGATTTTGTATATATTGGACACAGGTGGAGGAGAAGCCATGGTTTGTTATACGTTAGATAATGGGAACTCACCTAGAATAAATGCACACTAACGCCCGGACCTAGAATTCTCTTTCTGGAGCCTCAGTGTCAGTTTTAGAGTAAACCTTCTGTTTTATTGAATAAATAATAAATGTATTTTGTAAGCGCTTCCCCAGCTGCTCTAAGGTAGGAAAACAAGGACAACAAACAAACATAGAAAAGTCACATTAAAATCGAGCAATGAAACAACAGTTATTTTAAAAGTGAGTTATTTTTTGTACGTTTCTTTATAATCTCAGCTTCTCTACAGAAATCCACACATTCACCGAAACGTGTAACTCTCGTCGTCGTACTCCAGCTCGTCCTCGTTGTCCTCGTCCAGCTGTCCGTACCTGAACTTCCTGTACACGGTGCCGTCCTGCCCCATGTAAACAATGTCCTCATCGTCATCATCGTCGTCTTTACTCGTAGCGACGTCCACCAGCTGATTGTCCTGGAAGCCTCCGCCAGTAGAAGAGGAAATGGGACGAGCGCTAGAGGACGAAGAGCTGAACCCTCTTCCTCCTCCTCCTCCGAACCCGCCTGAGCCCAGTTTCTCGTACCCGCGAGGCGTGATGTCGGGAGGCGCCCTCTTGGAGCGGGAGTGCCGGATGATGAAGACGACGGCCACCAGGCCAAACACCAACAGGAAGCATGTGATGATGAAGATGGTCAGGTTTCCCCCGGACACCTCCTCTTCCTCGTTCCTGAACGCCAGGTTGGTGGTGAGGACGCACTCTCCTGAAACACAAATAAATCAAACGGATTAAAACGATTTCTCTGCTTTCAGTGGACGAAATAAGTATTTGATCCGCTTGCAAAACATGTGTTAGTTCATGGTGGAGGAACTCTTGTTTGTTGCAAGGGGGTCAAATCAAGCAATCTGATTGGTTCTTAGCCGTGATAAGGCTTTTGGAATTCTACCGAGCCCGGCTTCGTAGCGAGACATTTCGAGGCTGCACATGTGTAGACTCCGCGGTCTTAAAATCCCCACAATGCTTTGCGCACGGACCAATTTCCCCAAATCTGTGGCGGTAAATGTAAGGCGGGGCCTCTCATCTGACGCACACCTGCACACTTGCTCGCCTGTTCCACTCTTCGTTTTCCGAATACCAGGAAGTATTCTCGCCTCGCTTCTGAAGCAAGTGACTCGGAAGACATGTCAATAATATAATATTCAGACCCTGCAATAGAATAACTCAAGTTTCACTTTAGTTTTTCAAGTAGCTCAACTCTCTCTCACTCACTCACTCACTCTCTCACTCACTCACTCACTCACTCACTCACTCACTCACTCACTCACTCACTCACTCACTCACTCACTCACTCACTCAGCGTCATCAAGGTTATCCTTTAGGAATATGAGCATGTCCACATGTCCAGGTAGAAGCTGGGATGTTTGGGCGTTGCTGTGGAAACAACTCTCTCTCTTGGTACTGGTGTTGCTGGGACAGAGAGATATGCTTTGGCTATGGGTAACAGCAGGGGGTCAAACTGTGCATTGTCTCTCCACCACTTCAAAATCAATACACCAAGAAGGTGAGGCGTATTGACAGAGATATAGATATACTGTTGGTACTTGTCCATGTCTCTAGGTGTGTACATGGAGCCCTGTAAATACCATGTCCTTTTGTGTTCTCTGTTTTCTGTTCATGTTGTAACCTACTTGCTGCCATGTTGGACAGGTCTCCCTTGAGAAAGAGATCGATGATCTCAATGGGACCATCTGGTTGAATAAAGGTTTTGTCAATCTCACGACGGTATTGAGACATTTATTTACCGCGATATTCGATATATCGTTACATCCCTAGTAAATATACATTCACTCCGCAGCTGCTTATAATCAGCTCATCACAGGCTTTCCTATTTAACCTATTACATTCCACCTCATTCTCCAGCAGCCAATCAGCTGCAGCCAAACTCTAAAATGGCTCTCCTCTCTCCTGCAGTCAGCCCGCCTCCTCCCCATCCTCCTCCTCTCATCACATCCAGTGCCAGGAGAGCCAATCCAAAGACCTCATCACATCCCCTCTTCATCCCATCTCATCAAATCCAGCTCTTCATCATCATCACCAGTGTGTAGACCCCGGGGGGGGGGGGGGTTCCCTATATGCTCACGGCTGCATTTCCCCTTTAGATATACGATTTCAGGATCGGGGTCTAATCGCCAAAGACTTAACATTTATCATATGACGTGTCAATAAATGTTCTTTAAACAAAATGAAGTCTTTCCTGATTGAAGTATTATCGTATCGTATCGTTTCGTATCGTCATAGTACGTTTTGTATGTCGCTAAAGCAACAACAGAACTATCTAAAAAAATCTGGAGAGAGAGTTGTGTCTTTTTTCACGTACGTACTATATTTTTTCCACATGCTATACTTTGACATTTTTGATTAAATCTTCCACAAACTATTCCATACATGTTTTCTCTAACCCATATGACTTTGTCCCACGTATAAGCCCGACTGCCGGGGGGGAAACCAGGAGTCCTAACCGCTAGACTACATGGGACATTCTACGTGCAACGTCTTATATTTTTTCATTTAATATACTATATCATTTTCTCAACATATCCCATGCAATTTTTTCAACATACTATTCTCTGACGAATTTCCGACATCCTCTACAATAATCTTTTCCGACTTATTGCACCTTATGGGAGATATATTTGTTTGTTTCAAATAGGGGTTATTCTAGTAATATATAGTATGAGGTGATACCAGAGGTGTGGACTCGAGTCACATGACTTGAGTCCACACCTCTGGGTGATACTGAGGCGCTGATCTTGTATTTAAGATATTTACATTCTGGCGAGAACATGACGCCCGTATACAAGAATTCTCCGCGGACGTAAACAACAACGTGGCGTCAGAGCTCCGTAACATTTACATTTTAATTTAACCAGATAAAAGCAGTCCCTACATTGAGCACATTAGGACAGTAAGAAAGGTGCTACTTATTACTGCTGGTGGTAAGGACCTCAGACAACTTCAATTTAAAACTTGCTATAGAGACAAGTGCCCTCAGTTTGAGGCGTGACTGAAGGTCATTCCAAGACCAAGGACCATAATGAAAAAGACTCCTTTTCCCAGCCTCAGTCCGCACGGCAGGAACCTGGACCCGTATCCAGGCGCTGGGTCTGAGGCTGTAAGAGTCAAAGCCGTCTGGCTCTCTGTTTGTCATGTCATGTTTCTGGAGTAATTATACCGTTTTTGACGAACAGAAATATTGTTTTCTGGCATCACTTTAACATGTTACGGGGTGCAGACAAAACCCTGATGTACTTTATTAAGACGTCACGTTTTTTGGTGAACTTTTCCAAATGTTTCTGCTTTTCAAGTTTTTTGACATTCCACACCGTGACTTTTTTTCGTTCACACAGAAACAGGAGCTCCTTCAGCCCCGGGAAATAAAGACAGGGATTTGTTCTCTGACATTTCCCTGAGGAGTGAGTGAGAGATCTAAATGTCAGCCGGGACAGAGTTTATCAGCTCCAGAAGAAACACCTCTCACACTCTCCTTCCTCCTACCTCGAGTCTCGGTGCAGTTACAACAGTCCTGCTGCGGCGTTGTTGCCTCTTCCTCCTCCTCCTCATCATCATCATGGAGGCAACACAGCAGACAGCGCCCCCCCGCTTCTAAGATGGCCTGCGGAGGACACATGGAGCAGTTTGCTGGACCGGGTCCTCGACACTCCAGACAGGAGCCGTCACAGTCCACACACACATGGCCTGAGTCCTGATGGGAACACACGGTAGAATTAAGATAGTACACACACACACACACACACACCCTGAGTCCTGATGGGGAACACACGGTAGAATTAAGATAGTACACACACACACACACACACACACACACACACACACACACACACACACACACACACACACACACACACACACACACACACACACACACACACACACACACACACACACACACACACACACACACACAACACACACACACACACACACACACACACACACACACACACACACACACACACACACACACACACACACACACACACACACGCAGTCTGTGGTTTTAGTGCATGTAAATGGTCTGCAAAGGCTAAAATCGCTGTGTTTCCTCCAGGGGGAATTTCTTTATTATATTTCTATTATATCCAACCTAATTTTGAATCTTTGAGACCATTGAGTAGTTAGTCGGATTAGTTTTAGGTATGTTTTAGCTTGTAATATTTCTGTATTAATACATGAACTCTCTCCAATTCTACAAGTGTGAGCAATACATGTTAGAACAGTGTTTATAGATAGATAGATTCAACTTATTGTCGTTACACATTACAGGTACCATGTAACGAAACGGTTTCTCAGCATTTGACCCATCCTAGAGTTAGGAGCAGTGTGGGTAACGGTGCCTTGCTCAGGGACACCTCGGTAGCACTTGATCTTTGCGGCACTTGAACTGGTGACCTTCCAGTTGCCAAGCCAAGTCTCTATGGACTTCGCCACCACCGCCGCTGTCCTGTCCTACATTTTAAAGCTTCATAAAGCTAATCATGGTATCCATTTCACATATCTCCATTGTGTCTTAAGGTTGTATTTCTGTTCGTGGATAAAATGAACTGAAATTAATAGATTTTTTTGCCTCCAAAAGATGTGCATACCTTTCATTTCTAAAATAATTAAATGTCGGTGATGTTCTGCCTCTCAGCTTAATATATTAATATGTATCTACCTGCCAGACACTTTCCGTAAGAAGCCTCGCAGCACGAGCCAGGAGACCTTTTTTGAACTGATAATGTTCTGAGAGATTTCTCCTGGTGCAGTAATAAGTCTGTCTGGATTACATTATACGATACCTAGGGGCCAAAACATTAGTATGAATTATTTTTGGTGAATTGAGGACGGGGAAAGGATTTATTTGTTAATATAAAAAGTTAATATTTGTGAAATTAAACCCTAAGAAAAGTGCTGTGTGGTTACCGTCATCACAGGAAACAGGCCGACGTCGCACATGGACTCACATCTGCCGTCTGAGAGAAGGTATCCAGGAGAGCAGGACAGACAGGAGGCAGCGTCTCTACCTGTGACAACATTAAGACAAGAAGTACTTTATTCGTCCCAATGCCAACTGCTTATTGCAGCAGCATACAAAGACAAGTTTATTGTTTTGAACTAAGTCTTTTTGTAAGTTTTTGGGTTTTCCTACGATACTGTAACGATTGGCTGTGAATAAGAACATATACACCCCAATAACATAAAAGTATTTCACTCACTCACTCGTTTGAATGATTTCCCTGTGTGATTCCTACTCGCTAAAGTTCAGATTAGAATCAGAATGATAAGATAAAAGATAAGAAGTACTTTATTGATCCCAATGCCACATGTTTGGGTTGCAGCAGCATAAAAGGACAAGACATTGTACATTAGAGAAATTAGAAATAGAAATAGACAATCCAAAATGTAAACATCTCAAATTGAAATAAAATAGCATTAAAAAAGTAGAAAATATAAACGTTGAGATACAGATTTACAGTAACAACATATAAAGCAAGATATTATATATATACATTAATATCCTGCATTATATTTGTTACTGGAAAGTTGTATTTACACACATATATATATATATATATATATATATATATATATCATAGACTGTATATATAAATGGACGTAGGGTCCTTGACGTCACCCATAGGATTCTGCAGAGTTGCCATCCATCCATCTATCTATCCATCCATCCATCCATCTATCCATCTATCCATCCATCCAGCAGACAGCGAGCCAGCCAGCGAGCGAGCCAGCGAGCGAGCCAGCCAGCCAGCAGCGAGCGAGCGAGCCAGCCAGCAGCCAGCGAGCCAGCCAGCCAGCCAGCCAGCCAGCCAGCCAGCGAGCCAGCGAGCCAGCCAGCGAGCGAGCCAGAGAGCAGCAGCCAGCAGCAGCGAGCCAGCCAGCAGCCAGCAGCCAGCGAGCCCGAGCGAGCCAGCAGCCAGCGAGCGAGCAGCCAGCCAGCAGCCTAGCGAGCCACCAGCGAGCGAGCCAGCCAGCCAGCCACGAGAGCCAGCGAGCCACCGAGCGAGCCAGCCAGCCAGCGAGCGAGCCACAAGCCAGCCAGCCAGCCAGCAGCGAGCGAGCCAGCCAGCAGCGAGCCAGCCAGCCAGCGACCTAGCTCCAGCCAGCCAGCAGCCAGCGACAGAGCGAGCCAGCGAGCCCCAGCCAGCCAGGCAGCCAGCCATCCACAGCGATAGCCAGCCAGCCATCCAGCCAGGACGAGCGAGCCAGAGATCCAGCAGCCAGCCATGCAGCAGCCAGCCAGCCAGCGAGCGAGCCAGCCAGCCAGCCAGCCAGGCAGCGAGAGCGAGCAGCAGCGAGCCAGCGAGCCAGCCAGGAGCCACAGCGAGCAGCCAGCGAGCGAGCCAGCCAGCGAGCAGCCAGCCAGCAGCGAGCCAGCAGCGAGGAGCCAGCGAGCCACGAGAGCCAGCCAGCCAGCGAGCGAGCCAGCCGCCAGCCAGGCAGCCAGCCAGCAGAGCGAGCCAGCCAGCCAGGCGAGCGAGCGAGCCAGGCAGCCAGCCAGCCAGCGACCGAGCGAGCCAGCGAGCCACAGCCAGCCAGCCAGCGAGCCAGCCAGCAGCCAGCAGCCAGCCCAGCGAGCGAGCCAGCGACCACCGAGCGAGCCAGCCAGCCAGCCAGCCAGGCCAGCAAGCCAGCCAGCGACCGAGCGAGCGAGCCAGCCAGCGAGCGAGCCAGCCAGCGAGCCAGCCAGCCAGCGAGCCAGCCAGCGAGCCACCGAGCGAGCCAGCCAGCCAGCGAGCGAGCCAGCGAGCCAGCCAGCCAGCCAGCCAGGCAGGCAGACCGAGCTGAGAGGAGCCAGGAGCTAGCGAGCGAGCCAGCCAGCCAGCCAGCCAGCGAGCCAGCCAGGCAGCCAGCGAGCGACCGAGCCGGAAAGCCAGGCAGCCAGCAGCGAGCGAGCCAGCCAGCCAGCGAGCGAGCCACAGCGAGCGAGCCAGGAGCACGAGCGAGCCAGCCAGCCAGCGACCGAGCGAGCCAGCGAGCGAGCCAGCGAGCACCGAGCGAGCCAGCCAGCCAGCGACCGAGCGAGCCAGCCAGCCAGCCAGCGACCGAGCGAGCCAGCGAGCCAGCCAGCCAGCCAGGCAGCCAGCCAGCCAGCGACGAGCGAGCCAGCAGCAGCCAGCCAGCGACCGAGCGAGCAGCGAGCCAGCCAGCCAGCCAGCCAGGCAGCCAGCCAAGCCAGCCAGCCAGCCAGCCAGCCAGGCAGCGACCGAGCGAGCGAGCGAGCGAGCACAGCCAGCGAGCCAGCGAGCCAGCCTCGGCCACCGAGCGAGCCAGCCAGCGAGGAGCCAGACATCCAGCCAGAGAGCCAGCCAGCGAGCTAGCCAGGAGCCCACCGTAGCGCAGCGCCAGCCAGCCTAGCGGCGAGACAGCCAGTCCAGCCAACCAAGCCGCCAGCACCAGCCAGCGATCCAGCCAGCCAGGGAGCGAGCGAGCCAGGCCATGCCAGACAGCCAGGACCGAGGGAGCCAGCAGCAGTCCAGCAAGCCAGCTACGAGCCCAGCGATCACCTAGGAGCAGGCCAGCCAGCTAGGCGATCCAGCAGCAGCATCAGCGACCTAGGAGCGAGCCAGCCAGCGAGCGAGCCAGCCATCGATCATCCATCCATCCATCATCCATCCATCTATCCACCTATCTATCCATCCATCCATCCATCCATCCATCCATCCATCCATTCATCTACCTATCTATCTATCCATCTATCTATCTATCTATCCATCCATCCATCCATCCATCCATCCATCTATCCATCTATATGAGAAATGAATGGAATATTAAATATTAAAAGTAATATAAATGTGAAATGTACAGAGTGAGTTTAACTCCAGTTATCCAAGAGAAGCTATGGAGCAGAGAAGGGGTTGAAAAGGTTAATAATGATATCACAGTGATCAAAGGTGCAGACAGGATCACTCCTATACAAATACCCTTTCAATACTGGCTTTTCATGATCAAAAAGTGCTTATTAGGCTCTTTTCACACATTAATTCTACTCTATAATTACTTCCATAATACTTTGTGCCCCGGGTAACCTCCCTGCGACCTGAGGGCGTGCATTGAAATCAGGACAGGAGAAGAAAGTCATTTTTATCTTGATGACAAACTGACAAAAACAAGTGAAGTTGCAGCAACTAATCTGTCTAAAATAAACATTATCTGAATAATAAACATATGACTAGCTGGTGGTCTGCATTAAATATACAGATACATTTGACTTCACAAATAAAGCGACATCACTATGTAACACTCACGCTCCTATTGGCTAGTGCTCCAACACATTGTACGTGATAGGCTGGGAAGGGGCGGGACATATCTAAGCGGTTGACCAATCACAACAGAGCCGACATGTCCCAGTAGAGACACTACATACTGATATACACCTGAACATCAGCAGGAGAGGACTCTTTAAAGTAGAGACACTACATACTGATATACACCTGAACATCAGCAGGAGAGGACTCTTTAAAGAGACACTACATACTGATATACACCTGAACATCAGCAGGAGAGGACTCTTTAAAGTAGAGACACTACATACTGATATACACCTGAACATCAGCAGGAGAGGACTCTTTAAAGTAGAGACACTACATACTGATACACACCTGAACATCAGCAGGAGAGAACTCTTTAAAGTAGAGACACTACATACTGATATACACCTGAACATCAGCAGGAGAGAACGCTTTAAAGTAGAGACACTACATACTGATATACACCTGAACATCAGCAGGAGAGAACTCTTTAAAGTAGAGACACTACATACTGATATACACCTGAACATCAGCAGGAGAGGACTCTTTAAAGTAGAGACACTACATACTGATATACACCTGAACATCAGCAGGAGAGGACTCTTTAAAGTAGAGACACTACATACTGATATACACCTGAACATCAGCAGGAGAGGACTCTTTAAAGAGACACTACATACTGATATACACCTGAACATCAGCAGGAGAGGACTCTTTAAAGTAGAGTCACTACATACTGATATACACCTGCACATTGGCAGGAGAGGACTCTTTAAAGTAGAGACACTACATACTGATATACACCTGAACATCAGCAGGAGAGGACTCTTTAAAGTAGAGACACTACACACTGATATACACCTGATCATCAGCAGGAGAGGACTCTTTAAAGTAGAGACACTACATACTGATATACACCTGAACATCAGCAGGAGAGGACTCTTTAAAGTAGAGACACTACACTACATACTGATATACACCTGAACATCAGCAGGAGAGGACTCTTTAAAGTAGAGACACTACATACTGATATACACCTGAACATCAGCAGGAGAGGACTCTTTAAAGCAGAGACACTACACACTGATATACACCTGAACATCAGCAGGAGAGGACTCTTTAAAGTAGAGACACTAAGAATAGTCTCCAAATACACTATTTAAGTAACGTGCTAAAATCCCCTTTCTTTTAGGAAATTGGTAGAACTTTAAAAATATATTTCTGAGTCTGGAGAAATCAAAAGTATTTACAGACTAAAACACAAATGGCTTGTTTGGTCTTTTCACTGGATGTCGTTCACTCGTGTGTATTGTCCCATGTCAGTGAATATTATATCCAAGGTTTCAATCTTCAAACCCTTTCTCTTAATAAATGTTTGAATGTTTTTCACCGCATCCATTAGTGATATAACTGAGGTTGGTTGTTTACTTCTCTCCTCTGGCATAAAGCTCAAGGATTTATTGAATTTCCTCCCTTTCTTATTCCCTCATAGCACTGCTTTGTTGTCCGGTCGTTTGTGGCATTACTTTGGGAAAGTGCCGTTGATAAACTGAAGGTCGCAGTCAGCACTTTGCGATCGATTCGATTGGTTGTGGTGTTGTGTAGTTCCTGCAGCGATGCCAACAGTATCTAAGATTTCCCGACAAATACAGAACATT
The DNA here is from genome assembly GCA_902827135.1 of Harpagifer antarcticus. Taxonomy (NCBI): domain Eukaryota; kingdom Metazoa; phylum Chordata; class Actinopteri; order Perciformes; family Harpagiferidae; genus Harpagifer; species Harpagifer antarcticus. The sequence continues at coordinate 29,828 of CADEHL010000032.1, forward strand.
ACCAGCTTTGTTATCCAACTTTAAATTACACATATAGTTCATTTGTTAAGATCAATCTCATCAGAGTAACCCAGTGGTTCTCAAACTTTTTCTGTCGGCCCCCCCCCCAACACAAATAGTCAGGCTCAGTGGCGGCGCCAGAGATTTCTTTTGGGGGTGCTGTGGGGTAGTTTGACGTTTCATAGAGGGTGCTCAAACATTTAGGGTTTCCCATTAATGTACCGGGCGCTACAGAGGAACTTTCTACTGCAACACTCCCCACGCATACACACAGTGTACCCGCGACTGTTACAATGAAGGCTCGATATCAGCTCACGGCATATAGGTGTAAGCAGGGGTAAAGTGCTATTTTTATAGGTGGTGTGTGGACCTCACATCCTCTAGGGGGGTCCGGGGGCAAGCTCCCCCGGGAAGATTTATCTAAACACTGAGAGAGTCCTTTAGCTCACTGAGTCTCTCAGTCTGACAGGAGAGGACTCTCCTCCACTTTGTTGTTGAAAAAATTCCTTATATCCGTTAGCGTAGCTCGCTAGCACCAGAAGCTAACAACAACGATCTCCGGTACCGGTGCGCTCTCTCTCTCGAGCTTTAATGAAACACAGAGACCCAGACGTAATAGTACTGTACTGCATCATATTACTTTCGAATCAATAATTTTTTTTAATAGCCATTTTACCTCCTGGTCTCTCACGCCCCCCTGGCATGCCTCTGCGCCCCCCACTTTGAGAACCACTGGAGTAATGTATCCTCTGTAGGAGTATGCATGAACTTGTACGGTAATTTAATTACAGTCGACACACAGCACAGTCTCCACATCTACAGCAGCATCAATATCTCATTACCTACTATTTATTTATTTCAGGTTTATTTGATAAGGACAGATAGCAAGGAGGAAACAGCACAGTTTGTAAAGCTAGTTTGTCCCTAGAAATGCTTTTTAAAGGAACTATTGTATTCAAACAATGAGGTAAAAACAAAGGTTAAAGGTGGGGTAGGTAATTCACTTCCCGATAGCAATGAATATCTGAAGTGCTTTGACAAAAAATCCATAATAAATGTCATCTGTGGAAGCCGTGGCGCTGTAAAAAGCACGACCAATCATCTGAGCCGGCTAAAGTAACTGGATGGCCTACCTGCCTGTCAGCCTTCCATCTGGGCACACACTGATCTCGTGCCCTCATTGGTCATGTGTGCGTTCGTGTGTGTTGGAGGAGGGGCTCTGTGAGGAAGTGGCAGATTTGTTCCGGTTGTGTATTTTCAAATTCTAGCGCACTCGAGCTGGTTTCTCCAAAATTACCTACCCCTCCTTTAAACTGAATGAAGCATGCATTTAAAATATGATATATATGTTAAATTAGACATGAGTGCAGGTTCCCGCTCCAGGACTTCCACAAGAAACTAATGTGAGAAGCTCAGTTATATTTCCGTTGTTGCTACATGCTACCATGAAAGCATGTCGTGTGGAACAGGAAGACGTGTGATATCTGTGATTTAATAACATGCTGCTATGGACACTATTGGGTACCACTTCACAATAACCCTTATAAAGGGTTCATAAAGGGTTTATAATTAGGTTGTAAACACTTTATTAATCATTAAGAATCATTTATAAACCAGTTCAACACCGGCTCACTATTTGGCAAGATGACTAAGCCTTCTATTGGCTACTTAGCGAGAATCAACTCAGTGAGGAGTCGTGTGGCGCAGTGGACTAGTGCGTAGGTCTTCAGATCAGGGGGTCACAGGTTCAAACCCCACTGCAGTCAGCATGTCATTGTGTCCCTGAGACACTTCACCCCAAATTGGTCCTGTGGGGATTGTCCCGTTCTTATTATGAGCGGTATGCGCCAGCCTGTGCCTTTACCTTGGACTTCTAATAGAACTGCTCGGGTCTTGATAGATTGAGTGGGGAAGTTCATGAGATCTTTCTAGAGGGTTATCAAGAATAACTTTTATCCAATGACCTCTTCCCTCTCTGTCTGTGTCTGTGTTTCCCCTTGTTCCCATTAACCCAGCCAAATCTTTGTTCTTGTTTTGTATCTATATCTACGCCGGGATCCGGAGTCGAGGCTGATCCTCTTGCTGTAGTCCTGTGTCTTGGATCCTCTATCCCGAGTTCTGGATTAAGTCGTGGACTTCGGGTCGTGGCTGAACCTGTCTCTGCGGTCCTGCCTTGGGTCTCACCATGCTGCTTCCCTGATGGCTTCCACAGGACTGTTGACATCTTCTTATTACAGACACATGCATTTCCTAACATTCGGTCTCTATGCTGTAAAATGTATTATCTCTTGGATTTACACACGGCATCTATTGCACGTCTGTCCGTCCTGGGAGAGGGATCCCTCCTCTGTTGCTCTCCCTGAGGTTTCTCCCATGTTCCCCTTAAACTGTGGGTTTTCTCTGGAAGTGTTTCCTTGTACGATGTGAGGGTCTAAGGACAGAGGGTCTAAGGACAGAGGGTCTAAGGACAGAGGGTGTCGTTTTTCTCATACTGATATTCTGAACAATCTGTTGTATTTGCTGTAAAGTGTCTCTACTGTAGGCTATTTTTATTATATGTACAGCACTTTGGCTCCACCAAAAATCGTTTATAAATGTGCTATATAAATAAAACTTGATTTGATTTGATTTATTATACATCCATGGATTGCCCACAGTACTGAGTATGTAAGTCTAACAAGTGTCATGTAATGTAATGTAAACAACAGATACAAAGGATGCTGGCTGATGAAGGAGATGAAGTAAGCTAAGTAGCCAATATAAGGCTTAGATAAATGTGGGCTCACTATTTGGCGAGCAACCGGTCACAGTCGCCCTGTTTATCTCATGTCTTATAAAAGCTTATTAAGGATTTATAAAGTGTTCACAACCTAATTAATTAATTACAAACTATTAGTAAACCCTTTATACGGGTAGTCTTATTGTAAAGTGGTACCCAATCTTGCACTAATGTACATTTTCCCAAAGTTAGTGATTGTTGTGCTTTTAGTTATGTCTTAATGTGTGCATATGTGTCTGTTGATTGTGTATATACGGGAGGCTGTGGCGCAGTAGGTTAGTGCGTTGGTGTTCGGATCAGGGGGTCACAGCAGGTTCAAACCCCACTGCAGTCAGCATGTCGTTGTGTCCCTGAGAGACTTTACTCCTGTGGGGATTGCCCAAAGTACTGAGTAGTTTTTAAAGCTAGTTTGTCCCTAGAAATGCTTCTAAAGGAACTATTGTATTCAAACAATGAGGTAAAAAGAAGGTTAAACTGAATACAGTGACGCATGCATTTACATTGATATCTTTTTTAAATTACACAGGTTAATATCCGAGTTAAACTTTGCAGCAAATTTCACGTGATCTCGCTCCAGGACTTCCACAATAATAAACTCCAGGGTTCATACACTTTTTTACCAATGACTTTCCATGACTTCTCCAGGACCTTTACCTAATTTTCCATGACCCAAAAAAGTACTCTTTCAGCGGTTCCACTGAAAATGGTTTATTTTAACATGGAACAGGAAAAAAAGGTCTGCATATGAAACATCTAAAACAAATCAAATAGGCTTACTAGCTTCTACTAAAATCTCTCACCAGCAAAACACCTGGTCAGTTGAAAGCCATTTTACGTTTCATTAATATACGATACAGTATTTATTATCATTATAGTATTACTATTTCGGCATTTGATGCAACATTAGTTACATTTCCATGACTTTTCCAGGGCCTGGAATTAGCATTTTGAATTTCCATGACTTTTCCAGGTTTTTAATGACCGTAAGAACCCTGAAACGCAGTTATATTTTGCTTCATGCTACCATGAAAGCATGTCGTGTGGAACAGGAAGACATGTGATATATGTGATTTAATAACATGTGTGATATGAAAGAGTACCTAATCTAATATATCATATTCCAATTACTTGTAAATAGACTCTCCTTGCACTCTTACTTGTACTATTGTATCTGTTTTGTTGTATTGCACTGTTGGAGGAGACTGTGACCTAAGATTGTCATTGACACATCTACACTGTAGCTCCGTGCTAATGACAATAAAAGCCTTGAAACCTCTTGACTGTACCTGAGCATGTCCTGCAGGAGGCGTGGCAGGCCTCACAGCTCCGGTGTTCCTCGTCCTGATAATATCTCAGAGGGCAGGAGGCCAGGCAGCGGCCATCTCTCCGGAGGTAGATCAGATCCGGGGGGCAGCTCAGACACTCGTCCCCCCCCCCCCCAATACACTCCCCACAGCTCGGGTCGCACTTCTCACACATCCTTGAGCCGGTGTTTCCATAGTGACTGGTGAAGAAAGAAAGAAAAGATAGATAGATATGATAGATTCAATTAAAAGGAGATGAGATTAGTTTGTCCTCAAAGGAAATTCCCTTCCAGAGCACTCGGTCACATTCAGCGACACACACTCATTACAGGTCATCACAAAACACCTGCGACCATTTCTAAAGAGAGGGAGAGCATGTTCGGAATTATAAACTGTTTTTCTGCCACATGTTTTTCTCTTTAAAGAGTCCTCTCCTGCTGAGGTTCAGGTGTATATCAGTATGTAGTGTCTCTACTTTAAAGAGTCCTCTCCTGCTGAGGTTCAGGTGTATATCAGTTTGTAGTGTCTCTACTTTAAAGAGTCCTCTCCTGATGATGTTCAGGTGTGTATCAGTATGTAGTGTCTCTACTTTAAAGAGTCCTCTCCTGCTGATGTTCAGGTGTATATCAGTATGTAGTGTCTCTACTTTAAAGAGTCCTCTCCTGCTGATGTTCAGGTGTATATCAGTATGTATATATATGGTGTGATTGGTCAACCGTGTGGTTACGTAGTGATGTCCGGAATTAACCAAAGGAGTCCCAATTTTAGCCTTAGCAGACCATTGTCATGCACAGAAACCTATAACACACTACAGAAATGGGTAAAAAAGCGTAATAGAGCCTCTTTAATGTATGTATTTAACGGCACATTAATTTAACGGCACATTAATTTAACTCTCTCGATCACCGCTGCCTTAAATTAGCATTTTATAGGTCAGTTGAAGGGCTATTTAAATGAGCCCCCCTCACATGGTTTACTGTCCATGGTGACATTATCTGACCGGTCTTTAACCAATGACAGCTCTGTAGGTGATGGATGCAGGTTAAAGTACCTGTGCTGCTGGCAGGTCTCCACACACTCTTTGCCCTCTCGGAAGAGGTGTGTTTTGCAGGCGAGACACTCGTGGCTGTGCTTCCCGACGCAGGACTGACAGGACGGGTGGCAGAGGTCACATTTCTGCCCCGACCCGTCCTCATAGTGGCCGACGGGGCATTTATCCACACAGGTGCCATCTGTGCAAACACACAAACAAGGTCACAGATCATTTAGGGGATTTATTTCTATATAAATGGACAAAACTAAATAATTTGTGAGGACAGGAAGCGGACTCGATACAAAGGGGCTTCATTGGCATAAATATTATTATCATATATTGACTCACTGAGCAGCAGGTGTCTCTGGTTGCAGCTCAGACAGTGAGATTTGCCCGGACCCGAGCATCGGAGGCAGTATTTGTGACACAGATGGCACCCCCCACCCAGGTCTGTGTACTGGTGAGGAGAGCAGTGATTGGCTGGAAGACAGCGACCCTCCAGCCTCTCACCCTCCCTGCAGCTGGAGCAGGATCCAACGAGGGGTCCCGAACAGGTGAGACAAGAGGCATCGCAGTCTGGAAACACAAGAAGAAATACAGACTCAACACCTGGAGTCAAGTACATGGAAAACCGTGTCGTTTCAAACTTATAGTCTTATACTCTGATTGCCTTTTACACTGCTAAATTGCATTCTTAGTCTTGTAGGTGTTTATCAGAGACATATGTTGAGGATTTACATTTCAGGAGGGCAAAGGAAGTTTAAAAGGGGGATATGCAAATGGTTAAGGACGAGGGGGTCTTATGGTTTAATGATGGGGATGGTTAGATGATGCCTAAGGGAATTTATATATTCTCTCTCCTACATAGTGAGACTGTCACGGTTGAGTGAAGGAAGCAGGACCCAAGCGCAGATAACTTTGATAAACCTTTATTTCAAGGCTAAAATGGAACGAATACAGACAAACACAGAACACTCACCGGTGAAGTCCGTCACCAACAAAAGAAGCACCGACACTGAACACAGCACGAGACAAGACTAAATACAGGGAGGGATAATTACAAGACCCAGGTGAACACAATCGGCAAACGAGACACAGGTGAGGAGGGAGGAGAAAAACACAAGAGCCACAGGTGAACACAATTAGCTAACGAGACACAGGTGAGGAGGGAGGAGAACACACAGGGACACTAACGACAGGAGGAAAACATGACAGAGAACAGTGAAAACACCCAAACCTAGACAGAACTGTGACAGAACCCCCCCCCTCAAGGGACGGATTCCAGACGTCCCTAAACCCCAACACAAAAATCCAAAAAAAATCCAGCAGGGTGGGTGGAGGGGGTCCGGAGGAGGGACGTATCCCTAGGCCACCAGGGTGGGTGGAGGGGGTCCGGAGGACGGGACTAAGCTGACCGCCCAGGAGCCCAGTAGGGGACCAGGAAGGGATCTCGGGCGGACGGCCCGGGGGCACGGCAGAAGCCGAGAAGGGGGACTCGGGCGGACGGCCTGGGGGCAAGGCAGAGTCCATGGTGGGGGTCTCGGGCGGACGGCCCGGGGGCAAGGCAGAGTCCATGGTGGGGCGAAGGCCACAGCGGGCGAACTCAGGGGGCCGAGCATGAGGGCGAAGGCAGCGGCAGGAAGAGTCAGGGGGCCGGGCTCGAGGACGAGGGCAGCGGCAGGAAGAGTCAGGGGGCCGGGCTCGAGGACGAGGGCAGCGGCAGGAAGAGTCAGGGGGCCGGGCTCGAGGACGAGGGCAGCGGCAGGAAGAGTCAGGAGGCCGGGCCCGCGGACGAAGACCGCGGCTCACAGAGGGTCGGGATCGAGGGCGAAGACCAGACAGCTCCGGAGGCCGGGCAGGACCCGGTGTCGGCCGGACAGGAACCGGAGCCGGCGGGACAGGCTTCGGCAGGATCCCCCACGGAAGAGGACCAGGAGTTGGCAGGACCCCCAGCAGGAGAGCGGTTGGCGGGACCTCCGACGAGACAGGACAAAAGGTTGGCAGTACCCCCGGCAGGAGAGTAGACGGCGGGACCTCCAACGGCACAGGACACAGGGTTGGCAGTACCCCCGGCAGGTGAGTAGACGGCGGGACCTCCAACGGAACAGGACATAGGGTTGGCAGGACCCCCGGCAGGAGAGTAGTCGGCGGGACCTCCAACGGGACAGGACATGGGGTTGGCAGGAACCCCGGCAGGAGAGTAGTCGGCGGGGCCTCCAACGGGACAGGACATGGGGTTGGCAGGACCCCCGGCAGGAGAGTAGTCGGCGGGGCCTCCAACGGGACAGGACATAGGGTTGGCAGGACCCCCGGCAGGAGAGTAGTCGGCGGGGCCTCCAACGGGACAGGACACAGGGTTGGCAGGAACCCCGGCAGGAGAGTAGTCGGCGGGGCCTCCAACGGGACAGGACACAGGGTTGGCAGGACCCCCGGCAGGAGAGTAGTCGGCGGGGCCTCCAACGGAACAGGACATAGGGTTGGCAGGACCCCCGGCAGGAGAGTAGTCGGCGGGGCCTCCAACGGGACAGGACACAGGGTTGGCAGGACCCCCGGCAGGAGAGTAGTCGGCGGGGCCTCCAACGGAACAGGACATAGGGTTGGCAGGACCCCCGGCAGGAGAGTAGTCGGCGGGGCCTCCAACGGGACAGGACACAGGGTTGGCAAGACCCCCGGCAGGAGAGTAGTCGGCGGGGCCTCCAACGGGACAGGACACAGGGTAGGCAGGACCCCCGGCAGGAGAGTAGTCGGCGGGGCCTCCAACGGAACAGGACATAGGGTTGGCAGGACCCCCGGCAGGAGAGTAGTCGGCGGGGCCTCCAACGGGACAGGACACAGGGTTGGCAGGACCCCCGGCAGGAGAGTAGTCGGCGGGGCCTCCAATGAGACCGGACAAAGGGTTGGCAGGAACCCCGGCAGGAGAGTAGTCGGCGGGGCCTCCAACGGGACAAGACATGGGGTTGGCAGGACCCCCGGCAGAGGGCTAGTCTGCGGGACCTCCAACTGGACAGGACATGGGGTTGGCAGGACCCCCGGCAGAGGGCTAGTCTGCGGGACCTCCAACTGGACAAGACATGGGGTTGGCAGGACCCCCGGCAGAGGGCTAGTCTGCGGGACCTCCAACTGGACAGGACATGAGGTTGGCAGGACCCCCAGCGGAACCTCCAACGGTACAGGACATGGGGTTGGCAGGACCCCCGGCAGAAGACTAGTCTGCGGGACCTCCAACTGGACATGAGTAGGGGCTTGAGTGGGGACTCGAGAGAGGGCTTGAGAGGGAACTTGAGAGGAAACTGGAGAGTGGACTCGAGAAGGAACTCGAGAGGTAACTCGAGAGGGGACCTGAGAGGGGACTTGAGAGGGGACCTGAGAGGGGACTTGAGAGGGAACTCGAGAGGAGACCTGAGGGGAAACTTGAGAGGTGACTCGAGAGGGAACTCGAGAGGGGACTAGAGAGGGGACTTGAGAGGGAACTCGAGAGGAGACCTGAGGGGAAACTTGAGAGGTGACTCGAGAGGACACTGGAGAGTTGACTTGGGAGGTGACTCGAGAGGACACTGGGGAGTTGACTTGAGAGGGGACTCGAGAAAAGACTCGAGAGGGAACTCGAGAGGGGACCTGAGAGGGGACTTGAGAAAAGACTCGAGAGGGAACTTGAGATGGGATGAGGGAAGGGACTAGAGAAGTGACTCGAGGAGGGACTTGAGAAGTGACTAGAGGTGGGACTGGAGAAGGGACTAGAGAAGGGACTAGGACAGCTGGGGCCAGAGCTAAGGCTGGAACCATGGCTGCTGGGGCCAGAACTGGGGCTGGAACCATGGCTGCTGGGGCCTGTACTGGGGCCGGAACTATGGCTGTGTGGGCCGGTTCTGTAGCCGGAACCATGACTCTTGGGGCTCGGATTGCTAGCCTGGACTTGCGACTCCTTCTCCTAGAAGCCGCCTGAAGGCTCCGTGGACCTCCAAAAGCCAGCCGAGTTCCAGAAAACGCCTCTTGGACAGGAGCAGGAACTGGGGCGGAAGCACTGGTTGACTCCAGACGGAACACACCGAGACGTTTATAGTCCGCAGGCTGGAAATCACACGCCCAGATGAAGTTCAACATCCAGTCAGGTAAGAACTTCACCAAGTCCGGTTTCTCCATAGCCAACCGGTGCGCCTCTACCAGAGCGGCCTCCTTCTGCCGAACACTGGACGCTCCCCTCCACCCATCATAGCAGCAAGCCAAAGCAAATGAAAAATGCTGTAATTCCACTTCAAATGGGTCATCTGCTGGGTCCATCTCTGGTCGGTGCTTTCTGTCACGGTTGAGTGAAGGAAGCAGGACCCAAGCGCAGATAACTTTGATAAACCTTTATTTCAAGGCTAAAATGGAACGAATACAGACAAACACAGAACACTCACCGGTGAAGTCCGTCACCAACAAAAGAAGCACCGACACTGAACACAGCACGAGACAAGACTAAATACAGGGAGGGATAATTACAAGACCCAGGTGAACACAATCGGCAAACGAGACACAGGTGAGGAGGGAGGAGAAAAACACAAGAGCCACAGGTGAACACAATTAGCTAACGAGACACAGGTGAGGAGGGAGGAGAACACACAGGGACACTAACGACAGGAGGAAAACATGACAGAGAACAGTGAAAACACCCAAACCTAGACAGAACTGTGACAGAGACTGTGAGCTGCAGACCTTCCCTATCCTCTGAGGATGAAGCTGCTCTGTTCCAACATTTCAGATTTCACTTATCGTATATTGACTTTATTTATTAAATATAACAAAAGACAAACTTAGTCCATGAAACCTTTATCAGTTTCTCTTCAGAATTTGAAATGTGTGCTCTGCATTTCACCCAACCTAGTACTAGGAGCAGCTATTGTGAGCGGAGCACGACTCCTGACTTTTCCGTGTGTTTTGTTTTTATATTTGCTTTTGCAATGACTGTCTTTTGTTGTTATTGTACTGTAGTAAAGTGTTTTTATTACATGTACAGCACTTTGGCTCGACCAAACATCGTTTTTAAATGTGCTATATAAATAAAACTTGATTTGATTTGATTGTCCAGCGCCCGGGGAGATACCATGTTCTTTCTTTTTGTCTTGATATCTATCTGACATTTGTAAAACAACGCTGTCATTTAAACGGCGGTCAATACACATTCTGAAGTTTTTGCCAATCCGATCAGAAATGTAAGAAAACCGTGGATTTTTGGATCTTCAAAGAGCCCGATTACGATGGCCAAACTATTACATAAAATCATATGAAATCGACGATCGAGCTCGATATATGGTTACCGTCATTTCGCCGGCTGTTACTCTCATGAGCGAGGCGGAACATAATAGTTTTATCAGCCAACGAGTTGCTGTGTCGTTTATTGCACCTCAAACATTAAAACAAATCCAGAGTTCAGTGTGTCTGAACTTCCTCTAAGAAGAAAGGACAGTAAAAGACGAGCTCTGTGGCTTCAGGCTCGATCGCCGTTCAAATGACAGCGTTGCCCAAAAGTGGGCGGGGCCGTAAAGTGACGTAGATGTTACTCTCATCTGTGGGCATCGATCGCCAACTGCTATATTTAACCATATATATCGAGCCCGCTCGTCGATTTCCAATCATTTAATGTAATTGTTTGCCTGTCTGGCCCCAAAAGTGGGCGGAGCCATCATTTTTGCCCGGAAGTGACGCATGTGTTACTCTCATCTATTGGCTAGCGCTCCAACAAATTGTATGTGGGCGGGACATCTCTAAGCGGTTGACCAATCACGACAGAGCCAGCGAGCTAACCAATCAGAGCAGACTGGGCTCTGGTTTCAGACAGAGGGTGAAAAGAGGTGCTGCAGCACAGGCAGTATGAGAACAATATGAATACGGCCCCTTTAAGGCCAGCAAATACTGCACATTTAATTTGTGGCTCTTCAGAGAGAATTATTCTGGTTTCTACCTTTTTGGTTCTCAGAGTTCGATCTGTGAGAAAATGTTGCTGCAAATTGTTTCTGCTTCACATGCATATAAATATTTAAAATCCCCCTCTGTCCATTGTGCAGTGCAGACATGTCCTTCCCTTAAATGCCTCACTTTCTGGCAACAAACGTGGGCGTCTCCAACAACATGTTTCTGGGAGAAACCTAGCGTCCTCTGTGTTTTTGGAATAACAAATCCAGAGAGCGTCTGTCTCCAGGGAGTGTATTTGGCATCGCTGTTCTGTTTCCAAGCTCTGACAGCTGCCTGTTAACCGTCTGCTATTTTAGTCTGAGCGCCGTACAGAATATAATTGAGCGAGTGCATGAAGGAGGCTTTACAGGACAAAAAAAATCTGCATCAGTGAGAAAAAAATAAAGTTTTAGGAGGAAAATGCCTTCTAAACAGTCGGATAAATCACAAGAAAATGGCTAGTGAAAGAAGCTCCGAGGCAGAATGGATAAACATTGGAAATGACTTGTTTAATGTGGAGAAACTGCATCTTTCTTTAAGACTCTGTCGTGACATTTGACAATTACTGGTCCAAATGGGTCTTCCACCAACTTGCTGTAAGTCAGGGGGGTCCAAACCTTTTTCACCGAGGGCAACAAACAGAAAAATAGACGAAGGGCTGGGCCGCTCACTAGAGGTATATCGCCTCATAAGCTCAGTTGGAAGTTGGAAAAGTCAATTATTCTTGATACTTGAAACTGCTTTTAGAAAAAAGGGGGTTTCAGTTTCTGTGTTAGCAGCTCATTCCTTAAAGCTTCAGACCATAAGAGGAAATATGAAGGGTGTATTTCAAGGTTGCTATGTGAATTTGTTATTGGGCTTTTTTCTTATCAACTTAGTTAGAACATGTTTTGAACTTTAATTGACTGAATTTACTTGAAAATTGGGCTTATTAACACGTGAATACTGTGTAATATATATATTTGAACTAAGAAGTACGGTAAGACAAGCAGAAGTTTAAGTCATTATACTTTTTTAATTTGCTGAGTGAGGGCCGATTCAAAATGGTCCGCGGGCCGTAGTTTGGACACCCTTTACCTTTACACTCTTCTGTAACAGTGTCTCTGTAAGTGTGTGAAGGGCAGGCAGTGAGACAGGCCCCGCTGTGCAGAGAGGCCCCGGGGTCCGTGCAGGCGTCACAGTCGTTGTTGTTGGGCCCGTCACATAGTGCACAGTCAGGGTGGCACCACACACACTCTCGCTGATCCGTGTCTTCAAAAAACTTCTCAGGACAGTCGGGAACACACAGGCCCTCGTGCAGGAAGTGGTAATCCTCACAGTCTGCACACAGGAGAGGAACACATACAATATGAGCGGAGGTGGGAAGTAGTGGAGTACAAATACTTTGTTACTGAACTTAAGTACATTTTTCTGCTATCAGTACTTTACTCCACTACTTATTTTACTGACGACTTTTTACTTTTACTTCTTACATTTAGAACCCAAATACCTGTACTTTCTACTTCTTACATGTTGAACACAAATACCTGTACTTTCTACTTCTTACATGATGAACACAAATACCTGTACTTGCTACTTCTTACATGTTGAACACAAATACCTGAACTTTCTACTTCTTACATGTTGAACACAAATACCTGTACTTTCTACTTCTTACATGTTGAACCCAAATACCTGTACTTTCTACTTCTTACATGTTGAACAAAAATACCTGTACTTTCTACTTCTTACATGTTGAACACAAATACCTGTACTTTCTACTTCTTACATGTTGAACCCAAATACCTGTACTTTCTACTTCTTACATGTTGAACCCAAATACCTGTACTTTCTACTTCTTACATGTTGAACCCAAATACCTGTACTTTCTACTTCTCACATGTTGAACCCAAATACCTGTACTTTCTACTTCTTACATGTTGAACCCAAATACCTGTACTTTCTACTTCTTACATGTTGAACACAAATACCTGTACTTTCTACTTCTTACATGATGAACACAAATACCTGTACTTGCTACTTCTTACATGTTGAACACAAATACCTGAACTTTCTACTTCTTACATGTTGAACACAAATACCTGTACTTTCTACTTCTTACATGTTGAACCCAAATACCTGTACTTTCTACTTCTTACATGTTGAACAAAAATACCTGTACTTTCTACTTCTTACATGTTGAACACAAATACCTGTACTTTCTACTTCTTACATGTTGAACCCAAATACCTGTACTTTCTACTTCTTACATGTTGAACCCAAATACCTGTACTTTCTACTTCTTACATGTTGAACCCAAATACCTGTACTTTCTACTTCTCACATGTTGAACCCAAATACCTGTACTTTCTACTTCTTACATGTTGAACCCAAATACCTGTACTTTCTACTTCTTACATGTTGAACACAAATACCTGTACTTTCTACTTCTTACATGTTGAACCCAAATACCTGTACTTTCTACTTCTTACATGTTGAACCCAAATACCTGTACTTTCTACTTCTTACATGTTGAACACAAATACCTGTACTTTCTACTTCTTACATGTTGAACTCAAATACCTGTACTTTCTACTTCTTACATGTTGAACACAAATACCTGTACTTTCTACTTCTTACATGTTGAACCCAAATACCTGTACTTTCTACTTCTTACATGTTGAACACAAATACCTGTACTTTCTACTTCTTAGATGTTGAACCCAAATACCTGTACTTTCTACTTCTTACATGTTGAACTCAAATACCTGTACTTTCTACTTCTTACATGTTGAACACAAATACCTGTACTTTCTACTTCTTACATGTTGAACTCAAATACCTGTACTTTCTACTTCTTAAACTTTAAACACAAATACCTGTACTTTCTACTTCTTACATGTTGAACTCAAATACCTGTACTTTCTACTTCTTACACTTTAAACACAAATACCTGTACTTTCTACTTCTTACATGTTGAACTCAAATACCTGTACTTTCTACTTCTTACATGTTGAACACAAATACCTGTACTTTCTACTTCTTACATGTTGAACCCAAATACCTGTACTTTCTACTTCTTACATGTTGAACCCAAATACCGTACTTTCTACTTCTTACATGTTGAACTCAAATACCTGTACTTCCTACTTCTTACATGTTGAACCCAAATACCTGTACTTTCTACTTCTTACATGTTGAACTCAAATACCTGTACTTTCTACTTCTTACATGTTGAACCCAAATACCTGTACTTTCTACTTCTTACATGTTGAACTCAAATACCTGTACTTTCTACTTCTTACATGTTGAACCCAAATACCTGTACTTTCTACTTCTCACATGTTGAACTCAAATACCTGTACTTTCTACTTCTTACATGTTGAACTCAAATACCTGTACTTTCTACTTCTTACATGTTGAACTCAAATACCTGTACTTTCTACTTCTTACATGTTGAACTCAAATACCTGTACTTTCTACTTCTTACACTTTAAACACAAATACCTGTACTTTCTACTTCTTACATGTTGAACTCAAATACCTGTACTTTCTACTTCTTACATGTTGAACACAAATACCTGTACTTTCTACTTCTTACATGTTGAACCCAAATACCTGTACTTTCTACTTCTTACATGTTGAACACAAATACCTGTACTTTCTACTTCTTAAACTTTAAACACAAATACCTGTACTTTCTACTTCTTACATGTTGAACTCAAATACCTGTACTTTCTACTTCTTACACTTTAAACACAAATACCTGTACTTTCTACTTCTTACATGTTGAACTCAAATACCTGTACTTTCTACTTCTTACATGTTGAACACAAATACCTGTACTTTCTACTTCTTACATGTTGAACCCAAATACCTGTACTTTCTACTTCTTACATGTTGAACCCAAATACCGTACTTTCTACTTCTTACATGTTGAACTCAAATACCTGTACTTCCTACTTCTTACATGTTGAACCCAAATACCTGTACTTTCTACTTCTTACATGTTGAACTCAAATACCTGTACTTTCTACTTCTTACATGTTGAACCCAAATACCTGTACTTTCTACTTCTTACATGTTGAACTCAAATACCTGTACTTTCTACTTCTTACATGTTGAACCCAAATACCTGTACTTTCTACTTCTCACATGTTGAACTCAAATACCTGTACTTTCTACTTCTTACATGTTGAACTCAAATACCTGTACTTTCTACTTCTTACATGTTGAACTCAAATACCTGTACTTTCTACTTCTTAAATGTTGAACACAAATACCTGTACTTTCTACTTCTTACATGTTGAACACAAATACCTGTACTTTCTACTTCTTACATGTTGAACCCAAATACCTGTACTTTCTACTTCTTACATGTTGAACCCAAATACCTGTACTTTCTACTTCTTACATGTTGAACACAAATACCTGTACTTTCTACTTCTTACATGTTGAACACAAATACCTGTACTTTCTACTTCTTACATGTTGAACTCAAATACTTGTACTTTCTACTTCTCTCATTTCCCAAACAGCTGGTTCCTTTAGTCTGAATGTGTGTTTGATGCGTGATCATTATTCTTTAGAGTCATTGCGTGCCTATTGATTTGAACACGATCCGTGTATCCATCATTTCCTGGTCTTCTCTAAAGAAGAGGGACCAATGGAAACGTTGTCATGTTGCCGTTGTTCAGCATGGAAACATTCATTAGCTAACAATGACATTATTGTTCTATTGATATAAAGGGAGGTCAGGTACTCTTTAAAACAGCTGCTAGCTATGGGTACTTTTTACTGAAGTACACTTCAAAGCCTCTTTACTTTGACTTGACTAAAGAAGTTTAGTCAGTACTTCTACTTTCACCAGAGTATTTTTAAACACGAGTATCTGTACTTCTACTTGAGTAAAGGATGTGTGTACTGTTGCCCTCTCTGAGTGAGGAAGAGTTTATCCACCCAAAAACATGATGCATTACATTAATGCACATCATGTGAACAACATGCCATGTTCATGCTCAACTGTCAGACTGCTTTTTGCACACGTCTGCACAGCCCTCCACTTTAAAATATAACACACTGTAGTTTGCCCTATACTCATTGTCCCAAGTGTTTTAGTTTGTTTAGCTTTTAAGGTTATTTGTTACATTTAAATTTGGTGTAAATACTTGTCTTTAGCGTTTCTAATGTTAAATTGTTTCTTAAAAATACTTATTTTGTATTATCCTTACATATTTCTTTTTTATTCTTCTTCCTACTTTGCAACTTATTTTTTTAAACGTACCAGGCAATAAACTTGATTCTGATGAAGTATGTGTGTGTGTGTGTGTGTGTGCGTGCATGTGTGTATATGTATATATGTCAATCAACAGGTAAAGCAGATTAATAATAATAATAAAAACCATAATAATTCATAATAATGATAATTATTGCAGATTATAAATAAATAATTTAGGGACAAGTTCCCTAAATCTCCCTCTGCAAAATGTATGCAAAGAGTATGCAGTCATGCGTAAAATGAGATCCACATTTGGTGCGAACACATTTTAAAACGCTGAAGAAAGTTGTAGTCATGCTTAACACACAATTCACCCCGTGGGGAGCGTGACTGTCGATCGCAAATGTCACTGAAATACATCCAAAAGTTCAATTCAAATGAACCAAATATTGCTAAAGATAAAGTCAGGGGATCTGCATCGTCTGTGGAAACTAGAGATGGGAATTTAAAAGCAAATGTATATTCGAATATTCGACCCCCAAAAAAACGGTTAACCGATTAACCGAAATGTACATATCCTATATATATATATATATATATATAAAAAAAAAAAAACATTTTCAAAAAAAAATGAATTTGGAAAAAATCACAATTTGAACAGTTGACAGCTATAGGCCTACATCTATCATGCTTAAAACATAACTTGGTTTTTAAATGAAAGAGGGATCAGTTTTCAGTCAGTTTTAATTGTGTTCAGTGTACAGCAACATAAAGCCTTTGGGCTGGCTGTTCCAAAAGCTCTGGAGGGGACTGTATGTGTTTAGTGTCTGGGCCTCTCTTCTCAAGCGCCCTCTAGCTCGTTGGGGTTCCTATTTCATGACAGTACCTGTATTCTTATTTAACTTGTGAATAAATGATGAATGAAAGTATGCACGAGTTTTCTTACCTGTGCATCGTCCCAGCGGGTCGCACTGCTGGCAGGCGGGGGGGCAGTGTGTGCACTCCCTGTCCCGCGCAGTGTGTTCTGCAGGACACGCCTTCACACACTGATGCTTGTGCAGCAGCAGAGGCTCCTCACAGCTCAGGCAGTGTGTGGCGTTCTTCACACAGGACACACACCCCGACACACAGCTGCGACACACACTGCCGGCTGGGTAACCCCTGAGAGACACACACATATAATCATTTAAAACATATAGTCTTATACTCTGATGCCTTTTACTCTGTTCAATTGTCATTTTAGTCTCGTATGTGTGTCTTGTGTGGGAAGTGTAAAAGGGGGATTTGCAAATGGTTAAGGTCTGTAGGGTTTAGAGGTTTTATGGTGGGGGTGTTTAGATGATGCGTAAGAGAATTTAAGGGTGGGGTCAGTAGTTCTCTCTCTATATAGTGTGACTGTGAGCTGAGTTCAGCAGCACTTCTCTCCTCTGAGGATGAAACACACACACACACACACACACACACACACACACACACACACACACACACACACACACACACACACACACACACACACACACACACACACACACACACACACACACACACACACACACACACACACACACACACACACACACACACACACACACACACACACACACACACACACACACACACACACACACACCTCAGTTGTATTAAATCCCTAAATGAGTGGTTTATGTGTCCTTGTTTATGCTATACTGTTCATCGGATGTGGTTAACACCGTTTTGGTTCTCAAAGTTCGATCTGTGAGAACATTTATCTGCAGCCTGTCTCCACTTCACATGGGAGTACACCCCTCTCTGTCCAATGTGCAGTTCAGAGACGCATCTCCCTTTAAATGTCTTACTGCTGGCTGCAAAATGTCAGGTCCTAAACACATGCATTACTTTGAAAATGTCTTATTAAAAGACCTTAACACAGGGGTGTCAAACTCAAGGCCCGGGGGCCAAATCCGGCCCTCGACTTCATTTTCTGTGGCCCCACAAGAGCTCTGAAAGAACATCATATGTTTATTATACGGTTACATGCTGCTTTACAGAAGCACGCTGCCCATAAACTACATGTCCCACAATGCATCTCATTTTGTGACATGCTCCCTGAAGAGACTTGCAATTATTTGGCCTAGACTTCTGCTTTCAGACGTAGTTAATTATGAAGTTATTATCTATCCGATAATAATCCAATGCAGAGGCAATGATAATACATTATTTTATATATATAAGATATATTTATATATGTACAACACAACATTTTAATATTTGTATGTGTTTTTATATGTTTTTAATTATTATTTTACTCCTATTGTGTTCTTCTATATGTGTTCCCTGTGCAATGTAAATAAATAAAGTTCCAACCGGCCCTTTGAGTGCAACCATAATGCTAATGTGGCCCGTGATGAAATTGAGTTTGAGACCCCTGCCTTCACATGAATACATGTTGCATTCAATCTGGTAATAAACTGATTCTGTTCCCGTGTTGGTCTCAAGATGGACTGCATATTATTTTTATCATGAGGACAGAATTAAATACGCATGAGTGTGTGTGCTGCTGGGGTAAACAACAGGGGGACATTCTGCTTTTGCTTCAGTCTAAAGAGGACAGCTACTAATTCATCCGGATAATCTTGTAGTACTTAAGTGTTGCTTATAAAAGCTGCTTGTAAGTAAAGGATAGATAAAAGTAAAGTCTTTCAAACTCAAAGGGTCTCACGACTTAATTTCCTAAAATGAGATTGTGCCATAAACATCTGGCCTGATGTTCAAAGGATATGATTTTGCCAAGTTTAAATCCCCACAGTATATTAAAACTAAGAATTATTCATTTCCAGCGAGACATGGAGCAATCTATATACAAAAAGCATGTCGATTATAAAATGTATATTGATGGGGTACCTTGGTTGCTGATTGGCTAATGGTCACACAAGACAACACATCGTTATGACATCACAAAGTAACCAAAATCTGATCAGCTCATTTTCAGACAGGTTTTTATAGAAATGGATCAAAAAGAGAGAAAATCTTTGTTCCTGAGACTTTCAGAGTCTCTTTCCACAGAGGGGACACATGTTGATGTAGAAGAGACATGAAGAAGAGGGGACACATGTTGATGTAGAAGAGACATGAAGAAGAGGGGACACATGTTGATGTAGAAGAGACATGGAGAAGAGGGGACACATGTTGATGTAGAAGAGACATGAAGAAGAGGGGACACATGTTGATGTAGAAGAGACATGAAGAAGAGGGGACACATGTTGATGTAGAAGAGACATGAAGAAGAGGGGACACATGTTGATGTAGAAGAGACATGGAAGAAGAGGGGACACATGTTGATGTAGAAGAGACATGAAGAAGAGGGGACACATGTTGATGTAGAAGAGACATGAAGAAGAGGGGACACATGTTGATGTAGAAGAGACATGAAGAAGAGGGGACACATGTTGATGTAGAAGAGACATGAAGAAGAGGGGACACATGTTGATGTAGAAGAGACATGAAGAAGAGGAGACACATGTTGATGTAGAAGAGACATGAAGAAGAGGGGACACATGTTGATGTAGAAGAGACATGAAGAAGAGGGGACACATGTTGATGTAGAAGAGACATGAAGAAGAGGGGACACATGTTGATGTAGAAGAGACATGGAGAAGAGGGGACACATGTTGATGTAGAAGAGACATGAAGAAGAGGGGACACATGTTGATGTAGAAGAGACATGAAGAAGAGGGGACACATGTTGATGTAGAAGAGACATGAAGAAGAGGAGACACATGTTGATGAAGAAGGGACATGAAGAAGAGGGGACACATGTTGATGTAGAAGAGACATGAAGAAGAGGGGACACATGTTGATGTAGAAGAGACATGAAGAAGAGGAGACACATGTTGATGTAGAAGAGACATGAAGAAGAGGAGACACATGTTGATGAAGAAGGGACATGAAGAAGAGGGGACACATGTTGATGTAGAAGAGACATGAAGAAGAGGGGACACATGTTGATGTAGAAGAGACATGAAGAAGAGGGGACACATGTTGATGTAGAAGAGACATGAAGAAGAGGGGACACATGTTGATGTAGAAGAGACATGAAGAAGAGGGGACACATGTTGATATAGAGACATGAAGAAGTGTCACATGTTGATGTAGAGGAGACATGAAGAAGAGGGGACACATGTTGATGTAGAGGAGACATGAAGAAGAGGGGACACATGTTGATGTAGAGGAGACATGGAGAAGAGGGGACACATGTTGATGTAGAAGAGACATGAAGAAGAGGGGACACATGTTGATGAAGAAGAGGGGACACATGTTGATGTAGAAGAGACATGAAGAAGAGGGGACACATGTTGATGTAGAAGAGACATGAAGAAGAGGGGACACATGTTGATGTGGAAGAGACATGAAGAAGAGGGGACACATGTTGATGTAGAAGAGACATGAAGAAGAGGGGACACATGTTGATGTAGAAGAGACATGAAGAAGAGGGGACACATGTTGATGTAGAAGAGACATGAAGAAGAAGGGACACATGTTGATGTAGAAGAGACATGGAGAAGAGGGGACACATGTTGATGTAGAAGAGACATGAGGAAGAGGGGACACATGTTGATGTAGAAGAGACATGAAGAAGAGGGGACACATGTTGATGTAGAAGAGACATGAAGAAGAGGGGACACATGTTGATGTAGAGGAGACATGAAGAAGAGGGGACACATGTTGATGTAGAAGAGACATGTTCTGACCTGACACACCGCCTCACACAGCCTCCGTCCTGCAGGAAGCGGCTGCTCTGACAGCGTCTGCAGATCAGAGCGTCTTCACACTGCACACAGCCGGGGGGGCACGCCTCACACACTCCGCTCACACGATTGGAAAAGAAACCCCCCGGACACTTTGACACACATGTCTGCTGAGCGGTCAGAAACCGCCCTAGGAGGAAGAGGAGGAAGAGGAGTAAACATCATCAGTGAAACGCTAAATAACTGCACAGGCTGAGGAGTAAACATGGACATATGGAATGCTGCTGCAGGTTTGAAGGCGTATATGTGTGTTGGGTAAATCCTGAACGTCCTCTTCCAACATGAGAGCAACATGCTAACAAAGGTATCCCAACTGTAGCTGTGAACATGACAGGATGTGAGATTACCTAGAAGAGCATCAGGACTGTTTGAGGCAGATGATAGCTATGTGATTAACATGATGATTCAGCCTCTATGGAGAGAGACATCAAGCATGCTCATTTCTGACGTGGAGCTAATCTGAAGTAAACATTGAATACTGCTTTCTATTCCTCCATCTTGTGACTGTGTGACTCCCTCTCTTGGAGATCAGCATGTGAAGGACACTGCTCAGGAACTAGTTGATGCTCTGTATGTGAAGGACACTGCTTGAGATTTTGAGCAAAACGACAGAATTTTGAGATTTTGAGAAAAACGACAGAATTTTGAGAAAAAGTTTTTTAAAAAAATTATTTTGAGAAAAAGTTTGAATTTTAGAAAAAAATACAGAATTTTGAGAGAAATCCTAATTTTGAGATTTTGAGAAAACGACAGAATTTTGAGAGAAAAGTAAAAAAAAAATGATTTTGAGGAAAAAGTAAAAAAAAATTGAATTTCACAAAAAAGTCAGAATTTTGACATTTTGCGAAAAAATACATAATTTTGAGAAAAAGTCAAAAGATGTGACTTGATTTTGAGAATGAGTCAGAATTTTGAGAGAAAGTCAGAATTCTGACATTTTGAGAAAGAAACTCCGTGTTTATTTCATGACACGATTTACGATTACCTACAAGAACCGGTATTCCTCCATCTTGTGACTGTGTAACGGCCCGTCCACACGGCGGCATGCGTTGTCGCTTGCCGGCGGGCGTGTCTGAAACTCGACCAACAACCAATCACATGAATCTCCCGCCCCTGACACACAAGCAGCGGTTTGATTGGCTAAAGCTTGTACTGGCATATGATTCGATTGACTGACGCTTCTGCCGAGGCGTCAAAAGTTGAACATTGCTCAACTTTTGCCGCGAGCCATGCCAGCAAAGCTCCGCGTCCCACAATGCAGTTCGGCAAAAAGTGACGTCACCCTCATTCAAAGTGAATGGTGAAGCTTTCAACGCACGCCACTGTGTGGACGGGCCGTTACTCCCTCTCTTGGATATCAGCATGTGAAGGACACAGTTCAGGAACTAGTTGATGCTCTGTATGTGATGACTCCTTCTGGAGAGGATCCCAGATACACGGATCCTGAGGCTGAAGCTCAAGCCGGTGGCGAGTGATATTTTTCTAACAACATGTTATAATCTACCTTTTGCACATGTGGTACAGCGGGCCTCTCCGGAACAGGACTCACAGGAGGGGTGGCAGTCCTCACACGCTCCGTCCTCTGGAGAGGAGACATCACAGAGATCAAGATGAAGACACGCAGGTAAACCTAGCCCTTATCCGGGACCGCTAAAGAACAAGAACACCTCACTTCCTGACAGCCATTGCACTCAGATTGAGGTTTGCAACTTATATAAATCAATATTCCAATTACTTGTATATAGACTATTAAGGGCGGGAAAACAATGGTTCCTAGAAGATGCATATTACAGACATACTGCTCAATTAGGTTATAGTTCAGCAAAGTTGAGCGGTTGCTCTGCTTCAGTCTCTAGCCTAACAGAGCGGTGCAGGGATGACGTATTTACCCGGAAGGAAGCTGCTGGTTCCCTCGTCAAAAAAGCAACGGGATTTCTCCAGAGGATTTTGGAATATTGTAAAAAATAAGATCTGTGGAAAAGGAACGCACGTTTTGTTCAGCCGGATAATCTCCACACGTCTGCCCTACTTTTATCATTTCTTAATCATAAATCTAATCGCCAGAAGCAACATGCTAACGTTATGCTATAAAGGAACTACAATCGAGTTCAGCAGCACGACTTCAACGTCACGCCAACTTAAGATCCTCAAACACACAGATTCAAAATGGTTCAAGTTGAAGCGTTTGTTGGAACAGTCTGCAGGAGGCAGGGACTTGCTCTCAAGCAGAACAGAAACTAACTTAGAGGAGTGTTCACGTGTTCGGCGTAATGACGTACAACGACAACTTCTGTAGTCCTATTCAGCCACTTGGTAATTAATGTCGTGGAACAAAACGTGATCCGTCTCTTGAATGTGTCTCAACCACAGACCTTATTTCCAGCTATTTTCCACATTCCTATGGAGAGATCCCGTTGGCTCTGAGACGAGGGAACCGGTCGTCACTGCACCGCTCTATTGTCTTCCAACAACAGCGTTTAGGAGAAGCATACACTAAGATGAGAACTCTTAATAACAGACAAACCCTTGACCTTGTTGCACCCTGTGATATGTCTAACAGTGTGGAGGTTTGAGGCTTTGCTGAGATTAAAAGTTTAAAATAAACTTCTCCAACCTCTCTATTAACCTCTGCACTCTCCTCAGAGTTACTCGAGTTCCTATAATTAAGATGTCCTGCCTCGCTAATTACCGCGTGTTGTTTAAAGGTCTGTCCCGCTAATTCTACGGGGGAACTAAAGGTTCAGAAAATACAATTAATTATTCTCAGGACTTGTGTCTGTTTGAGGACTTAAGATGGCACGGGGTTCAGGGATGGCGGCACACAGACCAATTACCCTCCAAGATGTACTTTGTGCCCCAGTGAAAGAACCCAAATCCCTGCCTCATTATGAGCAGACGGTTGGATTAGAGCAGCGGTTCCCAACCTGCGGGCCGCCAAATCATTTGCAAAACATTTTGATTTGTGTGGAAACATTTCATCATTAAGATTTTTTATTCATTTTAACCTCTTTTCCATTTTCTTTCTCAACCCTCCTTAGTCATTACAGTCCTTGACAGCGGCCTGTACTACTGCATTAACAACGTGTCACATGTTCTGAATTGACCAATCAGAATCGAGTATTCAACTAAACCTCCGTATTCTTACTAAATACGGTTAATATGTACATTACATATACATGAAATGAAAGTAATGTAATAGTAAAGTACAAGTACCTATACGTAGTGCAATACTTGAGTAAATGTACACACTGATTCGTCTTCATTACAGGCAACACTATCAAGACGGTTCTCAAGATGAATAGTTATTATTAGTTAAATAAGAGGCACAACAATTTCCTATCTTATTGTTTATGCTTGAATGTGCTCCACGAACATTTTTTAGATTCTTAAGTGGGCCCTGAGTTGACAAAGTTTGGACACCCCTGGGTTAGAGGAAGACGTCAGTGTGAGTCTCACCGCTGCGGAAGGTCTTAACGGGGCAGAGCTCGTGGTCGGACACACACTCTCCGTCTTCCAGAAGCTTCCCGTCTGCACAGGACAGACAGTCGTTTTCCTCCGGGCCGACACAAGAAGCGCAGGCCGGGTCACACTCCTCACAGTCATTGGTGTCCTCGTCTCCGTAGGAACCATCGGGACACTCGGGGACACAAATACCCTCTGGGAGAAGAAGGTGATGAGGAATAAATGCCACATTTATCTGATTGGTCTAAACTTCGACTTTAATCTAAGAATTCTGATTTTTTTTTAACTTTTTCTCCATTTTCAAAACTTTTTTATCAGAATTCTGATTCTTTAATTAGGAATTCTGACTTTAAAAAAAAAAAAATGTGAAAAGTTCTGAAGAAAAAGGTTAGAAATGTCGGTATTCTGACTTATTCTTGTAATTTTGTTCCAGAATTCCAACTTTTTCTTCAGATAAAAAAATTAATTTTTCTCAGAAATCTAGATTTTCTCTCAAAAGTCAGATTTCTAAGAAAGAGTGAAAAAAGGTAAGAATTCAGAATAAAAAAATCTTAGACTTTCCTTTCAGAATTCTGACTTTTTCTTGTGAATTTTCACTTTAATCTCAGAATACAGGGAACAAGTGGAAAGTCAGAATTCAAATGTTTTCAACGTTTTTCTTAGAATTTAGACTTTTTTCACTTTTAATCTGCCGGGAAATCTGGTACTCAAACATGTTTTGATCATTTTACTCTAATACCTTAAGTACACTTTACGGATAACACCTTTTACTTAAACTCAGGACTTTTAATTGTAATGTAGTACGGTGATAATACTCTTACTGAAGGATCTCAGTATTTTTCCATCACTAACATTTTGACATTTTCAATCCAAGCTTTTCATATATCGTTTTTTGTCACGGCTGTGTATTTGTACCTGATAAGAAGAGGTCGGTCTCACACCAGTAGCACTCGTGTTCGTCACAGCTCACACAGTTCTCCTCACACGGCACGCAGCTCATCTCCGCGTCCGTGCTGTACGTCTTCGCCGGGCAGTTTTTGTAGCAGCCATCCTGAAAACTGATAACAAAAATATCTGTCTGTACCTGCGTTTCTTCCACCACACACACACACACACACACACACACACACACACACACACACACACACACACACACACCACACACACACACACACACACACACACACACACCACACACACACACACACACACACACACACACACACACACACACACACACACACACACACACACACACACACACCACACACACACACACACACACACACACACACACACACACACACACACATCACTTCAGGGGACATTACATTGACTTACATGCATTTCCTGGAGACTTATCCTAACCATAACCAACACATGCCTAACCCTTACCTTAACCCTAACCCTAACCAAGTCTTCACCCTAAAATTAATGATTCCCCTTATGGGGACCTCCAATTTGTCCCCATAAGGGAGGCGAGTCCCCACACTTGTCTATGTAAACAGATTTAGGTCCCCACAAGTATAGTAATGCTAGGCCACACACACACACACACACACACACACACACACACACACACACACACACACACACACACACACACACACACACACACACACACACACACACACACACACACACACACACACACACACACACACACACAAATCCACTCAATGTCACACCAAAAAAGGGGTTTTCCTTCTAGTTCTCTGCAGTGCAGTGAAAGGCAGAGAGGCACACAGCCTTACTTGTAAAAGCCCTCAGTGCAGGACAGGCAATGTTTGGGGTTATCTGTTGAAAGCAGACACAACAACACTCTCCATTTAAACAAAAAGTCTGAGGAGAAACCGGGGAACATGGTTACTCAGCGAGAACAGAGCTCGGTCTAATTCATATAGGGAACACTTCATTAGGACTTACAGAGGACACACTTGTTGCAGCCCTCCTCACAGGACATGCAGTCGTCGTAGTCTGGATCCTCCACCTCCCCTGAGAATGACAAAAATAAGGTTAGCAAATACAAATAAATAAAAGTATTTTAAATATAAAATAATCAATAATGTATATAACCCTAAGTGGGCAATACAAAATAAAATGAAAATATTTTTACAATCATCAAAGTAAATTTAAGAATGTGAAATAAAACATAAAAAAGTTAAGGTAACGTGTCAACTAAAAAATATATTAAATGATTATATAGAAAAAGATTAAAAAGTTAGAATGTGCAAAATATTAGTACAATCTATGGGTTGTAGGGATGTAACGATGTATCGAATATCGCGATAAATAAATGTCTCAATACCGTCGTGAGACTGAAATCGACCGCCATTTTTAAATAAAACATTTTTTAAACCTTTATTCAACCAGATGGTCCCATTGAGATCATCAATCTCTTTTTCAAGGGAGACCTGTCCAACATGGCAGCAAGTAGGTTACAACATTGTTTTTGAAGTGGTGGAGAGACAATGCACAGTTTGACCCCCGGCTGTCACCCATGGCCAAAGCATATCTCTCTGTCCCAGCAACACCAGTACCAAGAGAGAGAGTTGTTTCCACAGCAGGGGGTTTTATGAACGCCCAAACATCCCAGCTTCTACCTGGACATGTGGACATGCTCATATTCCTAAAGGATAACCTTGATGACGCTGAGTGAGTGAGTGAGTGAGTGAGTGAGTGAGTGAGAGAGTGAGAGAGTGAGTGAGTGAGTGAGTGAGAGAGTGAGTGAGAGAGTGAGTGAGAGAGTGAGTGAGTGAGTGAGAGTGAGTGAGAGAGTGAGAGAGTGAGTGAGTGAGTGAGTGAGAGAGTGAGTGAGTGAGTGAGTGAGTGAGTGAGAGAGTGAGTGAGTGAGTGAGTGAGAGAGTGAGTGAGTGAGTGAGTGAGTGAGTGTGAATGAGTGAATGAGTGAGTGAGAGAGTGAGTGAGAGAGTGAGTGAGAGAGTGAGTGAGTGAGTGAGTGAGTGAGTGAGTGAGAGAGTGAGAGAGTGAGTGAGTGAGTGAGTGAGAGAGTGAGTGGAGTGAGTGAGTGAGTGAGAGAGTGAGTGAGAGAGTGAGTGAGTGAGTGAGTGAGTGAGTTGTGAGTGAGTGAGTGAGTGAGTGAGTGAATGAGTGAGTGAGTGAGTAAGAGAGTGAGAGAGTGAGTGAGTTAGTGAGTGAGAGAGTGAGAGAGTGAGTGAGTGAGTGAGTGAGTAAGAGAGTGAGAGAGTGAGTGAGTTAGTGAGTGAGAGGAGTGAGAGAGTGAGACGAGTGAGTGAGAGAGTGAGTGAGTGAATGAGTGAATGAGTGATTGAGTGAGTGAGAGTGAGAGAGTGAGTGAGTTAGTGAGTGAGAGAGGGAGAGGTGAGAGAGTGAGTGAGTGAGTGAGTGAGTGAGTAAGAGAGTGAGAGAGTGAGTGAGTTAGTGAGTGAGAGAGTGAGAGAGTGAGAGAGTGAGTGAGAGAGTGAGTGAGTGAGTGAGTGAGTGAATGAGTGAGTGAGTAAGAGAGTGAGAGAGTGAGTGAGTTAGTGAGTGAGAGAGTGAGAGAGTGAGAGAGTGAGTGAGTGAGTGAGTGAGTGAGTTGAGTTAGTGAGTGAGTGAGTGAGTTAGTGAGTGAGTGAGAGAGTGAGTGAGTTAGAGCTGAGCTACTTGAAACACTAAAGTGGAACTTGAGTTATTCTATTGCAGGGTCTGATTATTATATTGTTGACACTTTAAAATACTACTATCTACTAAAATGCTGTACGAATCAGATTTATTATTTAATAAAGAAAAAAATATATATCGTACCGTGGACTTTTTAATCGCGATATTATCGTACCGTGAGTTTTTAGTATCGTTACATCCCTAATGAGAAGTATTGGAGCACAAACTCATGAACTAACGCTATGACTTGTTTACCTTCCCCACACTCCGGCTTGCTGCAGGCTCCATCAGAGACGTAGTAGGAGGTGTCGCAGTGGAGGCAGCGGGTGGAGCTGCTGCAGAGCAGACAGTGAGTGGAGCACGACTCACAGCTGATCTCTGAGTGGAAGAAGGCCTCCGGACACGAGTCCACACACACACCTCCATACAGGTACCGCTGCACGCTGAACTTATCTGCAGGATAACAGCACGTGTGTGAAGACTTAAAGGTCACCTATTATACAAAATCCACGTTTTCCTGTCTCTTCTACATCAACATGTGTCCCTTCTTCTTCATGTCTCTCCTACATCAACATGTGTCCCCTCTTCTTCATGTCTCTTCTACATCAACATGTGTCCCCTCTTCTTCATGTCTCTTCTACATCAACATGTGTCCCCTCTTCTTCATGTCTCTTCTACATCAACATGTGTCCCCTCTTCTTCATGTCTCTTCTACATCAACATGTGTCCCCTCTTCTTCATGTCTCTTCTACATCAACATGTGTCCCCTCTTCCTCATGTCTCTTCTACATCAACATGTGTCCCCTCTTCTTCATGTCTCTTCTACATCAACATGTGTCCCCTCTTCTTCATGTCTCTTCTACATCAACATGTGTCCCCTCTTCTTCATGTCTTTCTACATCAACATGTGTCCCCTCTTCTTCATGTCTCTTCTACATCAACATGTGTCCCCTCTTCTTCATGTCTCTTCTACATCAACATGTGTCCCCTCTGTGGAAAGAGACTCTGAAAGTTTCAGGAACAAAGATTTTCTCCCCCCCCCCCTTATCACCTGAATCTCCTCCTAGAGCTCCATTGAGTTCTTTGTAACCAAATGTCTCTCAGAGGGGCGTGGGGAGGGGCTCCTTATTTTCTATATATATATATGTTTTTTTGCGTGTTTTTGAGTAACGTACTTATTTAAAATATAGTTGAGTTAAAATCAGGGATTGCGAAGACCTCATAGTGGATACGATTATTTTGGCTCGGCTATATTGATTACAATCCTTAATATAATGTGATTACTGAATTAACACGACCTGTTTCCCATGTTAGCAGCACATACACATGATCAAGTGGTCAATTGTATCACACACACACACACACACATACACACACACACACACACACACACACACACACACACACACACACACACAGTCCTCACCAGTGTCACAGGAGGTGCAGTTTTGTGGCCCTGCCTCCACACAGGTGGAGCAGGTGTGGTCACACAGGTGACACCGACCCCCAGACCGGTACTTTCCCTTTGCACACTGCACCACACAGCGGCCCTCTTCCAGAGCCCTGCAGAACAACACCACCACAACAACAACAACAACAACAACAACAACCATGAAAAGACATTTCAGCTGCAACAACAGAAAATAAATCAGCAGAAAACAGATGAATCATGTCTCTGTAAGTGAACTAATTTACATTCCAGCATTTGACATATATGGAGAGACACTCAGATAAAAATCAATGTGTTGACACAGTGGGAAGAGTGTGTGTGTGTGTGTGTGTGTGTGTGCAACATAATTAATCTTATCTAATCTCCAGAACAAATGTATTTCAAATAAATATCCTAAAAGTTAACACATAATTTTTAATAATAAGTTGAGCTTCATTTCTGCAGTTTTTTCTTGGAATGAGAAACGAGTCTTTAATCCCAAACATAATTCCTTTAACAGCTCCTTCCTTTAACTGTAAGCGCACCAACGCTTCTGTAAATTATGAATATCTGTAACTGTACAGTATTTCCTGCTCAGAGGAATGGCGTGCTGTATTCATTCCCCCCTGAACGCACCGTGCAGCGGAGCAGCTGATGCAGTCGTCTGTCCGCGGCCCCGTGCATTTCAGACACGTTGCATCACACGCAGCGCACATCCCGTCTGCGTCCAGAAACTCTCCTGAGACACGAAGAGGCAAGAGACTCACACGTTAACAACCATCTGAGGCGTACATGCCGTAAAGATACATACCGCAAAGATACATACCGTAAAGATACATACCGCAAAGATACATGCCGCAAAGATACATACCGTAAAGATACATACCGCAAAGATACATACTTTAAAGATACATACCGCAAAGATACATACAGCAAAGATACATACCACAAAGATACATGCCGCAAAGATACATTCCGTAAAGATACATACATACCGTAAAGATACATACCGCAAAGATACATGCCGCAAAGATACATACCGCAAAGATACATACCGCAAATATACATACTTTAAAGATACATACCGCAAAGATACATGCCGCAAAGATACATACCGTAAAGATACATACCGCAAAGATACATACCGCAAAGATACATACCGCAAAGATACATACTTTAAAGATACATACCGCAAAGATACATGCCGCAAAGATACATACCGCAAAGATACATACCGCAAAGATACATGCCGCAAAGATACATACCGTAAAGCTACATACCGTAAAGATACATGCCGCAAAGATACATGCGGTAAAGATACATACCGTAAAGATACATACCGCAAAAATACATATCGTAAAGATACATACCGTAAAGATACATACCGCAAAGATACATACCGTAAAGATACATGCCGTAAAGATACATATCGTAAAGATACATACCGTAAAGATACATATCGCAAAGATACATACCGCAAAGATACATACCGCAAAGATACATGCCGCAAAGATACATACCGCAAAGATACATACCGTAAAGATACATGCCGCAAAGATACATACCGTAAAGATACATACCGTAAAGATACATACCGTAAAGATACATATAGCAAAGATACATGCCGCAAAGATACATGCCGTAAAGATACATACCGCAAAGATACATACCGTAAAGATACATGCCGCAAAGATACATACCGTAAAGATACATATCGCAAAGATACATACCGCAAAGATACATGCCGCAAAGATACATGCCGCAAAGATACATACCGCAAAAATACATACCGTAAAGATACATACCGTAAAGATACATATCGCAAAGATACATACCGTAAAGATACATACCGTAAAGATACATACCGCAAAGATACATATCGTAAAGATACATACCGCAAAGATACATACCGTAAAGATACATACCGTAAAGATACATATCGTAAAGATACATACCGTAAAGATACATACCGCAAAGATACATACCGTAAAGATACATATCGCAAAGATACATACCGCAAAGATACATGCCGCAAAGATACATGCCGTAAAGATACATACCGCAAAGATACATACCGCAAAGATACATATCGTAAAGATACATATCGCAAAGATACATACCGCAAAGATACGCCGCAAAGATACATGCCGTAAAGATACATACCGTAAAGATAAATACCGTAAAGATAGATGCCGTAAAGATACATGCCGCAAAGATACATACTGTAAAGATACATGCCGTAAAGATACATGCCGCAAAGATACATGCCGCAAAGATACATACCGCAAAGATACATACCGTAAAGATACATACCGCAAAGATACATACCGTAAAGATACATACCGCAAAGATACATACTGTAAAGATACATACCGCAAAGATACATATCGTAAAGATACATACCGCAAAGATACATACTGTAAAGATACATACCGTAAAGATACATAACGTAAAGATACATATCGTAAAGATACATACCGTAAAGATACATACCGCAAAGATACATACCGTAAAGATACATATCGCAAAGATACATACCGCAAAGATACATGCCGCAAAGATACATGCCGTAAAGATACATACCGCAAAGATACATACCGTAAAGATACATGCCGCAAAGATACATACCGTAAAGATACATATCGCAAAGATACATACCGCAAAGATACATGCCGCAAAGATACATACCGCAAAGATACATACCGTAAAGATACATACCGCAAAGATACATACCGTAAAGATACATACTGTAAAGATACATGCCGTAAAGATACATACCGCAAAGATACATATCGTAAAGATAGATGCTGTAAAGATACATGCCGTAAAGATACATGCTGTACCATAAAGATATACATGCTAATAAACACAATGGGCTTTTGACTGAAATATATCGTAATAATAATAATATCAATAACAAAAGTAGTTATAATAATAAAAATATGAATTATAATAATTGCAAAAAATAATTATATAATGTTGAGTATAATAAAATAAATACAAAATGTTTACTAATTATAATAATAATAGTAATAAATAATGGTTAAAATAATAATAGTACAAATAAAAGTAATAAAATAATAATAATCAAAAAAGAATATTGATAATAAAATAAATAATAGTTAAAATAAATTAATAATAATAACCATGTTTTTACAGCACCTATCCTATCACTATTTCAGCAGGAAGTGCTTTACATTAAGGGAAATAATAACGCCATTAACACCAGGGTATAATGCCATAATTAACTTAAAATATGACGTAAAATATAACTTGAAACTTGATATAAAAAGCCCTGAATAAGGACCAAAACAATAAAACATAGAATGCATTAAATGGAAATAAAACCCACTTAATAATGAGGATTCAGTTCCAATACTTGCAGCATGCGCATTATTCTCCTCTCAGTTCTTCTCTCTTCTCTAGTGGTAGAGATTTGTACTTTTTAAGACTAAAATGTAATAAAAAGCATTTTGTCTGAAGTTTATTCTACCAACAGCAGGTCTGTGGTGTCTGTAAATAAACCACAGAACCTGTTATCTCCAAAATATGACCCAGACGGGGGATTGTGAATATCTAATTGTAAACTCAAACATCAGCAGCTGTGTTTGTGATGTTCTGCTCTATATTTATCTAACAGAGAGCCAGAGGAACAAAGATGGCCGACCGTCGGTGCAGGCGGTGCTCAGCACACAGGCTCCGTGCTGCAGGCGGTGACCGCTGGAACAGCTGCTGCAGTCCCCATCGCTCGGCCCTGAACAGGTGAGACAGCTGGCGTCACACCTGAGGACGAGAGAGAGAGACACTGAACACATGCACACACACACACACACACACACACACACACACACACACACACACACACACACACACACACACACACACACACACACACACACACACACACACACACACACACACACACACACACACACACACACACACACACACACACACACACACACACACACACACACACACACACACACACACACACTGAAAAGCAAAAAAACTCTACTGGGACATGTCTCCATGCTTTAAAGGTCCCCTATCATACTGTTTTTCATCAATATATCACAGGTCTCAGATATATCCAGAGCCTGCCTCTGATTGGCTGAAATACCAAACAGATCATTGCAGCATTACCCATAATCCCCTCTGTTTCAGCCCTGTTTCCAAAGTGCTGATTCTCTGTCTGTTACTTTAGATGAAAATAAGGAGCCCCTCCCCACGCCCCTCTGAGAGACAAAACATCGTTATGACATCATAAAGTGGCCAAAATCTGATCAGCTCATTTTCAGACAGGTTTTTATAGAAATGGATCAAAAAGAAAGAGAATCTTTCCAACTCCTAAGCCTATCACGTACAATGTGTTGGAGCGCTAGCCAATAGGAGCACAAATGTTACATACTGATGTCACTATGTTTAGGAACGTTGGGATTTTAGCCTCTGCAGACCATTTACATGCACTAAAACCTGTATAACACACTACAGGAGAAGTAAACCCCAGAAATTATAGGGCCACTGCTTGAATAACTTTATTACAAGTAAAAATCCCTTTACTTAAGTACACAAGTATAATCAGCTAAATTTAAATCAAGTATCAACAGAAAAGTAAGAATATAATGTATTGTTTTATGACCAACAATATATCAATATGTCATATCATATCAGCATATCATGTGTTTCATATGTCAAAAGTAATTTAAAGTGTGGTGGAGTAAAAAGTACAATATGTGCTTCCAATATGTAGTACAGTAGAACTGTCAAGTAATAGAAAATGTATATACTCATGTGTGTATAAATAGTACAATACTGGAGTTAATGTAATTAGTTACATTAGACAACAGCACACAAGTATTTACACACACACACACACACACCATCAGCAGATAAACACTCCTCCCACACCTGAACACACACCAGTGCTCACCTCCTACACACTCTGTTCCCAGCAGCCACCTCTGCGTAGAATCCGTCACTGCAGGAGGACACACACCTCCACTCCTCCATCAGGTGACCGTCTGCACAGCTGGAGCACAGCGCTACGCCTGCACCTGATGGGGCACGGTGCATTAAGGAAGGGCTTTTTAAATAGACACAAGCTACAGGAGAGAACTGTGATGTGTTCTGATGTAGGGCTGGGCGATGTCTTACTATACCTCGATGTGGATCATTTAATATCTGATAACAATATAGAATCACAATATATAATGTGTTCTAGTGATAAGATGGAATAAATAGTCTTTACACATTCCCACAATTTCTGTTTATTCCTGTGGGAATTTTACATTCAAATAAATACATACAAATTAAACATTTGGAGTATGGTTTGATTGGTACAATTAAGTATATGTCTTTATATATTTCCAGCTGAACATTGACTATTTCCATGCAAGGCAATATGTGTTATTAAAAATACCCGTTAAAAGAGGGAAGCTTTAGTCGAGTTTAGTTTGTCAACTTTTTCAAATGATATTCCCTCAAAATCAGAGTCAGAATAGCCGTTTCATGACCGTTGCTACATTTTAAAATAGAAATAAATATATATATAAATCTGAAAACACAAAATAAATATAATACTATTTAAATAAAAATAATAGAATCAAGATATTCCCATAAAATAATAAATCAAAGGGTTAATAAGTAAAAATGTGTTTATTAAAATGTATCCAGAGTATTATATTGCTTATTATCATTGTGCATCATGCCATCTTGATTTGATCCTGACATGCTTCCTTTGTAATATGATGCCACCTTTAAAGAGGTGACCTTTGACCTCACCTGCACAGGTAGCGCAGGCCTCATCACAGGCTCTGCATGTTCCCTCCTGCTCGTCGTGGAAAAATCCCACAGAGCAGCTCTGCTGGCAGCGGTTCCCCTGCAGACTGCAGAGCATGACACACACACACACACACACACACACACACACACACACACACACACACACACACACACACACACACACACACACACACACACACACACACACACACACACACACACACACACACACACACACACACACACACACACACACACACACACACACACACACACACACACACCACACACACACACACACACACACACACACACACACACACACACACACACACACACACACAACACACACACACACACACACACACACACACACACACACACACACACACCAATCATGAGACACCGTGAAGATGACTCAGTGCCTCCAGCCCACAGCACACCACCAGCAGTACTTGATGAACTCAGTCAGTGAACATCCCGGAAACGTCTAACTCTACTGTAGTTCCGTCTGATCTAAAAATGTATGTATCCACAAGTAGCAATAAGCTTGACTTATTTCACTCCAACAAAAATACGTCTCAGGTAAGTTTGGCTGACTCTTTACTTAAACAAAAGGTATCAGTAACGATATTGCTCCGTGATTCTTCTCTCCTTCTAATTACCAGCAGCTGCGGTCGGCTATGACATCAATTTTACAACAGCTGCTTTATAGAATAGAATGGGAGGGATGAACCCCTCTGTAATGGTCACACATGCTAGCACCAGGAGTCTAGTACTAGGAGCAGTGGGCAGCTATTGTACAGCGCCCGGGGAGCAATGGGAGTGGGGTTGTCCGGTGCCTTGCTCAAGGGCACCACGACAGGGCAGGAGGTGAACTGGGACCTCTCCAAGTAGCACTCCATATTTTAGGTCTGGTCGGGGACTTGAACCGGCGACCCTACAGCTCCCAGTCCAAGCCCCGACTGAGCCACTGCCGGTTTGAATAAATGATATAATAATAATACTAATAACAAAGAATTTGAAGGTTCAAATATATCTATATACACATAATATATCAAATTATACATTTGAACATATGCCTACATCTACATAATGGCGATTGATTTGGGATGTTAAGTTTTCCCGTGGCACGATGAGGGTTTGGGGCTTCTGTTCTTCTGGAGCAATACTACTGTCTACTGATCAGAGTCCTGCACGGGTCTGATTGCTCCCGCCCCGCACCCGTGACGCAGATGTTGGATTTCGCTCTTGAGGAGGTGTTATTGGGCGACTGTGGCTGCGAGGGCGTGCGGTCGTCTATCAACCAGAAGGTTGTGGGTTCGATCCCAGCCCGTGCAGTCAACATGTCGATGTATCCTTGGGCAAGATACTGAACCGTGAGTTGCTCCCGATGGCCAACGGTGTGTGAATGTTAGGTCCTAGAGCAAGTGGTACTGCTCTGTATGAATGGGTGAGTGACATGTCGTATGTAAAGCGCTTTGAGGGGTCGTAAAGACTGGATAAAGCGCTTTATAAGTTCAGTCCATTTACTGAAAATGCTGTATTCTCCACCATTTCGACTGTGGCGCGCTCAGCAGCAGATTGATGCGCTGCAGAGGTTATGATTATGCGCGGTCCCGCGGGAGAGAGGACGTCTGAGGATTTAAACATTAAACTAAATTATTATAATTTTAATATATTTATTATGCAACACCCGCGACATCTTTGTTTTACCCAGAACCGAACCCGGAAAAAAGCGTTTGCCAATGCAGGACTCTGGTACTGATACTAGGCCGACCTGGAAGCTAGCATCTCCCTGGTTCCCTTGAAATTAAGATGGACGAGTTTGGGATTTTTGGGGGATTTCTTTAGATTTTTTGGAAATATTTTAAACATTTATTTGAATTTCTTGGAATTTTTATGAATTTTTTTTTGAGCAAGAGGAGGAAAGCACAGTAATTAGAATAGAGTACATTTTTTTCGCTTATTCTAATTGTTATGATGAGTATGTGAGTGTGTGTGTGTGTGTGTGTGTGTGTGTGTGTGTGTGTGTGTGTGTGTGTGTGTGTGTGTGTGTGTTTGTTATGACAGGATCAGCATTCCCAGACACAGGAAGTGTTTACGGAACAGTTCTCTCCGCTCACCTGGTGTCTGGTTTGCACTCGGTGCAGACGCTGGAGGACGTGCACTTCAGACAGCTCTCACTGCACTTCCTGCACACGTTTGCATCTGTGGGGAAATAAAACAACACGCACATCAGAGCCATTTCATCAATCTCCCTCACACACCCCTCAACTGCACTCACATCAACTGACTATTCATTACCCGGCTCAGATGCAGCTGCAAACCAACCACAGACCCTCACAGGTGGAGGAGGCTCTTTCTGTATTGTTCAAGTGTAACTTCTGTATTTTAAAACACATGTTCCAATGATATTGTGTCTTAGTGACTAATGGGGTCAACACTTTTACATTTGTGAAGTTTAGAGCATGAATGAAGTCTGCAGGCGCTAAACGGGTTGCATTGTTATCCTACCTTGCAATCCCGTACCATCATAAACGTCCATTCAAATGTCTTGTTGTGATTATAAGTAATAGCAGCATTACAGAGAGGACCCTACAGTGGAATAAGCATTTCTATTTGCCCTTCATATGATCTAGTTTATTTTTGATTGTCTCTATCCAATAGTTATTGTTCTGATATCGACAGAAGCACCACATCCACATTGTTGAACTGGAATGAATACGCTTTGCTTTCTGAACAACACACTCTTCCTGTAACCCTCCGTTCTGAATCTCTCTCCTGTGTCCACCTCTGTCTTACGGAAACAAGTCTCCTCTTCTGAGATTTCAAATCAAGTTTCTTGGCTGCACTTCTCTTTAAAACTTGAACCATTTCAAACACTTGTCCCATTACTCACTTATATATGCATATTTCATGCAAAATTAGAAATTCAGAAACTTTGCACGACTTGTTTAGACACACAAAAACAGACCGGAGTCTCGTGGGAAATTCCTTATTAGTTACTAAGACACAAAATCATGCAATACTTCAAAGGTCTCCTATTACGCAAAATGCACTTTGTGATGTCTTCTCTACATCAACATGTGTCCCCGGTGCGTCGGGGAACTCACGCAGCGTCAGGAAATAAAACCCTCTCTCTTTCCTCCGTACCCAAATCTCTAAAAACGGGGAACTACGGAGCTGATCCAGATTTGCGTCCGATATGACGTAATATCTGAAATGTGGACCCACGGCCCAATCAGAAAGCTGCTTTCAGAAACAATGCCCGACTGTTTTGGACGTAATGTGGTCGGTGTTTACATTAGCATCGCTAACACTCAGAGCTAACCTGTACTGGAGAGCATGTGTGTGAAGAAGCAGGAAGTAAAAAGGAAGTCACCTTGTGGTATAACCGGCAAGAGAGAAAGCCTTTGAGCTCCAGACTGTTTCAGATCCTTGATAATCCATGATATGGCGTTTCATCACGGCAGCATTTAGTTTAGACGGTAGCTGCCGGGTCCCGCATGAGCTCAGACCCCTCCTCTTTAAAGCTTTATCCCCAAATCAGCACTTTTGAAACAGGAAGTGAAATAGAGGGATATGAGGCGTGGCTAGAATGATCTGTTTGGTGTTTGGAGCAAAACACTTCATAGACATGTTTTTATATATTTGTATATATCTGAGACCTATGCTATTGCCTAGAGATAGCAGGATAGGTGACCTTTAAGTTGAACTATCAAACATGTGATAGAAACTCACCTCTTTGCACTGGCTTTTAATACTAGTTTATTATAACATTCTTACATTTGTATGTGTTTTTATATGTTTCTAGTTATTGTGCTTTTTATCAGGATTTTAATTATTGTTTTATTATTTTACTCCCATTGTGTTATGAAGTATGAATGCTTGTTGTTTGTTGTTGTTGTTGTCTCCTCCTGTTGTACGTCTCTTGTTGGTTGTTGTATTTGTGATGGCCTTAAACAGAAGGCTCTACTCATCCCACTGTCCCTGTGTTGCCTGTACAGCACTTGGGTCAGCTGACGTTGTTTTAAATGTGCTATATAAATAAATAACACCACATGTTTGAGGTCAGACATCCCACCGTGGTCCAGGTAGTGTTTCTCTCCGCAGGAGGCGCTGCAGGTGTTGGTTTCCTCCGTCAGGTGATGTTTGGGTAAACAGGAAGTGCACTGATCACTGCGACTTCCTGTGCAGCTCTCGCAGGACGAGAAGCATCTCTTACAGCGCCGCCGGTCGCCCCAGAACCCCCGCGGACACTCGGACACACACGTCCTGTTGGACACACACACACACGCGCAACACACACACACACATACACATACACACACACACACACACATACACACACACACATACACACACACACACACACATACACACACACATATACATACACACACACATACACACACAAACACGCGCACCCACACCCACACGCACACAAACACACACATGCACATACACACACACACAAACACATATACACACACACACACACACACACACACACACACACAGAGGTGAGTCTCTTAATGAGTGAGGGTCCTTCTTCACCTTCATCATGTGAAAACTAGGCCAGAATTGGAATCTTGTACAATATAAAAAAGGCAAAAGATTATTTCAAATCTTTTTTTTCTATAGATAAATGGGAATAAATGTCCATCCCAGTTTCTCAAAGTTCATGTCTTTTAAATATCTTTCTAAAACCCCAAATATTCACTTTAGTAAGTTATAAAACAGAATGAAAGCAGGATGCCTTTTATTGACATTTTTCTTTTTGAGACGTTATTAAAATCGCAGAATGGACCAGTGCGATATTCAAAATGCAGGACAACACACTATTTGCTTAAAGGTTAGTATTTAGGAGGTGCAGAGATATACAGGCCTACAAAGGATATTCTATAGACTTATTTGTTTGGTACAAATCCTCATTGCAATTACACTAAGAAATCCCAATAAGTTATTCAATCTAAATCCTGCAGCCCTGTACTGCATTGCATTGTGGGTGTTCGCTCTGCTCTCCCTCTCTGAATCCGGCTGACCTTGTGCTGTTCTTGAACTTGAGGAAGAAGTGTGAACATGTGACACACTGCTGCGGGCCGGGCCCCTCACAACCGTCAGCGTTGCATTCTGGGTCGCAAGGTCCTGGAAGGGAAAACAAACACAAAGTCACCACGGAGGCAACAACACACACAGCTGACGGAGCAGCAGGGACCCAGTGGACATTTCTTAAACGTACACATCCTTTAGATTAGCAACACCCCCCCTGGTGTTGGTCTATTCATCTTTTTTATTCTCATTATTTATTATTCAGTATTATTGTATTTATTTATTTTGCCTCAGGTTTGATTGCATTTTCTTATTCTTGTACCTCCTTGTGTCCCGCTGTCATCCTGCATATCAATAAAGGTTCATCTTAATCTCTTAATATATTGTTGTCGTGCTGCATGTGCTTGACCTGAAGTGAAGTTCTAGTCTTGGTTTTAACCGTGATGTGTGCCATGCTGGTAAAAGCACTGTGAGCTGCACCTGGTGTACGGAAAGAGCTTTACAAATATTATTATTATTGTAAGGGAATATTTCTGTCTTACTCCTAAGATATTTAACCTTATTACATGGCTTAGTTTAATACTCGATTCTGATTGGTCAATTCTGAACATGTGACACGTTGTTAATACCGAACAGACAGACCAAGGACTTATTGACCGTTGTTAAGGACGCTCACATCTTCAGAAAGAAGTCCGGTCGATTTAACTGTATACAGTTGGGTCTGGGGCAAGAAAGCAGCGGAGAAGTAACAGGCAGAAACCCTCCTTGTTACGCAGCGACATAGACATCAAACGGCGACACATATTCAGTGTGCAGTTCCTTTGGCATCAGGGCAGGGATATCTAGATACTTCCCAAGGTTCACATAATGAATTGTGCTACTTTTAAAGCAAGCAGCGATGTTTTCAAATCTGTAATCAAAAAGCTCCTCAAAAACGCTATCGAAGCAGTTCCTGCCGTTGCTACGTTAAACGGTAACAATGGACTATTTTTCTTAGCGGATGCATGTCAATTTAAAACAATATACTATTGTTTAAATCAATAAAATCATTTTCTAAATCCATAAAAGCATTTCAATTAATATTGGGAGTCATGTCGTTACTTTGTTGAGAATGTGGCCGTGTGATAAGCGGGATAATCACACCTTCATGCCGATCTAGATCCCTCCGCCTCGCGTCGGGCTCCTGATCAGCCTGTCGGTGTTCTTTTCCCCATAATGACCGCGTCGTTGCACATTATCCCTTACTGATTGCCTGTTGACGTTTACGACCAAACCCTGGCTCTGTTATCTCCCTTAAGGAATGGGAGGCTCCAGCTATCTTGATAAACCAGTTCAACTCTCGGTCACGAAATGGTTTACGGCTGTGAGAACGCTGGCTTTCTAAAGCTCCACAGATGTTTACGCCTCCCCCAATATGCTCATTAACTCTCTGTAAACTAGCTGAAAGGTTTATCGAGAGAGAGGCTGATCAGATTTGACAGGACAACCGACCCGTGCAGTCAGAACCTTTTGCTGCTGTGACTTGTGATATGAATTCTCCGGCCGTTATACTTGTAATAAACTACCAGTGTTTGACATCAAAGCTCCAGCTCTCCTCGCGTCTCTCTGAGTCCTGACTCTCCATTGCTGCAGAAGTTTCCCTTACAATTATTATTATAACTCTGCATTGCAGTGCGGTCACATGACTCACCGCTGTACTCCTCAGTGAGGTCACTATCCATCGGCGTCTCAGCAGATCTCACTCGATGCCTGGGGTACGGTGGCCCCGAGGTGCCAAAAATCACCAGAGAGATCTCCTTTAGCCTCCCTGTGAAACCTAAAGAGAAGAGAGGCAGAAGAGAG
This sequence comes from Harpagifer antarcticus, assembly GCA_902827135.1. Taxonomy (NCBI): domain Eukaryota; kingdom Metazoa; phylum Chordata; class Actinopteri; order Perciformes; family Harpagiferidae; genus Harpagifer; species Harpagifer antarcticus. The sequence continues at coordinate 72,052 of CADEHL010000032.1, forward strand.
GAAGAAGAGAGGAAGATGAGAGGAAGAAGAGAGGAAGAAGAGAGGAAGATGAGAGGAAGAAGAGAGGAAGAAGAGAGGAAGATGAGAGGAAGAAGAGAGGAAGATGAGAGGAAGATGAGAGGAAGAAGAGAGGAAGATGAGAGGAAGAAGAGAGGAAGAAGAGAGGAAGAAGAGAGGAAGATGAGAGGAAGAAGAGAGGAAGAAGAGAGGAAGATGAGAGGAAGAAGAGAGGAAGAAGAGAGGAAGATGAGAGGAAGATGAGAGGAAGATGAGAGGAAGATGAGAGGAAGATGAGAGGAAGAAGAGAGGAAGAAGAGAGGAAGATGAGAGGAAGATGAGAGGAAGATGAGAGGAAGAAGAAATTAAGATGAGAGGAAGATGAGAGGAAGAAGAGAGGGAAGATGAGAGGAAGAAGAGAGGAAGAAGAGAGGAAGATGAGAGGAAGATGGGGGGAAGATGAGAGGAAGAAGAGAGGAAGAAGAGGGAAGAAGAGGGAAGAAGAGAGGAAGAAGAGAGGAAGATGAGAGGAAGATGGGGGGCATGTAAATAGTAGCAGGAACCTTAAAGACCTTAAAGGAGTAGTAGAAATACTCACTGTATTTTAGCTGCTGCGCTTTAAAGGTCACCTATTATGAAAATAATTTTTTGACCACTTTATGATGTCATAACGATGTTTTGTCTTGTGTAACCATTAGCCAATCAGCAACCAAGGTAACCCCCCCCCCCCCCTTATCACCTGAATCTCCTCCTAGAGCTCCATTGAGTTCTTGTAACCAAATGTCTCTCAGAGGGGCGTGGGGAGGGGCTCCTTATTTTCATCTAAAGTAACAGACAGAGAATCAGCACTTTGGAAACAGGGCTGAAACAGAGGGGATTATGGGTAATGCTGCAATGATCTGTTTGGTGTTTCAGCCAATCAGAGACAGGCTCTGTATATATCTGAGACCTGTGATATATGGATGAGAAACAGTATGATAGGGGACCTTTAAAGTGTGTAATCCTCATTATTGTGTGATGTTACAGACCTGGTGTCTCCCTCCTCTCAGAGGACGAGTCTCTGATCTTCAGAGTCCACCCCCCCGCTGCCGGCTCCCCCCAGCTGTGAGTCGTCATCAGTTCCCACGCCGGAAACCCCTCGGTGGAGTCGTCAAAGGGCCTGAACACAAACGTTACATCATCAGGAAAAATACTACTACTAACACTACTACTGCTGCTGATGATAGTACTATTACCATACTGCTGTATTTCTACTGATTCAAATACTAAAAGTACTGCTTATTCAACTACAAGTACTATTAGTTAGTGCTGGTGTTGATACTATAACTACTGTATTACTACTGCTTATTCAAATACTAAAAGTACTGCTTATTCAAATACTAAAAGTACTGCTTATTCAAATACTAAAAGTACTGCTTATTCAAATACTAAAAGTACTACTTATTTGACTACAACTACTGCTGCTGCTGATACTACTATTATTACTACTGTATTTCTACTGCTTATGAAAATACTAAAAGTACTGCTTATTCGAATACAACTACTACGACCGCTGATGATAGTACTGTTACTACTGTACTCATAACGATTCAAATACTAAAGTACTGCTTATTCGACTACAAATACTATTAGTGCTGGTGTTGATACTATAACTACTGTATTACTACTGCCTTTTGAAATACTAAAAGTACTGCTTATTTGACTACAACTGCTGCTGATGATAATACTATCACTACTGTATGTCTACTGCTTATTAAAATACTAAAAGTACTGCTTATTTGAATACAACTACTACGACTGCTGATGATAATACTACTACTACCACCACCACCACTACTGCTGCTGATTCTAATAGTACTATTACTACTGTATTTCTACTGCTTATTCGATTACAACTACTACGACAGAACTTTGTCACAGCCATAGTGAGCATTATACAGGACATACAGGACATGCAGCTTAACCTCCATTGCATCAGTCCTGCCTACGTATCATTATGGTTTTTAACGCTTACATTTTTGACTTTTTCTTGGTTTAGCTGAGCGTTCACACCAACTGAATTACTGCACACCACAACCACCACTATTTGAACAAAGTCATTAAGACTCGTTTGTCTCGTTGCTTTTCGCTGTGTTTTTAGCTTTACAGTTGGCAAGCTGCAAACTGCATGTACTTGCCAACAATTAAAAAATGCCAGGTTCCCGCTCTGCCCCCAGCTCACTGAACCATATGAGCACAACTCGGGGGTGCCAACATCACAAGGACAAATTAAACACTGTGGAGAATTGTGCTTAAAACTAAAGTGTTAATTGATGCTTATACATTACTGGTTAACAGAAACCATGAGAAGCTTTACGGGGAGGATGTGTGGTTGGATATTCCTCAAATGATTTAGCATTCGTCTGAGCGACCTGTTGAAGCCATGTTTAATTTCTATCTTATTGTTTTGATTGATGCCGACGATCAATGGATTATGATGGTGACGTCACAAATGCCTGGTTTGGCCCCTTAATAGACGACAGGTGCTCACGATGAGTGGAAGGCAAACTATTTATTAACCGCACGATAGAGCCCGCATGGTGAATTCTGGATGAGAAAATGTACCCAAGATATGCCGTATGGCTTCCAATCTTTTGTCTAAGAGTTTACATTTTTGTTTAGTATTTTTTAAAGGTCCCCTATCATACTGTCTTTCATCCATATCTCACAGGTCTCTGATTGGCTGAAACACCAAACAGATCATTGCAGCATTACCCATAATCCCCTCTGTTTCAGCCCTGTTTCCAAAGTGTTGATTCTCTGTCTGTTACTTTAGATGAAAATAAGGAGCCCCTCCCCACGCCCCTCTGAGAGACATTTGGTTACAAAGAACTCAATGGTGCTCTAGGAGGAGATTCAGGTGATAGGGGAGGGGGGGGGGGGTTACCTTGGTTGCTGATTGGCTAATGGTTACTCAAGACAACACATCGTTATGACATCATAAAGTGGCCAAAATCTGATCAGCTCATTTTCAGACAGGTTTTTATAACATGAAGAAGAGGGGACACATGTTGATGTAGAAGAGACATGAAGAAGAAGGGACACATGTTGATGTAGAAGAGACATGAAGAAGAGGGGACACATGTTGATGTAGAAGAGACATGGAGAAGACGGGACACATGTTGATGTAGAAGAGACATGAAGAAGAGGGGACACATGTTGATGTAGAAGAGACATGGAGAAGAGGGGACACATGTTGATGTAGAAGAGACATGAAGAAGAGGGGACACATGTTGATGTAGAAGAGACATGAAGAAGAGGGGACACATGTTGATGTAGAAGAGACATGGAGAAGAGGGGACACATGTTGATGTAGAAGAGACATGGAGAAGAGGATGTTGCACAATAGGTGACCTCGTACCACTACCTGTTATTGAGCAGCTTGGACTCGGTGCCTGCTGGAGATGTGAGCGTGATGGAGAGGTCTCCGCGGCGCCGATGATCGACGGAGAGCCGGACGACCACATGCTCCACGAAAACAACTCGAGAAGAGCAGCCGCTGCTCTGAAACACCGACGTCAGCACCGAGCCCGGGAATATAGCTCTGTGGTGTCAGGAACACGGGGGAAGACACACAGTGAGATGTAGTTCAGAACATTGGCTGGCAGAGAGCTCTCTGTTCCATAGCTTCTCTTGGACTTAACATCACACTGTACATTTTACTCTTCAGTTCAATATTTAATAATCCATCTCTCACATACTTAAGTCTTATCTTACTCATGTATTGTAGTTTAGTCATTGTACTTTACCTGAGTATTTAGAATAGATTAGATGTACTTAATTGATCCCAAATCAGGAAATAGTTTTGACACAGAAGCATTTTAACAAAGCATTGCCCAACAGTTAAAAATATAATAAAATAAATCAAACAATAAACATTATAAATACATATCTAAACAGTAGAAAGATAACGCCACATGCAATCTAAAATGGAAATAGACCAATCTACTACTAAAAAACTAAACAAAAATGCTCTGAATGGTTAGCTGGCCAGCTCTGTTGTGATTGGTCAACCGCTTAGAGACACGTACAATGTGTTGGAGCGCTAGATGTCCGAGTGTTACATAGTGATGTCACCATGTTCTGGAAGTAAAATATATCTGTATATTTAAATGCAGATCACCATCCAGCTGAGTTTTCTTTTGGCAAGGATTCCAATAATACACCAGAGAGTTTCAGGGGAGGCGCAGTGAAATCTAGCTAGTTAAAGGTGGGGTAGGTAAGAATGGAGAAACCAGCTCGAGTGCGCTAGAATTTGAAAATACACAGCCGGAACAAATCTGCCACTTCCTCACAGAGCCCCTCCTCCAACACACACGAACGCGCACATGACCAATGATATGGACCAGTTATATTGCTGTTTACAGATTTGTTCTGCTCTCAGATTTATTCTGTGCGCGCTCGAAACTTTTGTGCAACAAACCTGTCAAAATCCCTCAACCAATAGGAGGCCAGGTGTCCTTGCGGGTACGTTCGCTTTACTTATTACAGCGTCCCGTAAGGGCGGTTACTCTTTGGTTTATAAACTCCCGCCCTCCACGGCTTTATAACATAGCATGTACTGCACTTGTTTGATTTACAACTACCTTACATAATAGCTACGTTCAGTGGCGGACTGGGACTAAAAATCAGCCCGGCAATAAAATAAAATCGTCCCTCCGTTGCCTTCTGCACAAAGTGCGAGGTGGTTGCTATGCAACAACAATAACAGATAGCGAATGTCGTCGTTTAGGTGCTTTTTTTTCTGGAGATCGGCACTTCTCAATCCACTCCTCCATAGTAAGCCCACCCCGGAGGGCGAAGTTAACCTTACATGTTTCCATCTTAAGCTTAGTTAGTTAGTTAGTTAGTTAGTTAGTTAGTTAGTTGACGGACGTAATGTAACAGTTATAACGGTTCTCAGACGCGGAGGGATACTGATTTGTGAAAAGTAACAACAACTATTCCCTGGATATACGCTCATTATATCACGGCTAAGAAAACATCAGATTGCTTGATTTGACTTGTCCGTTTTATAAACATATACTAACTGTGCTTAACCCCCCCCCCCCCCCCCCCCCAAGTGCAGTACATGCTATGTTATAAAGCCGTGGAGGGCGGGAGTTTATAAACCAAAGAGTAACCGCCCTTACGGGACGCTGTAATAAGTAAAGCGAACGCACCCGCAAGGACACCTGGCCTCCTATTGGTTGAGGGATTTTGACAGGATTGTTGCACAAAAGTTTCGAGCTCGCACAGAATAAATCTGAGAGCAGAACAAATCTGTAAGCAGCAATATATCTGAGTGCAAGCTACAGTTTGAGCAGAAGCAGAGCAAAGTGCAAGCAGGCACTATTTGAGTGCGAGGACAGGGTTTGAGGGAAATAAATACATAAAGTATGCTCTCAAATTTAAATACCACTCTCTTGAATAAAGATAGGGAATAACCCCCATACAATGAGGGCACGAGATCAGTTTGTGCACAGATGGAAGGCTGACAGGCAGGTAGGCCATCCAGTTACTTTAGCCGGGCCGGCTCAGATGATTGGTCGTGCTTTTTACAGAACCACGGCTTCCACAGATGACATTTTATTATGTATTTATTGTCAAAGCATTTAAGATATTCATTGCTATCGGGATGTTAAGAGCATTCCATGGAATATAACAACAAGTGTATCTCGAGTCGGTTTCTCAAACTTACCCCACCTTTAACTTCAGCCGACTCGATGCGAGCGGCAACATGGATCGATGTTTAGTGAAGTTACCTAAAGTGAGAGGAGACAGCGTCTGGCAGAAAACGGAGGAAGTATGACCGCGATTATTTGAAGCTAGGATTTGTCATGGACCGGTCCTGGCAGGGGCGGACGGGCCATCTGTGTGTTCTGGAGAATCACAGAACGGCCGGTCGTCAGCGGGCCGTTGAAGGCCGGCACCGCCCTTTATTTTAATTGTAATAATACTGACTTTGATGAAAAGCGAGTACCGGTCAAGGCTGCAGCCAGAGGATGATCTGCGTGTATTCCCGTCTCCATTGCATCCCCGCATCACCCGCCTGTGCGCATCAAAGACGCAGACTCACTGCTCCCACTAAAGTAGGGCTGAGTGTAATGAGGAGGCAAAGTTGACGTTCAGTGTGTTGCCGGGAGCAAATAAGGATTTATCCACCATGTTGAAAATGTTTTTAAAAAATGTTTAAAAGATAAAAATGTTTTAAAAAGTTATTGTTTAATGTTTTAAGGAGGTGACGCTACTCAGCCAATCAAATCGGTGCCGTCAGTGAGTCAGATCCAAACACAGAGACGAGACAAGAAGAGAGAAACACTCGGAGTCATTTCAAATGGCGTGCTCAAAAAAGAGAAAGGTTACTGGACCTCTTGAAATACAATTGAATACCCCTGCATTATAGCAACAACAATAATAATAATAATAATAGCAATAATAATTGGGAGGGGGGCACGGCTGTGTTCTCTGAGGGGAGGCTCACCTTCCCACACTTTGAAACCCCCACAA